>WBOK01000245.1:0-107927 GCA_009289805.1 Alternaria gansuensis | reverse complement strand
ATACACACGTTATTATTCTAGAGCCATCTCTCACTATCTTCTGTGGTGTGAAGCAAGTACTATTGCCTGAAGCCACCCCTTACAATAAAGAATAAAATTTTTTTTAAACTACTTAAATAAAAGACAAGCCTTTAAAAACTAATTAATAATACTACTCTGTACTAAGCACGTAATTTTATAGGCTTTAGTAGAAATTCTTTATAAGACCAGTTATATGCGTTCTATAATATACTCTAAAATCCTACAATATCCTATGTATAAGATAGCATAGAATTTTATAAGATAGTATAGGATTTTGTAAGATAGTAAGACACTCTCTTAGTATGTAGTTGTAAGTATTAAGCACTTATAGCTTAGTATGTTTAACTTTAATTGTAATTTAAAGAGTACTTAATTCTTAACTTTTTGTGTTATTACATTGTTTTACTAAACGTGCTAACACAACCCTATATTATTACATTAATCTACTAACCGTGCTAGTACAACCCTCGTCTATCGCATTCACTTATTTTAAGAGAACTAACACAGATCATCTACGGACGATCTTTACAATGCTGCACTAAACACGTTTAGACTAAAATCTTTAATAAAGTCTATTAAGTTAATTAGTACGTAAACTAATAAGCTATAGTATAATCTACTAAACTCTTTAGCAGCTAATCTAATAGTACTAGCCTTTTAGCATTCCTTCCTAATCTAGGTGTACAGCGTTGCCTCTCTGTAGCTATTCTATTAATTTAATATTTTTCTTTTATTTTTATGTATAAGCTTATTTAGTATGTTAATAGAAAAGTATAATACAGAGAATGTAGTGGCTTTAGCCTTTTAAGACCACCTTTTGATGTAACCACATATTTTGTAGAGAACCTTTTTAGTAAAAAAAAAAGATTTATTGCTAGCAACAGGTATCCGGGCTTATGCCCCCTTGTTTAGCATTGCCGGCACGCAACTGGTGTGTCGCATGTTTAGACAGAAACAAGGATGCGCGATATCTCTCTAACTAACTCTTTTAACTCATTACTATTTACTAATAACTATTTACTACTAACTATTTACTGCTAAATACAACTTCTATTGTCCTGTTGCTATTTTAGCAATGTTGTAGTTGCAGCGTTTAATGCCTATTCTTAGATGTAAATAAACACCAACAGCATTTCTATTTATATATAGCTCTCTTATTTCTAAAGGTGACTTACAAAATTCTCTTGCTTATTAGTTTATTTTACCTACTAAATAGCTGTTTTCACACGCTTTTGCTCTTTGCAAAGCAACTTTTAAGTTTCTTTACTAAAGTTGTATTTACGTAGGAGAAGATTGCTGAATTAATATACTTTTACTATGCTTAAACTATTAACTTGCGTAGTACATATAGTGTACTAGCTAAACTATCTTTTTATAGCCCTTATTATAACCTTAATATTTATAACACTAAACGCAAACATATCTTAACTATAGTTATATTCTAACTTCTGTACCAACTTCATTACTTCAAGGAGTATTGCTACTAGCTCCTTTTTAACTAATAAAAGTAGCTGCTTAATAATAGTAAACGCTAGTTTTATTATCTACTACTATAGATTCTAGTATAGTAACTTAGTACAGTCTAACTTTACTTATTATAAGCTATTTGTCTTTTTATTAAATAAAAACAAAAAAGTTTAGGTATTATATTGTTTGTATGCGAGTTGTTTGTACATAGTACTATATAGTATAAAAAATCCTAAAGGTAAGAAGCAGCAGGTAGAAAGCTTTTATAAAGAAGTATTTTAGGCTCCTGCTGTAGTAACGTACGTGTCCTTACTCTCCCCCTTTATCTCTATTGCAATCTTGTTGCTAGCTATAGGCTAGCAACTGCTGCTAAACATATTTTAATTAGTGTTATGTTTTAGTACTTTAAGCAAATTTTTTTAACTCTAATTTTTGCTTAGAAGTTTAAGCTTTTCTGCTCTAAGCGCTGAGCGCGTAGACTTTATCTACTTACTGTTTAAATATTGTTGTCTACACAAAGTCTTTTTTCTAACTTATGCGTCTAATTAGTAGAAGGTAGCTGCTTTTTACTTTTTTAGAAAACCTATCTTAAATACAACAACAACTACCACCTTTGACAAAATAAAAATAAAATTGAAAGGGTAGTTCAAAGTCAATAGTCGTAGCGTGGTATATGGAAGTGCTTAGGTTTTAATCCTCTACTTAGTTTCCATAGAAAAAAGTATTATTACTTACTACTTTTATTTAATTCTTAGTTATTAGCGCCTATAAACTGTTTAGCTGTTCCATATTTGAATTTAATTTAAAATAACACTTAATCTCTTACTTTTAAGAAAGTAAGAACAAATTCTATAATAAAACAGTAAAGATTTTTCCTAAATTATTTAGAGTTAATTAGGCTTTAGTAAGCGCTATTACTTATACTAGCTTATTACGCTTTTTGCGTAAATAGTCTAGGTCAATATTTATGCCTAAGGCGTTTAAGAAATTAGTAACTACTAATACTCTAATAATTTTAGAGAGCAAGTAGATTGTTGCTTGGCAATATAGAAGCTACTACTTAGTAAACTAACGCTTTAGGCCTGTTTACCCCTATCAAGCTTTATTTAGGTAGGACCTATACTGCCCCTAAGTTTAATATTTAGTATTCTAATCTAGAAATGCAAGATTCTATTTTAGAACGCTCTCTTAAGCTTAAAGGCTTTTAAACTTTTAAGTAATTATACTTACTAAAGCAATAAACAGCAGATCTAAACATAGAGTCTTACTAATTTCGTTTTAAATATTAGTAATCTTAGTGTCCTTTCTTATTGAATAAGTATTATATACTATATAGTTATTAATTAGCTTATTATAAATTTTCTTCTTATACTTCATTATAACTGTATAAGCTTTATACTGATATTTAGCAATATCATAGTCCCTTGAAATTTAGGTGCTAGCGCTAAGTAATAAAGTAACTATTTACTTGATATCCTTAGGTAGCTCAAGATACTATAGCTCCTAGTAATCTATTAAGGGCATCTCTAGGTGATTAAGATTAACTAAATTAGAAATAACTTTTTCTAAGTAGTGTAGTTTTAACAGAATAAACTAGGGTAGCTAGTCTAAATAAGCCTTAAAAATTAATTTTAAGGCGACAAGTAGTGTATTGAGAAGCTCTGTTTTAGTAAAATGCTTTATAAGATTATAACGTAGGTTATTGTTAAGGTAAGTGCAGGTTAATCATTTAGTTAGTAAAAAGCTACTTAAATGATAACCGTAGCTTGTAAGTTGTAATATATTAGTAGAGATTAATTGTATAATTAAATAGAAGAGAGGTATAGCAGCTGCAGCAATCTGTTAGCCGTGCTGTAAGTAAGTAGAGAAGAGTAAGGTAAAAATTAAATATTTAACCTTCTAGCTTGCTGATTTTGCAGTAAGAATTAAATCTATAATTAAACAGCTAGGCTTATAACTTTAGGAGCTAAGAAAGGGAAATTACTTAATTACCTAAGTAGAAAAAAAATATATAAAATAACCAAGTGCTATAATAAAGTGTTTATTAACTACTTAAGAGACTTGATAAGATCTAGCCTGTCTATGTAGGCGCTAGCGTGATCGTCACGTGTTTAGCTTACTAGGATTACTTAATCAACATAGTAATCCGTATGTTAACACTCTAACATCTTAAAACTAACTTTTAAACTAGAGACTCTAAAGGCCAATAACTTAATTAACTGTAAGGTTACTAATAGTTACATAGCAGTGCGATTACAAATAAAAGCTAATATATTAATACTTAGAAATAGTGTGCTGGTGCAACGGGTGATATCTGCTACACACTAGGTTAGTGCTTAACTACCTAATCTTAAAGCATATAACTTCTTCCGTGTATTGCGGAAAGTGGTTACTATTTATTATCTGCTTACTTTACCACTTAGCTACTGCACTGTAGTATAAAATAGGCGTCTTCTTCTACAAATAGTCTTTTATATTTCAATTATAATAGGATTAAGTTAACTAACTTTATCCTTGCTTAATCAAACTACGAGTAAATTTTTGTCTTTATAGCATTATGTTTTTTTACACTCTAATGCCTATACAAATAGCAAAGCTAGAAGAAATAAACTAGTGTATAATTATTAAAAAAAGTCACTACAATTTTATTTAACCACAGAATCATAGAGTTTTTTAAAGAACCTAGAATTCTAGAGTTCACTACTATCCATACTTTCTAAAAGGTTAGCAATATTCTCTACTATAAACTATATTAATAACTTTTCTTCTTATGTTAGCACTAATTACAAAGATAATCAAATAAAAAACTACTAATAAAATAAATTTTCCTTAATAGATGCTGAGTTTGAGTCTATCTATTAACCTAAAGGCAGCAAGCTATCTAGTAAGATAAAGGCAGTCTTATATATATTAAAAAGCTAATTTAAAGTTTATCTAGCAAAATAACAGTAGTAACCCTATCTAGCAAAAGTTTCATTAAATTATATATGCGTAGAAATAAGATGCTAAGGTTCTATTTAGCAAAAATCAAAATAGAGCTAAGAGCTTACAATTAAATATGTTGAATTGCTAATTTAGGGTACTTGTATACCAAAATTATGAGATTACTAACAAATAAGATAGCATAAGTACAAATTATAGCATAATAAGTAAAATAAAAAGTACTAAAAAGGTAGGGATTTTTACAACTTCTTCTACATAAGCATATACTAGATAAACTTTAGAAATATATATCTTTTTTCTCTTAAAAACTAAATCTTATTTATTATCTTACTAACTAACTACTACTAACTATCTATACAAAGAACTCTTATTGATCCTACTATACTATAGATGTTGAAGAAAGATTAGAAGTTAAGTGAAGGATAAGAAGGCAAAATGTTTCTCTCTACTACACATATAGCTGCTAGTCTTAAGTTACTATTAATACTATAACTACGCTTACGCATAGCTTATTAATTTTTATAAGCAAAATAAAATACTGTACATAAGTCTTTATAACAAAGGATATTACTAAATTTCTAGAAAACTTTTATAGGAAAGCTGATAATAAACGTATAAATGAGACCAGAAGAGTTTTTTTTTACTACACTATTTCTCTAATAAGAAATAATTGCTCTCTAATATTTTAAGTTAATGACTTATATAGGTAAAAAGATATTAGTCTAAGTTTTAAGAATATAAAAAGAAAAAGTAGAAAAACAAAGATACTAATATCAGGATAGGTAAACGTTTCTAGTTTTAAGCTTACATTTATAAATATGTATAAAGCTAGCCTAAGCTAGTAAAGTACTGTACTTATTTTACTTCTATGAGTAATACATGTATTAAAAACAAGTAAATCCCTTAAGAAAGGAAAACATCTCCTTTTTCTAAAGTCTACTACTAATAGGCAAAGAGGTAGTTATATCTTACATGCTTACTACTCTTAATAGTAATAAGTAGAATACCTATAAATTAGATTTTTTTTAATTTTTTTCTTACATTATACTACAAGATAAGAGCTTGTCTAAGTAAAATTTATTAGTTAAAATAAAAATGCGCTAATGCAGAAATACATTAGATTATACCGTCTAACTAGCATGCAACTGTTACTCTTAAGAAAGGAAAAGAAGTAGCAGTTATGATTAGCAAAGCAGATAGAAAAATAAGCACGCTAGTAAATATTAACTTAGAAGTTAAAAACTTTGTTAGATTTCTGTATTAACTAAAGCTTAAACTATTAACTATTAATCTATTTTTAGGTTACTCTAGAACTAAAAAACTTTTCGAGAAACTTAATTACTACGCGTAATGTATTTTACAAGAAACTAATGCTTAACTTTTTGGTAAAAAAAAAATAATAGTCTCTTTATTACTAATGCTCTTAAGTAATTACTTACTAAGAAAAGTACGATAGATTTAAAATTATTTGTAATAAAAACTTATTATTATATATATAGTGTTATAAGAAAAATGCCTAAGGATTATAAGCTATACTAAGCTGTAGAATATATAGAATAATACAGTTTTAATTAAATTATTGCAGCTAAAAAAAAGAACCTACTACTTTAGACAACTATATAAACTTCTAAAAGAAATCTCTAGAAAGCTAGTATTAGATTAAGCTATGCTAAAGTTAAAAGTAAAGATCTAATAGTTTTATAAAGTTACTAACAACGTACTCAATTAACTAGACTTTAGTAAAATACTTAAGAAGTTTACTAGAAAAACTCTTATCTAGGCTTAAGGTTTAAATGAAAAGTCTCTAATGCTGTAAATATAGCAACTAGTCTATTAAACTAAGGTTACTACAATTATGTTCTCTAGCAGTTTAACTACTTTTAGAAATGACTGCATAATATTGCTCTAGATAAATACGTTAACATGTTTAATAATATAAATACTGCTAATGTAATAATAGGAGTTTGAGAAAACGCTATGCATAGCATCTCTAAGTTAAATGCTGCTACGTTCTAAAATAAGGAAGACTTTTTCTCTTACTAAGAAATTTATTGGTTCTAGAATAGATGAAAAAAGATGTAAGAAAGGCTAATTGAGAATATAAGCACATTAAAAAGCAATTGAAAAAATTATGTAATACTTTAATTCTTACCTTACAGCTTATAAGTATGTAGCTTATATAAAATAAAATATAAGATAATATTTCTCTTATAAGTTAGCCTTATAACTTATATTTCTTAGTTGGTAGACTACTATAATTGTTTTACTAAGATAATAAACTTTTGGCTAATTTAAAGCACTTATAGCAAGCGCAAAAGAAGAAAGCTATAAAGTTTATTAATGCGCTATCTAATTCTAAGTTAAAAACATTAATATAAAGGCAGCTAAAGTGTATTACAACCGCCCTGCTTAGATAAAAAGTATAAAGCAGTACTATATTAGACATTATAAAATTAGAAAATATTAAGAGACAGCTGCACAATTTTCTTTATTATAATAGTAATCTTGAAGATACTTTAGGTACGCTTAACATTATAATTAGTAAAGGAATTACAGAATCTAAGCGTAATTGACTGCATCTAGACTTTTTTCTAGATGCTAATTAGCTATACTAACGTACTAACCTAGAATATACTGCTAATAAAACTTTACTTATTACTTTACTGATTTAAAATGCGCGATGAAATATAATGAATACATATTAATTAAATACGCAAACTTGTAATAAGGTCTATAGAAAAGGTAGCTTTAAGATTAATAAGTTAGATAATATACGTACTAAGGAGGTTTAGAAAGTCTATTTAAAGGATGAGTAGGTCTTTACACATATAAACTTTCTGAAATACTAAATTATCAAAGATAGCAGCTTACTAAAATGCATTATTAGTACTAGAGTATAAATAATTACTTTGAAACTAAGTGCTGCACAGAAATTAAAGATACTATATATATTCATAGAGCACAGACTTTAGTTACTACTTCTAGTATTAATCTAGCTAATAATATATATAATCTTTTTATTAGAACTGCATTTGATATACCTATATAAATAAGGACGGTGACTAATAGAACTACATTTAGAATTATTGCTAATGTTACTAAATTTATAATTTAAAAAAGGTATGAAAGTGTATATGCAAGAATAGTAATACACTACAATACGTTGAGATAGATTATATACTAAGTTCTTTCTAAGAATGGTACTCGGAACGTGGTATTTGTTACGCGTAATTTATCTCTGAATTACCTTGCGTAGATAATTAGGAATAAAGCCTTTAATAAAGACATAGATAGAGAAACAGCAGGCAATATATAGGTACACATAATTATAAAGATAACAGATTGCATACAGCTATAGTAAATTATGTACAAGAAGTAGCATAGTTAGATTTAATAGCTATATTTAACGACTTTAACATGCTGTTAACAGATAACAAGAAGGGCAACTAGATAGTCTAGATAACCTAAGTGTTTACTTATGTAGTTAGATAGTCGAAGAACCCTATAAGAAACTATATGTAGAGATCGTCTGTAGATAATCTGTGTTGGTTCTCTTGGAATAAGTAAGTGCGATGGACGAGGGTTGTACTAGCACGATTAGTAGATCGATGTAATAGTACAGGGTTGTGTTAGCACGTTAGTAAAACAATGTAATAACATATAGAGGTTAAGAATTGAGTACTCTTTAAGTTACAATTAAAGTTAAACATGCTAAGCTATAAGTGCTTAATACTTACTACTATATACTAAGAGAGGTTTATACTATCCTACAGAATCCTATACTGTCCTACAGAATTCTATGCTATCTTATACGTAGGATGTTGTAGGATTTTGTAGTATATTATAAGACGCATATAACTTGTCTTATAGAGAATTTCTGCTAAAGCTTGTAAAATTACGTGCCTAGTGCAGAGTAGCGTTATTTATTAGCCTATAAAAGCTTATTCTTTATTTAAGTAATTTAGGATTTCTTTTTACCTCTATCCTTTATATATAGTCTATACCTTCTCTCTTCTTAAGTTTATAATACTATCTTTTTCTTCTATGTTCTTGTCCTTATAAACTAGTCTAATAGTTTTCTATAGTACTGCTTATTATTACGTACTTAGTAATTGTATAATTAGTATTAGTTAACTTACTATAAGTGCTTATTAATATTATATAAAAAAATTTACTATATAAAATATTTTTATTACAAAAAGTATATAAAAATTAATATAAAAATAAAGTTAAAAAGTATGTTTTAGTTAAAGTGCTATTGCTAAATTATTTATAGCTATACTAAAAGTTAGCTTAACTAAAGTAGCAAAAGTCTAAAGCTAATATAGTAAAGTTAGTTATATTTAAGGCGTTATTAGTAGCGCGTGCAACAAAATTTTTTTTTAAAAATAGTATTAAGTGCTAGTGTATTTTAAGTAGTAGTTAATAAATAAGTTAAAAATATTTATTAAAAAAATAAAAGCTTAAAAAGCTATAGAAGATATAAACTATAAAGTTAGTATTTTAAAAAGTAGCTTAATAACTAGCACGCTGTTGTTAGATTAAAGCGCGTTTTTTTTTACTTATTTAGAAAGTAATTCTACTTTTCACAACTTCTTAAATAAGTTGTATAGTACTATATAAGTAAGTAATTCTAACTATCTTACTTATTATTAGTTAAGTACTTTAGTAGTTGTAAAGTTAACTAAGTTTTTATAATTTATAAACTTTATAAGTTCTAAGCAGCTTTCTACGTACGCTCTTTAATGCTGTAAGTATATAATAATAATTAGCAGCTCTTTATTATAAATATTATTTTATTTTTTTAGTCTAAAAAATTTCTGTAAATAGTATGTAATAAAGTACTATTTACTTTTATACAGCTAACTAGCGCAGCCTTTTAACGTAGATCCTAATGCATTAGTTTTAAAGTATAATAGTTGTTCTACTTAGAATATATAAAAGCATAGTAGTTCTATGCTTACTTTTTTAAGCATCTAGAAAGCATTTTCTACTTTCTTACTCTATTTAAAAAGTTTTTCGTTCCTTATAAGTCTTTTTAATAAAATAGCAATTTTAAAGTAGTTTTCAATAAACTGTTAGTTAGAGTTTAAAATTTTAAATATAATTATATTTCTTTTACTATTATTAGTTGTAGCTATTCCTTAACTACTTACATTATTTTCCTACTTATTTATACTCTTTTTCCTCTGCCTATGTTTTTAAGAAAAGTAACTTTATTTTTACAAAACTTGCATTTCTCTAGTTTAAGCTAGAGGTTAAACTAGTCTAGGCACTTTAGTACTGTGTAGACATGTTTTATATAATCTTTTAAGCTCTTAGAGTAGATAAAGATGTTATTTAAACATATTATAATAGAAATATTGAAATATACTTTTAACACGTTATAAATAAGTTCTTAAAATATTACTTAGGCGTTTGTACGCCTAAACAGCATAATAGTATATTTATAGTATTCATATTATGTTTAGAACACTATCTTCTATTTCTTACTTTTCTTTATCTTATTAAAGTAGTATTTACTTTAGAAGTTAAATGCTGTAAGAATTTTAGTATAAGATAATTAATTTTTAAGCTCTATAATGTTTAGTAGTAAGTATTAATTCCTTACTATAACATTGTTAAGTTTCTAGTAGTTAACGTATATTCTTAGTAGCCTATTTTTTTTTGTATACTAAGTATAAGAAATTTTACTAGTAATATTAAAAGTTTAATGTATTCTTTCTTAAATTTTTATTAAGCTTAGTCTTTAGTTTTTTGAGTTTTATTTTGAATAATTAATAAATTAGCCTAAAAGATAGAGTCTTTTTTTTGAAAACAATCTTATAGTTCTAAAGTTAGTGTCTTAGTAAGTCTTTGCTATTCACTACTTCTATAAAAAAATAATAAAATTCTATATATTTTTTAAGATATCTAAAGTTAAGTGCTTTTTTAAAGCTTTAATTTTATAACTTAGGAGTACCCTTCTAGTGTCTATAAAGTTAAACTTCTATATTATAAGGCTATTCTTGGTTAAAGCTTACTATCCTTTAGTAAAACTATAAATTTTCTTCTTATTTACTATTATAATTGTTAGATGCGTAGGCTAGCTTATAGTTACGTCTAGTTTATAGTACTTAAATAAAAAATTTTTAACTTTTAGTTAACTTGCAGGTTAATTTCTTATAACTAAAGAATTTTTAATACAATTTTATAGGTAGCTAATTTAAAAACGTCTAGGTCTAATTCTTTTTTATATTTTTAAATGCTAAGCATTACCCTATTAACTTTGTACGTAACAGTTGTCTTACTCAGCATAGGCTAACTACTTACTATATATAGTAAGTAAAGTTCTTCTTTTTTTAGTATTTTTAGGCCTACTACTTGCACTGCTTATAGGGAAACAAAGTTAGATTAAGAGCTAAAATTTACTAATACTATTATTTAATATGTATTAAGCTTTACTAGTAGCTTAAGAAAGCTTAAAATGTTAATACGTTTATTACTTTAGTAGTTCTAAGTGTTTAGACCGTTTGTTTAAAAACGACTATATACTAAATTTATTAAACTTCTTAGCAACTATATATAGTTTGCAGTAAATATTAAGGCACGTGTACTATAAGAGCTAGTTGCGCTTTTAAATATAAGTTTTGTTTTTGTAATCCTTCTGCTGCGTTATGTATGTCTATAAAGTCTCTTCTAGATTATTATAATTATTAAAGTATAAGCTATGTTGTTTATTCTATATATGTACTAGCCACTTATTATTAGAGTAGTTATACTATAAGTATTTGCATCTCGGCATTCCTTTTAGTTTCTTAAGAAACTATCTTAATTTACACTTATTTAAGTAAAATATAGTACAGCTGTTGTATATGTATGCTATCTATAAGTACTTAGCGTATTTTAGGTTATATAAAGTTATCTAATAGTATATGCTATTATAGCTAACTTCTTATACCTTATGCTTTTAGTATATTGCTTAAAGTTCTTGGTAAATCTTCTTCCTCTCTTTATCTAAAAGTTAATGCATTGGTTTATTCTAAAATGCTTTAGCATTTTAAGTCTATCTCTATGTAAATTTGTTGTGTAGAGTTTTATTAATAGTTATTACTAAAATCATTTCTTTCTTGTGTCGTTCTTCTAGTAAATTAGCATACTAGTAGTATTCTATTAATATCTCTCTGTAAAATTTTGTAAAGATATTTTTAAGTTATTTATGCTGCCTTAGCGAAACGTTAATTTTTTTTAGCTAAGTTATTTAAGCATAATATTTTTAAAAGAAGTAATACTTATATATTAATGCCTTGCTTGTCTAGCGTATTAAAGTATTATTGTACAGCTAATAGTAAAATTTCATTATTGTAAGCTATTAGTATTTCTTTTGCTACTAATGTAGAGAAATAATAGGTTTTTTAGAACTTAGCTATCTTTCTATGCTTAGTTTGGTTAGCTAGAGTTACTTCTATTCCTTTGTTAAGTATTATTTTAGAGACGTCATTGTCTAAGGCTTTCTCTAGAGTAATTATAAAGATGTTATCTAGACTATTAATCTTTGCCTAGTCCTATCCTTAGACTGTAATAGTAAGTTAAGTAATAACAATTTATTTTTTCTCTAGATTATTGCTAAGTAGTGCATAGTAAGAATTATTTAACTGTTACGTTACTTTGCCTTAACTCTAGTTGTCTTGCTTATATAACCTTCTTTACTATATTTATAGCAACGAATTCTTTTTTTGCTATATTTATTATACTAAAACCTGTTCTTCCCTAGGCCTTTGTTAAAATTATTAAAATATATAAGCTTATAGCTATTAGTTATATAATATTTTAAGGTCCTAAGAGTGTAGCTTTGTTGTTAACTTTAGTTAGAGAATAGGTGTTAATAAGTTTAACGTAGTTAGGCGTCTGTATTTCTTAGTATATATTTTCTTTATAAAAATAGTTGTTCTTCTAACTTAAGCTTGTAAAAATTATTATTTACTTAAATAGCTTTTGCTATAAGTTTGTTAAGCATATTAAGGGTAGCTCTGTCTGCACAAGTTCTGTATATATAGCTAGCTTAAGACTTTGTTAGTACATCTACATTAAAGCGTTGTTGTTTAATTTAATAACTGTTCAGTACTGTTAAGACTTTATTATATAGTTAGCTATAGAGTAAGTTTATTATAACTACTAAATCTTGTTAGTTTACTACTATAAATTTCTTAAAAAGTAAAAATATCTTTTTTATTTTTTTTAAAGTTATTCTAGTCTCTAACAAGTGCTTTGTTAGTATTATTATTAATAGTAATACTTATGTATCAAGAAAAAATAAAATTAGCTTTCTTTTAGCAGCTTGTTATAGAAACGTAGAGGCCTATACAATTATATTATTATTATTGTTTTTAGTCTCTTTAATGTAAAAGTATTAGTTAAATTAGAGTAGCTATAGTTTAAGTTTATTATAGTTACTATAGTAACTGTTAGACTTGTTAGCTCACGTAGTTGTTCTTTTAGTTAGGATGTTAGTAAGAGTATTTATAGCAGTATTACTTATCTTAAGAATATTTAAAGTGTAAAAATTATTTGTAAACAATTTATATTAGTTCTTTTAAAGTAAATAAATGTAATAGACAAAAGTTGTACTAGTATAATTAGTAGATTAATGTAATAGTATAGGGTTATGTTAGCACGTTTAATAGAACAATATAATAAGACAGAGAAGTTAAGAATAAGGTAATTCTTAAATTGCACTTAAATTTAAACACACTAAGCAATAAGGGCTTAATACCTACTACGATATACTAAGAAAGTCTTATACTGTCCTACAGAATTCTGTACTATGCTACAGAATCTTATGCTATCCTATGTATAGAATCTTGTAGGATTTTGTAATACATTGTAGGACGTATGTAACTTGTCTTATAAAGGGTTTCCGCCAAGGCATGTAGGATTACGTGCCTAGTGCGGGGTAGTGTTATCTATTAGCACACAAAGGCTTGTTTTTTGTTTAGGTAGTTTAGGATTTCTTCCTGCCTCTATCCTTTATACATAGTCTGTACCTTCTCTCTTCTTAGGTTCGTAACACTATAGAGTTAGTAAATTCTTAATTATATAAGCTTAATTATTAACTATTGCAAGAGAGACTATTGAAATCTACTTAATAACGCAAAAATCTTTAAATAATGTATAAAACTATAAACAAGAAAGTATAACTAATTAATATACCGTAGTTGAAAATACTAATAGAATTTAGGCGAGAAGATTAAAAAAAAGGCTTAAAATTAGTAGCTTCTTTAACAAAGTATTTCTATTCTTAATATAAGACTGTATAACTACTTCTTAAACTAAAATATGCTGCTTTCTCTTAAGAAATAAAGCTTACTAAAGGGATAAATTTATAAACTATAAGTAAAGGATTATCTCTAGCTACAACAAAAAGAGATATTAATATACATGCTTGTTGATAGAGAACAAGCGCTCTTAAAGCAATTTAAGGAATTAGAAAAGGTTTTCTCTCATATATGCTTAATATACAAGATATAAACAAAACTATATAAGTGTAGGAGCTGAGAAGGAGCAATTGTTTGATCACCTGAGTGGAAAGTGAGTGTATTGATTAACTAAGAGCCACAAGAAAGTGTCAATAACTACTGAAAAGACATAAGACGATCTGGCCCGTTTATTTAGACGCTAGCGGGGCCGTCACGTGAACAGCTTACTAGGATTACCTAATTAACAGGGTGATCCGCGTGTAAATACTCTAACACACCCCCTAGGTTAGTAAGAATCTATTAATTTAAGCTGTAAGTAAGAAGTTAATACTTACTAGATTAACGTTGTTAATTAAGAGGTCCTTCTATAACCTTAGTCCTACTGCTTAGTCTTTTATCTTTGTTGTGATATAATAATATTATTTTAATCAAGCAAGCAGCTTAGTCCTATTATGATATTAAAATACTAGATAGACCTTAAATATTGCGTAATTAGTCTATACGCAATTAATATAAATACTAATTGCTTCTACTACTCTTTTAAAACTTTTAGCCTTACTATAAGACTAATTACTAAGTTTTTTTAATTTTAAACGCACCTCTATTACTATTAATATAGTAAGCCTTATTACTTTACTGTTCTCTTACTAATTAGCTGCTAATATTTTTAGTTTAGTCTGCCTTTAATAGTAATAAGCGTAAGCGTTACTTAAAAAGCTAAAATTTAAAGTATAATTGTTGCTTAAAAAGCCTGTGCTAATAACGTAGGAATAGTGCTAAGTATAAGCGCTACGCGCGTTAAAGGCTATTTAATAATAAAATTTAGTTAGCAGCTAATCTTTAAAATAATAAAAGTTTATTGCTTTTACCATTTAATCTTTACGCGTACCTTAAAACTTCTAGTAGCTTAGCTTAGAAACTTATTAACTTGCTTATCAAATTAAGTCTGCTGTTAAGCCTTTATTTAAATTTTAATTAAACTAAGAGCTTAACTAAAATATATAGCTAGCGCAAGAGCAAGACTATTTAAAAGCATATTTAGAAGTTAAAGTAAATTACTACTTAAGCAACGTCTAAAGAATAGTAATATAATAATAGCAATAGCCTACATACGCCTATCAAGCTGTCTATAAAGCATAATGCCCCTTCTTTTACTTAAATAAAAGGCCACTATAAGCTCTTTTAAAATTGCTGCTAATCTATTATATTCTTGTGTTCTTCTATGTAAGTACTATATAAAGAGGTTACTTGATAGTTTATATGTTAAGCGCTATTTTAATTAAGTTTAGACTAGCAGTTAAAGTAGAACTTACTACAGTAGTTACTGAATTTATACATACTATATTATTATTAATAATCTTACTAATTATTCTATAGCTATAAATTCAAATAAAGAAGTTAGTTTTTAATTATTTAAGCTTCTTGCCTAGACTGCTAACTAGTTTTTAGAAATAAAATAATTATAAGTACTAAGTTAAGAAGTATAAGCTGCTTAGCAACATTATTAATTACTAGAAAAAGGTTAATAGTAGTATTATGTTTACTAAAAAGCCTTCTACGTAGAAACTCTTAGTTAAAAATTACTAAACTTAAGAAATATTGTTTTATAGTTTTGCGGCTTAGCTCTTACTGCCTGCTTATACTCTAGTAAGTGCTTTTAATTAAAAATATAAGCTTTATAATACTATATATAACTCTAGTTAACCTGTAGTAGAGCTTGCTTAACAGCTAGCTTATAATTTATAATAGCTGCAGCAACAACAGCTTTAGCTATAGTAGTAATAGCAGTATCTTTTACATTAATCAAAAGTTTAAAAACAGCATACTTATAGAATAATATCTACTTCTACTTTATATTGTTACATTTCTAATTATTATCCTGATTACTATATAACTTAATTGTATAGGCATAATTATACTCAAGTAAGCTTAGAATTATCTTATAATTCTATATATAGAAGTAATAAATTAGATTTACAACTTTATACTGCTCGCCTACAGACTCTAGCTATCTAAGCTAAGATAGCTAATAATGCGCTTAAGCTTACTAAGGTTTAGAAAGCTAAGTAAGACTTGCTAATAAAGTCTAGTAAGTATATTAATTCTAATACTTACTAATAAGCTTATTCTTAATTTTAGCCTTTAGTTTTTAGTTAGTTTAGCTTTTAATCTCCTGCTTTTTCTAAGCAATTAAGAGAAGACTTAGCCTAGTATTTTAATACTACTACTTAATATAAATATTTTGCTTATTAATTATTATTACTTTTAATTAAGTACTTAACTTACTAAAAGTTAAGTAGCTACTTAAACTTTTTAAACTGTTTTAAAGTAAGCAACTTAGTTAGTTTATTAGCTAGCAGAATTGCTATTTCTAGGTACTTAACTTATAACAATTCTTAGGCATATTTCTACTACAGCTACACATTTTATAATCTATGTATTTTAACCCAATGCTAATTTACTTATTTTTCTTAACTATAAGCTTAATTATTTGTTAATTGTTTTACTAAACTATTTAAACTTCTTTTAAACCAAAAGACAGTTTGCAAAAGAAATGTTTAAAAGCTATAGCCTCCTTAGTAGTTTACTTAAAAGTAAGTAGCTTAGCCTTAGTAGTTAAGGTAGTTACTATAGTCTACTAAGCCGCCTTTTAAAAAATTAGACAACTATATAAGATAGCTTTATTTTTATAGAATAATTAATAAGTTTCCTAATTATTTCCAAAGAAAGTATAACTTACAATTATTAGGTCTAGGCTATTGTAGTTCTTATATTAGATTGCATCCTATCTTATTTAATAAAGGTACTTAATTACATATTAAACAGCTTTTATATATTGATTACTAAGGTTTATAAAAAATGGAAGAGCTTTAAGATTAAGTTAGCAACATCTAGTTAAAGTATTATAGCTATACACAGCACTGATTTAACTTTTTCTTATTAGGCTATAATCTCTTGCTTAGTTAATTTACTAGTATTCCTAATTAGCCTCTCTAACAGCAGTAGAGTCTTTAGAAAGCTACTATTCTATAGCTTAAACTTCTTTGCAATTTTATCAACATAAATATTATTTACTTACGCGCTAAGCGCTTAGAGCAGAAAAGCTTAGACTACTAAGCAAAATTAGGGTTAAAAAATTTGCTAAAGGTACTAAAAAACGACACCAATTGAAACGTGTTCAACAACAATTGCTAGCCTATGGCTAGCAACAAGATTGTGATGGAGGTTGAGGAGGTGGAGGAGGGTAAGGACACGTACGTTACCGCAGCGGGAGCCTGCAATACTTCATAAAAGCTCCCTGCATATATTATTTACAGGCGTAATTATTTGCTTTTTATAATCTCTAATTATTTAAATAATAAAGAACTATTTAACTAATTCTTGTTTTTATATTTTATACTTATCTATAATCTTTACTAAAGATTTAATGCCCTCTGCTTATATTCTTTTACAAAGAGCAGTAGGATATTATTTATATAAAATAAAACTAGGATTCTCCTTTCTTAATTAGAGAACAGGTAGCGCTTCTCTAGTAAGGTTATTAGTTTAATCTCCCTTAGTAATTCTAAGAAATCCTTATACTACAATAGTAGCAAGTTTTGTAATTTATAAAGTGCGCAGTTAAGCTGTACAGACTATCTACGCTTCTTAAAGCTATCTAGCATTTTATAAAATACTAAGTTGTCTGCTATCATTAACGCATTTAAAAATGCTCTTACAACATTATATCGCGTAATCTCTAAATTATTTTTAGCGGTAATAGCTATTACTACTCTAAAGAACCTAGCTGCTAACGTAACAGCATATGTTAAATTAATAAAGTCCTTCTCCTAAAGATTGCCTCTTATAACAATCTGCGCCTTATGTTTAAGAAAAAAGCTATCATAATTAAACTTATAGGTCTAATCCTACTTTATAGGTATTAAATAATTATCTGCTTTTTCTTTTAATATTTTAGTCTAAGTCTTACTTTTACTTGACTGATTAATTTCTTTCCTATAGGCATCCTTAAACAAGGCTTTTATAAAATACTGGAGCAACTACTTTTGTAATTCTAGCGGTTAAGGTAGATTATCGCAATGCAGTTAAGCATTTCCTATAGTTAGTTTATACTTAGTAAGTAAAGCTGCTATAGCTATATAATTAAGAGTCTTGTAGCTTACTTAGTCTTCCTAGGTTACTTATAAACCTAGTAGGTAGGTATTATAAAAATTAATCTATAATAAATCCTTATAATTGTTACAAGTAACAGGAAGGATTCTCTCTTTAACGTACGAGCGATGGTTGAGAGACAACCAGCCTCTACGCTAGAAGGCAATAATCCGCGCGGGGCGCCGATCACGTGATTGCTATCCCGCCAAGGCTAGCCATCCAGGATAGCTATGCATAAAGGGATAGTAGCGCTATTACATACCTCCCTCTTAGATAGAATGTATAGGATAGTAGGACAAAGGCAATAAGTATAAGAATATATTAAATTTTATCATTATACTTATTATAGTTAACTTAAATAGTGTATCTTTTACACAGATTGTTCACTAGTTTTTTTGTTTTTTACAGCATTAGTATTACTTACTTTTGGTTAACATTAATAACTTTTTTTTACTTAAAATTACTCTTACAATACCTTACAAACTACTTTATATATTAGCCTTGCCTGAATATAAACAAAGTTTAGATAAGTGTAAAGTAACTTTATATAATACTTTAACTACCTAGAATTTGAGTAAATAATTTGACTTACAGGTTACTTAATTAAAATATATAATAGTATTTTAAAAAATTACCCAAAATAATATAGCCTAGGGTCTAAAACTCTCTACGCTAAATTAACTAATATTAAGAAATAATAAGATGCTTAATGCATCTAGCTCTAATACTAAAGACAACTTTAGTGCCTAAGAAATTCAAAATTTTAAGTAATAGGCCTATGTCTAGGCACAGCAAGTAGCTTTTATAATAAATATAATTAATTAGCTTTTCAGTTAGCTAATAGCTACTTTAAATAAACAACTTATTACTATAAGAAACTTAAGATAGCACTACCTAAGAAGTATAAAAAGAAATAAGAAAAACTATAAGCGTTTCTTACTTATATTAATCTATACTATAAGTGTAATACAGTCCTTACCAATTAAGGAAAGATCTTTATAGTAAGTATATATAAAAAAGACAAAGCCTCTAATTAAATATAATTCTAAATAAATAACTACTTTCTTGATATGGAATATAAAAAAATTAAAGCTAAGACGCAGGCTTTATTTATAAGCTAGATAGAGTTTAAATAGAGAATAGAACGCATTTTTAAGAGGGAAACGCTATAAACTAGGCTAAGAAAGAAACAAAACTTGCCTAAGGTAGACTACGTTAGTATTAGTATACATAGTAGAATTTAAGTAACTTATGCTCATAAGCATAAGTTAATTAAAACAACAAAGGAATTTAAATAGTATTTAAAATAGGCTTAAAAATATTTTTAAAGATAGCTTTATACACTATAATAAGCCTAACATATTATATGCGCTAGTTAAGCTAGCTACGCGTATTAACAATCAGCTTTAAAAATAACATAATTAAAAAAAAAACTTTTAACCTAGCTTAGCTAATAAAAGAAGGCAACACAGAAGGTATAATAAAAACAGCAATGCTATTATAACTAGCAAGGTATAAAAGAAGGCTAAAGATAACAATACTTGAAAAAAAAATAAGACAGCCTTTCTGAGGAAGAACGCTAAAAGCGTTATAATAATAAAGCATATTTATAATATATCAAAGTTAGACACTTTGCCTAAAACTATAAAGAAGAACTAGTTAAATAAACAGCTGTTAGAATTAGAATAATAAGACAAAGAACGTTATACCTAGCTTAAATAGAACTAAATAACAACTTAAGCAACTTAGACTTTTATATAAAAGCATGCTTAATAGATAGCTACAAAATTATACTATAATAAAAACTAAATAATGAAGTCTTTACTCTAAGTTAACCAAGGTTAATAAATTAAAAGGTTAAAAATAAAGTTATACTGAAATAATTAGCCAACAACTAATATTAAGCATACAAAATAATAACGCATTATGCTAATAAGTATAGAAATTAAGAAAAAATTATAATTACTAGTAGAAACGCTAAAGAGGTTAAGTATTAAGTAATACACTAACAACCCTACTCTAATAATCTAGTAGCTAAGGTTGAAGACTAAGAAGCTAAAAAAGTAAAAAGTACTAAAAAGTATAAAAACTTATATTAGTACAACTGTAAGGTTAATTGCAAGTTTTATAAAAAGAATAAGAAAGAATATGGAGTAAACTAAGACTCGTGCTGCTACCTAAACCTGTAAGTAGATAAGTGCCTAGTGTCGGAAACAAAATACCGAGAGGATACATATACACGTTGCGACACACCCCCTAGATTACTAGCACCGCCTACAACAGTGCTACGTAATCTACCTAAGAGCACATGTAGGCTCTTCTCTTAGCGCCTTCTTAAGCAGAGAGCTAGGCTACTAGTACACTAGCTCTAGCGCTTTTTTAGCGCACTAACTCTACAAGAGATCTACCTTGTTAGGCTGTCTGTGTTATATTTCTTAGGCTTATCTTTTTGCCGCTTTCTTGCTTGTGGTTACCTACCTAGGTAAGCAACTACATTAAAAGCGCTGACGTAGGTTTAACTGTCACCGGGCTTATAACTGTAGAGAACTAGAAGCTAGTAACAGTAGTTTAGGAGAACCTAATAGTTGATTCTATCTTTCTATCTGCGTCTAGGACGCTCTCTATATACAAAAGAAATATTGTAGTCTATAAAGAGTAGTGTAGAGCTCGGAGGGATTCCTCCGAGCTCGGCAAGTATTCTGTGGAGTTCGGATGCTTTCTTCCCGCGCGCCGCGCAGGCCTTGACGCTTGTGCCTAGAGCCTCGTGGCTAGAGCCTCGTGGCTGAGGCGCGTGGCTGATATATGCGACACCTAGTACATAAGTGTTACCTTTATAAACCTAAAAAAGTAGAGATCTACTTCTAACTTCTATAAACGTAATGCAGAGATAAATGCAAATACTATTAGTAGTACCTTAAGAAGGCATAATAAGTAAACAACTACTACTATATTACTTTATTATCAAACGTCTGTAAGGCAGCAGACTGCCTAATATATAAAGCAAAAAAGCTAGAGCTAAGAAGATAAGCTTTAAAGTAAGAGATACTTTACTAAAACCTCTATTAAAGCTTTTATTATAATAATAGTTGCTTAATAGACTATAGTACTAAGTACAGTGCAGGCTACTTTCTTAAAAAAAAACAGTAAGTAGGTAGAAAACTGGAATACTGCTAAAGATAGGGATACACTAGTAAGGGCATACCTAAGACAACTCTAAAAAAGGTATAAAATACTAATAAATAGGTAAAGCAGTTGCTTACAACTGTATTTAAGTATAATTAAGACATATAGGCACTTATAAATAGTAAAGCCGCATATATAATAATAACCCTACAAGTAGTAAAGAAATATAGCATACTATACTAAGTTAAAAAAAAATCTCAATAATATTAGCTAATAAGAAACTTATAAAATATAGACACAATATAATACAGTTAGAGACTAATGTAATAAAGCTGTAAATAGCAGGCATAAAGTGCTAGATAAACACTAATATTATAAATTTAGGAAGATTAGATATGTTTGTTAGTTATAACTAGCTAGATGCTTATAACCCCGCTATTAACTAGCAAATACAAATAATACTTAGAAGAGAAGTTATGCATAAGGTTCCTAGAGTATATAAAAAGATAAGCTTAATAAATTATAGCTTAACTTAAAATAAAAGATTTAGCAAAATTCTACTACATAAAATTAAAAAAATTTATGCAAAGAACTTTTGGAAAATAAAAATTATTTAGATAAGGCAAGTTATAACTATAAAAAAAAACTCTTACTAGTTAAAATACTAAGAGAGTATTATACTAACGAGTTTAAGAGACTCTTTAAGAAACACAATGCTAAAAAGCTAGTAAACTATTAGAATTAAGATTACAAGATTATCTTAGATAATAGAGCTAAGCTAAGCTTAAGACTAATGTACTTAATGTTGCTTAAGCATAATGCTAAGCTAAGAGATTATATCTAGAAGAATCTAAAGAAAGAATTTATTTAACTAAAATTAGACTTAATAGCCTTACTTATCTTGTTTGTAAAAAAACTTCATAAGAAGTAGCAACTATATATTAACTTTAAAAAGTTGAATAGCATAACGCAGAAAAACTTATATCCTTTACTACTAATAATAAAGCTTAAAAATTAACTTTAAGGAGCTAAGTAGTTTATAAAATATAACGTTTAGAAAAGATTTTACTAAATCAGAAATAAAGAAAGTTTT
Source organism: Alternaria gansuensis (assembly GCA_009289805.1). Taxonomy (NCBI): domain Eukaryota; kingdom Fungi; phylum Ascomycota; class Dothideomycetes; order Pleosporales; family Pleosporaceae; genus Alternaria; species Alternaria gansuensis. The sequence continues at coordinate 85,673 of WBOK01000245.1, read as the reverse complement.
AAGTAAATAATAGCATTTAAAATAAGATATAGACTGTTAAAATATATATTTATGCCTTTGAGATTAATAAACGTACTAGCAACCTTTTAATTAGTTATTTATAACATACTTTATAAATACCTTAATATCTTTGTTATAGTATACCTAGATAATGTACTAGTGTACATTAGCAAAACGCTTAAAGAACATGTTTAATATATTGGGAAAGTGCTAAGGAAGCTTTAAAATTATAAGCTGTACTTATAGCTAAAGAAGTGCAAATTCTATATTAAGAAGATAGAATTCTTAGGCTTTATATTATTTATAAAAGAAGTAACTGCGGTAACGTACGTGTCCTTACCCTCCTCCACCTCCTCCACCTCTTTGTTGCCAGCCATAGGCTGGCAATCGCCGTTGAACACGTTTTAATTGGTGTCGTTTTTTAGTACCTTCAGCAAATTTTTTGACCCTAATTTCGCTTAGTAGTCTAAGATTTTCTGCTCTAAGCGCTTAGCGCGTAGACCTTATCCACTCACCGTTCGAATTTTGTCAACTACATATAATCTTTTTTTGACTTTTGCGACTAATTAGTAGAAGGCAGCTGCTTTTTACTTTTTTAGAAAACCCATTTTGACTACAACAACAACCACCACCTTTGATACCTTAAAAATACATAAAAGAAGTAAAGATAAACTTAAAGAAAATTGCAGCTATATAAAAATAGCTAATACTTCAAATAGTTTAAGACGTGTAATTTATTTTAAATCTTACTAACTACTACTAAAAGTTTACTAAGAATTACTTAGAGATTACTACACTTTTCTTAAAAAATTAAAAAGAAAAAAATAAGCTTTACTTAAAATAAGAAACAATAAAAAGCGTTTAATAAAATTGAATAAATATTCCTTAAGGCACTTATACTAAGAATGTATAACTTAAAATAGAAAACGTAAGTTAAGACTAACGTGTTAAATTACGCACTTAGAACTGTATTATTACAGCAGTGCACAGACAAGAAATAGAAACTAGTATTTTACTATTTGAAGAAGTGTTCTAAAGCAATACTTAAATATAAATTTATAATAAAGAGCTACTAGAAGTAGTTATATTCTTTAAATAGTAAGAAGTTTATTTTTTAAGACTACTACACTAAAATAAGGTTTTTACTAATTACTATTACTTAGCAGAATTTATAATAATAGAGAAACTTAACTAATAATAAGTTTAATATGCTAAGTTACTAGCTTTGTTTAACTTTAAGATAACATACTACACTAGAACACTTAATAAAGTATTAAATACTCTAAGTAAGAAATTTAACTTACGCAAGAAAAGTTATAAAGAACTATATAACGCTATATTTAAAAAAAATACTAAATAGCAGTCTATATTATACCTAACTAGAACTAGGTAAAGTAGCTAAAGTAGCTAAGCAGGTAGAAACACTACAATAGTAGTAGTAGAGAGCAGCTAACTAGTAGTTTAAGCTTAAAGAGAACAGCCTTAATAAACTACTATAAGACAAGATAGAGTACTAAAATATAGTTTAAAGAAATTAGATATATATACCTCTATATATAAGATTAAGTCTTATTAAAGAACTACATAAGTTTCTAAAATACAGACATATAGTAATTGAAAAAAAAGTTAGGCAACTAGCTAAGGTGTCTCTAATACTACGCTTGCAGGTAAAAGTGCAAGATATATTAAGTAACTATTAAGTATATTAAGTAACTATTAAGCCTAAAAGACATAAGCTTTACAGCTTATTATAACTTTTATAGCTACGAATAAAACTATAAAGTAGTGTAAAAATAGACTCTATAGTAAAGCTTCTAAAACTATTTAAACTAAAATTAGCTTAACTTTACAACACTATCTCAGTAATTATTAATTAATTAACTAAGGCAGCAAAGTTTATGCCTATAAAAAAAACTATTATAGTAGAAGGCTATGCGTACAAAGTTATAGAAGTATTACTATTAAAGTATAAAATACTAAAAAAGTTTATTACAAATTATAATAAATTGTTTACGTTTAAGTATTATAACATATTTCTAGTAAGATTAAGTGTAAAAACAAAGCTATTAACTAGCTTTTACCCTAAGATAGATAGCTAGATAGAACAAACAAACTTAATACCAAAATAGTATATATAAATATACGCTAATAAACTGTAAGACAACTAAGTTAAACTTTTACTAATAGCATAATTAGCTTATAATAGTATAAAGTTAGTAACTATAAAGCACTTACTACACTATATAAACTATTAATATAAGCTAGGTACTTATTAGAATTTAAAGGATATTAAAAGTATTGTAGTAGGCGCAAATAATAAAGCCTACTTAATATAAAAGCTACACAATTAATCAAGTAAGAATATAGCTTATAAAAACTTTACAATAGCTAAGGTAGCTAATAAGTAAAAGATTAAGAGACTAACGTTTAATAACAGAGATATAGTTTTTTTATTATAACAGAACTTAAGAACTTAATAACAAAGTATAAAACTAGATAACTTATTAGTAGGACTATTCTAAATTTCTAAAGGAAATAGGTAATATAAACTATAAACTCTAATTACTTCTAAGCATATATATCTACTTTGTTTTTTTTAAAATACTCTTAGAAAAAGCACCTTTAGATACTAAGCTAGCTACAAATATAGAGCTTAAAGACAATAAGTATAAGTTTAAAAAGTTTAAGAACTTACACAAAATTAGTAATTAGTGAAAATACTTAATTAAGTAGTAAAATTAGCTAGAAAGCAAAAATACTTAAAAACTAAAGAAAATTTTAATATACTGTAAGTTATAAGTACTTAAGTACTATTAAAACACTTAGAAAAGAGAGGACTAAGTCTTTAAGAAAAAAGAAGTAATCAAAAAAAATTTATAATGTATTAGCTTATAACTAGCCTAAGTTAGTTAATAATCTAAGTAGTAATAGTTTAGTTGTTAGAAATCTATACTAGGGGCAGGGTTCTTCTTAGCTTGTTCCTTTGTACAATCTTAAAAATTTATTATGGTAAAATTTTAATTAGCAAATAATTGCTTTTACGCCTTAGTTTTTATAAGTTTTAGCTTACTTTAAGCTAACTAAGCCTTTAAACGCGTAACTTTTAGGCGCTTTTTATACTTTTTATACTGAACTTTCTTTTACTCTTCTTTAAAAATAAATAAACTATACTCTGCTTTTATAAAAATATAACTAGCACAATAGCTAGTTACAGTACTTATACAATAGTAAAAGTTTTTTACTTTATACTACTTAAAATAAAAAGCTATTTTTAGATTTAGCTTTTTTACATAATTAGCATAAGCCTAACGCTTAAAAGTAGAATTTTACAAACAGAAACAGCAGAAAGACAGGACTTTAAGTATAGTTTAAAAACTATAAAGAGATATAAGCTTAAAATATAATAGGCATACTAAGACTTTATATATAGCTAGCAATTTAACACGCAGCACAAAAAAAACTATAATTTAAAGTATTAAAATAATATGCCTAAAATAGGAGATAATGTTATAAGTAACAGGAAGAATTCTTTTTTTAATATATAAGTAACAGTTAAGGGACAACTAGCCTTTACGCTAGAAGGTAATAATCTACGCAGGGTACTAATTACGTAATTGCTATCTTGCTAAAGCTAGCTATCTAGGATAGCTATGCATGAAGCGAGAGCGGCGCTATTATATACCTCTCTTTTAGATAGGATGTACAGGATAGTAGGACAAAGGCAAGAGGTATAAGAATATGTTAAATCCTATTATTACACTTGTTGTAGTTAACTTAAATAGTTTATCTCTTATATAAATTATTAACTAGTTATTTTATTTTTTATAGAATTAGTATTGCTTACCTTTAGTTAACATTAATAACTCTTTTCTACTTGAAATTACTCCTACAATACCTCACGGACTACCCTATACATTAGCCTCGCCTTAACACGGACTGAGTCTGGATAAGTGTAGACTAACCCCGTGTAACAATAATCTACAATTAATGTGTTAACACTACCTATGCTTCTACTCCCTAGTTAATTATTAGAATCTTAAGTTACGTCTTTATGCTTACGCCCGCGGCCTAGCTTGCGTAGTAGAAGATAACAATTTATAGGCTAATCTAGGCTTTTGCTAGCAATCCTAGCACTATATCTTATAAGTAGAGGTTAAGCTTGTAATTACTTACCTTGTCTGCTATCTAAGACCTAGGATCTTAAACTACAAAATAATCTATAGTCTACAACTTGCTTTCTTTAAGCAAACGTTTAATCTTAATTAGCTAGCGTGTTAAAGTTTTTAGGCACAGATTATTAAACTAGTAATAAGTTGTTAGGCTTATATAAAGAAGGCTTCTTACTTCTAGATATTAATAAGTTAGCTCATCTAGGCAAGCGCACTACTATTTAACTATCAAATACCCTGCAATTACTTGCATTGTCGCTCTCTAGAGTCTCTAGTTTAGAAGTAAGTTCTAGAGTAATAAAACTAGTATCTTGCTAATAATCTAAGCAAACTTCTAACAGTGCACTAGCCTTATGCTCTATTCGCCTAGCGTCTTCTAATCTACTCTTATACTTAGTAAGCAGGCCTTCCTTACTACTTAAGATAGTAAATAGATTACTCTTAAGGTTTTTAGTAGTTAGCTACGTTTCCTAATTTACTTTACTTTAAAAGGCTAAGAGGACTTGCAAGTCGTCTTCTAAATCAACTAGCTTACTATCACAAAAGATTTCTACAATTTTAACTACTTAATTTTTTAGTAGCTTTTTCTTGCAATTCTCTTTATAAAAGAACTAAATTTCAAAATTTATGTTATAAGTAGTAACTACCTAATTAAAGGTCAGTACCTATATATAGTATATATTAGAGGCTTAATAACTAACTAAATGACTAATATAGCTGTAAGGATTAATTTTAAATCCTAAACAGTTTCGTCTAGCTACCTTCTCTCTATTAAATAAGTAGGCTTAGCAGCTATAGGCATAAATTCTACTCTAGTCTAGGCGTAGATTAGTAGTTTAATATTTAATTATAGGTAGTTAATAGTATTAGAATATTTCTTAAACTATTCTTTAAGCACTTAGTGAAGGGATTAGTAGCTATAGAGTTTAGTAAGGCTTATTTTATGCAAGTAAGCCGCTGTATCTATAATTAATTGCTATAGTTTAGCTAGTAGATTAGTACTTGTGCGTATTTTCATAGCTTTTGTAATTAGCTCTTAGCCTGTGTTACGAACCTAAGAAGAGAGAAGGTACAGACTATGTATAAAGGATAGAGGCAGGAAGAGATCCTAGACCACCTAAACAAAGGGCAAGCCTTTGCGTGCTAATAGATAACGCTACTCTGCACTAGGCACGTAATCCTACAGGCCTTGGCGGAAATTCTTTATAAAACAAGTTACATGCGTCCTACAATGTACTACAAAATCCTACACGTCCTACGCATAAGACATCATAAGATCTTGTAGAACAGCGTAGGATTTTATAAAATAATAGGACACTCTTTTAGTATATAGTTATAAGCAGTAAGCCCTAAAAGCTTAGTGTATTTAACTTTAAGTGCAATCTAAGGATTACTTAATTCTTTACTTCTCTATATTATTACATTATTTTACTAAACGTGCTAATATAACCTTATACTATTTATATTAATTTACTAATTATGCTAGTACAACTCTTGTCTATTGCACTTACTTATTTTAAGAGAACTAATATAAATTATCTTTAAATATTTTTTACACTTTAAATACTTTTGAAATAAGTAACACTGCTATAAATACTTCTACTAACACTTTAACTATAGAAACAACTACGTAAGCTAACAAGCTTAATACTTACTAAAGTAATTATAATAAGCTTAAGAAATAGCTACTTTAAGTTAACAAATACTTCTACATAAAAAGAACTAAAAATAATAATAATAACGTAGTTATATAGGCATTTACATTTTTATAAAAAGCTACTAAAAAATAGGCTAACTATATTTTGCGCTCATATATAAAAATAACTATTAATAAGAATAATAGTAAAGTACTTATTAAAGACTAAATTAAGTTTAAAATAAAAATAAAGAAGGTATTTTTACCTTTTAAGGAATTTGTAGTAGAAGAATAAAAAATTTAAAAGTTATTATAAATGCGCTCTGTAGCTAACTATATAATAAAGTATTAGTAGTACTAAACAGTTATTAAATAGAATAACAACACTTTAATGTAGATGTACTAATAAGGTCTTAAACTAGCTATTTATATAGAACTTATGCAAAGCAGAGCTACCTTTCAGACGCTTAATAAACTTATAGCTAAAGCTATTTAAGTAGAAAATAATTTCTATAAGCTTAAGTTAAAAAAATAACTATTTTTATAAAAAAATTGTATACTTAAAAATATAAATACTTAACTATGTTTAACTTATTAACGCCTGTACTTAAACTAAGGTTAAGAGTAAAGTTTTATTTTTAAGACTTTAAAATACTATGCAACTAATAGCTATAAGCTTATATATTTTAATAACTTTAATAAAGGTCTAGGAAAAAATTAACTTTAGCATAACAAAAATAGCAAGAAAAGGATTGCTTACTATATATATAGTAAAAAAGGTTATATAAAGTAGAACTGCTAGAGCTAAGGCAAAGTAATACAATAGTTAAATATCTTTTACTATATAGTACTTAACAATAATCTAGAGAAAGAATAAAAGATTATTACCTAACTTACTATTCCAGTCTAAGAATAGGACTAGGCAAGTATTAATAGTTTAGATAACTGCCTTATAATTACTTTAAAAGCATCCTTCAGACAACAACGTTTTTAAGATAATACTTAACAAAAAAATAGAAGCAACCTTAGCTAACTAAACTAAGCATAGAAAGATAGCTAAGTTTTAAGAAATTTACTAGCCCTCTATACTAGCTATATAAAAAGAGCTAATAGACTAGAAAAATTTACTATTAGCTATACAGAAGTACTACACTACACTAAAAAAGCAAAACATTAAAATATAGGTTTTACTATTCTTAGAAACACAATGTTTAAACAACCTAGCTAAAAAGATTAATATTTTACTAAAGTAGCTTAAATAAACTAAAGACATCTTTACAAGACTTTGTAAAAAAATATTAATAAAATACTACTAGTATACTAACTTACTAGAAGAACTATAGAAGAAAGGGATTATTTTAGCATTAACTATCAATAAAGATTTAAATAATAATTTTGTATAGAATTAAACTTAAGATGTTAAGGCATTTTAAAATAAACTTATATACTAGCTCTTAAACGCAAAAAAAGAGAAGATTTATAAAAAAACTTTAGGCAACACGCTAAAAGCTAAGATTATAAAAAGTTAGCTATAATAGTATGTACTATTAAATAAATCTACGTAACCTAGAATATGTAAAGTACTTTTAGACTGTATATACACATAATAGCTGCACTATACACTACTTAGACAAGTATAAATTGAAATGGTTTTTAAAGAGACTAAAAAAAATGCCTTAATACAAGTACTTATAGTACGACTACCTAAATAATAAATGCGTAGTATATATATAAAATAAATAACATAGCTTATACTTTTATAAATATAATAATTTGGAAAAAAAACCCTGCAAATGCACATAACGCAGTAAAAGAATTATAAAAATAGAACTTGTATATAAGAGTATAACTAGCCCTTATAATACACATGCCTTAAGATTAAATACAAACTATATATAGTTGCTAAGAAGTTTTATAGACTTAGTATATTGTTTTTTTTAGATAGACGCCCTAACACCTAGAAATACTAAAGTAATAAATATAATTAACCTCTCAAGCTTCTTTAAGCTACTAGTAAAGCTTAACAAATATTAAATAATAGTATTAGTAAATTCTAGCTCCTAAGCTAACTTTGTTTCCTCTTAAGTAGTACAAGTAGCAGGCTTATAAATACTAAGAAAATAAGAACTTTACTTACTATATATTGCAAATAGTTAGCTTATACTAAGCAAGATAACTGTTATACACAAAGTTAGTAAAGTAACGCTTAGTATTTAAGAATATAAAAAAAAGTTAAACTTAAACGTTTTTAAATTAGCTACTTACAACATTATATTAGAAATTTCCAAGTTACATAAATATAAACTGCAAATTAACTAGAAGTTAAAAAAATGTTTATTTAAGTGCTGTAAATTAGACGTAACTATAAGCTAGCTTATGCATTAAATAACTATAATAGTAAATAAAAAAAAGATTTATTATATTGCTAAAAGACAGCAAACGTCAACTAAGAACAGCCTTATATTATAAGGGTTTAACTTAATAGACACTAAAAGAGCACCCCTAAGTTATAAAGTTAAAGTTTTAAAGTAATATATAACTCTAAATATTTTAAAAAAGTATAAAGAATTTTAGTACTTCTTTATAAAAGTAGTAGATAGCAAAGCTTTACTAAAATACTAACTTTAGGACTATAAAATTGTCCTAGAAGAAGAGAACATTTTACTTTTTAGGCTAATTTATTAATTATTAAAGATAGAACTTAAGAAATCAAGGACTAAGCTAGATAAGAATCTAAGAAAAAAATATATTAAACTTTTAATATTGCTAGCAGGATTTCCTATATATTTTGTACTAAAAAAGAATAAGCTACTAAGAGTATGCGTTAGTTACTAGAAACTTAACAATATTATAGTAAAGAATTAATACTTATTACTAAATATTTTAAGGCTTTAGAATTATTTATTTTACGCTAAGGTCTTTATAAAATTAAACTTCTAAAATAAATACTACCTTATTAGGATAAAGAACGGTATAGAATAGAAGACAGTGTTTTAAAAGTAAAATAAATACTATAAATACACTATTATTCTATAGAAGCCTATAAACGCCATACTAATATTTTAAGAACTTATTAACAATATATTAAAAGTATAATTAAATATTTTTTTTATAGTATACTTAGATAATATTCTTATCTACTTTAAGAACTTGAGGGATTATATAGAACATGTCTGTACAGTACTAAGATGCCTAAACTAGTTTAACTTCTAGCTTAAACTAAAGAAATATAAGTTTTATAAAAATAAAGTTACTTTTCTTAAGTTTATAGTAAGAGTATAAGAAGTATAAATAAGTAAAGAAAAAATACAAGTAGTTAAAAAATAGCTACACTAAACAATAGTTAAAGAAATATAATTATTTTTTAAATTTTCAAACTTTAACTAATAGTTTATTAAAGACTACTCTAAAATTGCTATTCTATTAACAAGACTTATAAGAAAGGAAATACTTTTTAAGTAAAGTAAAGAAGTAGAAGACGTCTTTTAAACACTTGAAAAAGTAAGTATAGAACTACTATGCTTTAGAATATTTTAAGTAAGACAACTATTGCGTTTTAAGACTAACATATTAGACTTTACACTTAGAGGCTGCGCTAGTTAACTATATAAAGGTAAATAGCACCTAATTATGTACTATTTATAGAAATTTTTTAAACTAGAAGAACAATATAACGTCTATAACAAAGAGCTGCTAGCTAGTATTATATACTTATAGCATTAAAGAGCGTACGAGGAAAGCTGCTTAGAACTTATAGTGTTTATAAATTATGAAAACTTAGTTAACTTTATAACTACTAAAGTACTTAACTAACAACAGGTAAGATAGTTAGAATTACTTAAATAATATAAGTTTAAGATTATATACATACTTAGAAAAGACAATAATAGAGTAGACGCCTTAGCTAACAGTATAATACTACAGAAATAAAGAAAATTATCAACACTATAATACTTAGAATTAATAAAGATAAATTACTAGGACTAGCAAAAATACAAAACGCAATTTTATAAATTATACACAACATACTAGAAAAATTACAAAAAGTAATAAGTAAATAATATTATAATAACTCTATATATAATTATTCTAGTATTAAATAAACTACAGAATTTGTTAAGAAAAATTATAAGTTTCTAGGAATAAAGAACAAGGTTACTTTTTTTATTGCTAAATGCGCAGACTGTTAGAAGAATAAGCACAGTACTTACGCACTATAAAGAGAAATGTAAGTAATAGAGCTACTTAACGCACTATAGTTAGACATTTTTATAAACTTTATTATCGGCCCACTAGTTTTAAAAAACTTTATTACTAAAGTTTTATATAACGTAATTCTTTTAGTAGTTAATTAATTTATAAAACAGGTAGAGTATATTGCCTTTAAAAAAATTCTTATAGCAGTACAGCTAGCACATATTATTAATAACTAAATTATTAAGTACTAAAGCATACTAAAATTAATTATTTGTAATAAAAACAAACTCTTTACTTTTAACTTTTAGATAATACTATTAGCTGTAATTGAAACAAAACAAAAACTATTAATAGTTTTTTACTTATAAATAGATAAATAAATAGAATAAATAAACTGCATAATAAAAGCTTATCTTAAGATATATGTTAATTAACAGCAAAACAATTAGGTATTACTACTACTTATAGTATAAATAGCATATAATAATAAAATTCTTTAATTTATAAAACAAATACTATTTTACGTAAACTATTAAAAATACTTAAATTTCTTTACACGTACACCTTTGCGCTAGAAAACAAAAGCAGCTATTATAATAGCTAAGAAGCTTAAGATAGTTTATAAGTTACTTAAAATAATACTTAAGAAGGCTTAACACTAAAGCATTTTATATATTAACTAAAAACAAGAAATAGCACTTTAGCTAAGAAAAAAAAAATAAAGTATATTTGCTTATAAAGAATCTTTGCCATAGGCTGGCAATCGCCGTTGAGTTTTTTTTGACTTTTGCGACTGATTAGTAGAGGGTAGCTGCTTTTCACTTTTTTTGGAAACCCCATTTTGACTACAACAACAACCACTACCTTTGACACCTTAAAAATAAATAAAGAATCTTTGCACTAAACAATTCAATAAAGAACTTAATAATATTAAAGTTAGACTATTTTTAATTCTGGACTAGAAGGAACTAGTTATATATATACTTAACCTGCTATATAACGTAAAGATTTAGTTAAAATTTTATATTAATAGGTTAGAACTAGTAAACCTAGAAACGCTATTACAAAGAACCTTCTACTTTGAAATAGAAAAGATAATGTCTTTAAAGTTAAGAAAATCTTTATACACTAAGCATAAAACAATAGCAAAAAATACCTAGTTAAATAGTTAGAAAACTTAAATAGTAAGAATATATAGGAACTTAATACAAACTTTATAAATTGTTGCTTACTACTTACACAGTACTATACAACTTATTTAAAAAGTTATTAAAAGTAAGATTACTTTCTAAATAAGTAAGAGAGAATGCGCTCTAATTTAATAATAGCGTACTAGGTATTAAATTACTCTTTAGAATACTAACTTTATAGTTAATATCTTTTACAGCTTTTAATCTTTTAATTTTTTCAATAAACTTTTTTAACTTATTTATTAACTACTACTTACAACACGCTAGCACTTTATACTATTTTTAAAAATAATCTTTTTTTGTACGCGCTACTAATAATGCTTTAAGTATAACTAATTTTGCTATATTAGCTTTAACTTTTAATGCTCTAATTAAGCTAACTTTTAGTTTAACTATAAATAATTTAGCAACAGCACTGCTACTAGAATATATTTTTTAACTTTATTTTTATGATAATTTCTATACGCCATTTTTAACAAAAATATTGAATATAGTAAACTTTTCTTAATATAATATTAATAGGCAACTATAGTAGGTTAACTAATACTATTTTATAATTACTAAGTACGTAACAATAAGCAGTACTACAGAAAATTATTAAGCTACTTTATAAAGACAAAAATGTAGAAGAGGAGGATAGTATTATAAACTTAAGAAAAAAGAAGGTACAGACTATGTATAAAAGATAGAAGTAGAAAAATTTTTTAGACTACTTAAACAAAGGGCAAGCCTTTGCGTACTAATAAATAACACTACCCTACACTAGGCACGTAATCCTACAGGCCTTAGCAGGAATTCTTTATAGGACAAGTTACATGCGTCCTATAATGTACTATAAAATCCTACACGTCCTACGCATAGGACAGCATAGGATTCTATAGGACAGCGTAGGATTCTGTAGGACAATAAGACACTCTCTTAGTATATAGTTGTAGGTATTAAGCTTTTATAGCTTAGTGTGTTTAACTTCAAGTACAATCTAAGGATTACCTAATTCTTAACCTTTTTGTGTTATTATATTGTTCTACTAAACGTGTTAACATAACCTTGTACTATTTACATTAATCTACTAATTGTGCTAGTACAACCCTAGTCTATCGCACTTACTTATTCTAAGAGAACTACCATAGATTATCTACGGACAATCTTCACACTGTTCTCTTTGCTAAGCTATTAGGCTTATAAGTATATAGTAGCAGCGTTTTAATTACTATTTTATTCTCTATTACTTATTTCTTATATCTTAATTGCCCTCTCTAAGGTAGTGTAGCAGTGTTGTTATTCTAATAAATTTTTACGTTTCTTAACTAATATTTTTTCTTAATTCTTATAGCAAAGCCTTTAATTACAGGTATAATATTATTTAGTCTCTTTAACTAGATATAATAATTGTACAGTTTGCCTAAGTAGTCTTTTTTAAAAATCAGTGCCTATTTCTTAAGCAATTAACTAGTTAGGAAATTAAACAAATCTTATAAGATTTTATGAAAAAGTTAAAGTAATTTTTTTTTAGTTATTATAAGATTACTAATAAGGCATAAGCTATTGTGTAGTAATTGCATTTTCATAGCTTTTTGCTAGTAATTTCAACGTTCTGCGCTAAGCAGACTAAAGCTTTAATAGCTTGTTATCTTAAGTATCCTAATTATTAATGCTATAGATCTTTACTACTAGTGCATACCTAGAGTGTTCCTGATTATACTACAGCGTTTACTAGTAGTAGTTAAGTAATGTAACAAGGGAGTTGCTTATATTTAACAAATAAAATCTTAAAGTAACACTTTAAGTTAACTTAAACAATGTTCTTTTTATTTATTCTTAATTTTATAGTATAATTATATTCTAAGTACTAAATGCCTACTTGCTTAAGCTGTGCTTTATAGACGATATTAATGTAGAGGCCTAGTATAAACTTAATATTAGTAAGTAAAAAGCTTGCTGTCTTAAAGCTAGCCTTGCTATATAAGACGTTCTTAAGTAGCCTATTTCTTATTCTAGTAACTAGAATAAATTAAGTGCCTGCCTTAACAGTCTCGTCCTTGTCGCATTTGCAATAAGTGCCTAGTACTAGTTAATATATGCTATTAACTAAGTAAACTGCTACTCTACTATTTATAATTATATTTATTTTTAAGGTATCAAAGGTGGTGGTTATTGTTGTAGTTAAAATAGGTTTTGTAAAAAAGTAAAAAGTAGCTGCCGTCTACTAATTAGTCGCAAAAGTTAAAAAAAGATTGTGTGTAGCTAACAAAATTTAAACAGTAAGTAGATAAGGTCTACGCGCCAAGCGCTTAGAGCAGAAAAGCTTAGAAATTTGCTAAAGGAACTAAAAAACAACACTAATTAAAACGTGTTTAACAGTAATTGCTAGCCTATAGCTAGCAACAAGATTGCGATAGAGGTAAAGGAGGTAGAGGAGAGTAAAGACACGTACGTTACTACAGCAGGGGCCTACAATACTTTATAAAAGCTTCCTACCTACTACTTCTTACCTTTAAAATTTCTTACACTATATAGTACTGTATATAAACAACTTATATATAAATAATATAATGCTTAGACTATTCTTCTCTCTATTGTATACAAAAACTAATAGCTTATATTAAGTAATATTAGACCTTACTAAGTTACTATATAAGAAGCTATATTAGTAGATTACAAAGCCTGCGTTTACTTTTATTAAGTAGCATTCTTAGTTAGTTCTAAAAGAGCTGTTAGTAGTAGCTTTTATAGTGATTAAGTATACGTAGAAGTTAAATTCTATTATTTATTAACACTTTATTAATATATTAAGTATCATAAATGTTAAAGTTACAATAAAAGCTATAAAAGGCTTATTTAGTAGTAAGTCTATTAAGTACATTACGTATATTAATAGTCTAGGTACAGTAATAGTATGTTATCTTACTAATCTTTTTTTACGCAAATGTAACCTTAGTAGAAAGACATTATAGTAGCTTTATAAGAAGTAAGAGCGTGTTAAAATAGCTATTAAGTAGCTAGGACAAACTAATAAGCAGGAGGATTTTGTAAGTTACCTCTAGAGATAGGAGAGCTATGTTTAGATAGTAACGCTGTTATTGTATATTTACATCTAAGTATAAGCGCATGCTAGAAACGCCGCAACTGTAACACTGCTAGAATAGTAATAGAGACAACAGAAGTTGCAGTTATTAGTAAATAGTTATTAGTTAAGATAGTTAGTTAGAGGGATATCGCGCATCTTTGTCTCTGTCTAAACATGCGACACACTAATTGCGTGCTAGCAATGCTAAACAAGAGGGCTTACATGAGCCTGGATACCTGTTGTTAGCAACAAATCCTTTTCTACTAAAAAGGTGTCTATAAAATGTGTGGTCACATTAAAAGGTTGTCTCAAAAGGCCAAAGCCATATAATTATGTAAAGAGACAATGCATAAAATGTAAAAGCTGCGCTAAACACGTTTAGACTAATTTCCTTAATTAAGTCTCTTAAGTTAATTAGTGCTAAAACTAATAAGCTAAGGTACACTCTACTTAATTTATTAGCAACTAATTTACTAGTGCTAGCCTTCTAGCTTTTTTTCTTAATCTAGGTCTGTAGCGTTGCCTATCTGATGCTGTTCTATTACTTAACAGTCTTCTTTTAATTATTATTTATTAGTTTAATTAGTGTTTTATTAGTAAGTATTGATCCTGTAACTGCAGTTTAAATTTAGAAGTAGTTATATAGTATTGAAAAGTACTTGCTTAGCTTATCAAAGTAAAAGTATAATTATCTACTACTCTTATTTAACCTTAAGTTATTTAATAATTAGTAAGCTATTTTTACAGAGGGGTGACAAAAGAAAAAAGAAATCAAAAAAGTTATTATTTTTAAAGCTTTATAATTCTATGAGTAGAAGAGCTATACCAAAAAGAGTCTAATGATTTGAAAAGCCAAGAGCTTCTTCTTTGAGATACAATGCTTAGTAAGCCGCTTAGTCAGCACGGTTGACCCTGCAATTTCACCTAAAATAAGAGAGAAAAAAAAGTTATAATGAATTTTAGTATAACTTTTTTTGGAACGTGTAAAATTTGCTAATAAAAAACTGTGTTTAATAAGGTTACGTAAGCATTATGTAAGCAGGTTATGGAAAGTATTATCTTAATTACTTCAAGTATAATTAAAGGGTGTTAGAAATAAAGGTTGCGTATATAAGTGCTAATTACGTAATATATTAGTAAGCTTATAGTATATAGGGTCTATTTACTTATTTTTAGTTACTTTTTCCATAGCATCTTCTTTATAGCTTATAGTTTATTTTACTTCAGATAGTAAGTTAATAGTATATATATATTATATAAGCTTATTACCTTAAATAGTAACTTGTTGGAGATTAAGCTACTTAGCTGTTTCTCCACAGAACTACGCAAGCTATTGCGTAAGTACAGATCTTTCTAGAATGCAAGTAACAAGTATATATAGACTGTAGTTTAGCTTGTAGTTAGAAACTAAGAGAGAGTTCTTAAGAGAGAACAATTTAAACTGCAATAAGTAACTGCATAAAATAAGTTAGTTCAGCACTCTCTTCCCCTAGTCTCTATATTTATTTCTCGTATTCTTATCGTTCTACTTCCGAGGCAGAGACCTCTACCTCTGAGTTGATAGTAGAACAAGCAACTATACCTGGAGATTGAATCCGCAACAGGTTATGAGCCCGGAGGTGAATCCACAACATAACTTACTAGAAAGTCTTTCAAAAAGTATTAGTAAATACTTGAAATAAAATTATATAAGAAAAGAGGCTCTTTTACGTCCTTTTGCGCTTAAACTAGGCTGTTTTACTAAGATCTTTTACAATGTTCAAAACTACTTAATACAAACCTTATTAAAATTACTAGAAAATTAAACAAAAACTTAAAAAGGTAAAAAAATTATAAATTTCTTATAAAAATCTTGAAAAATTTGCTAAAACAAGATATCTATATTAGAAAAAATTTAAAGAAAAAGCTCCCTTTAAACATAAAAGAGACCTAATAATTATTATATTTATACTAAGTAGAAACTTGAAAAACTTTAAAATTTAGACTTAAGATTAGTTCTATATTAATCTAAGTTGACTATTAAGTACGGTTATAATGCTAAAGTAATAGGATATTTAACAGAACAAAAAAGAATACTGTAAGAGAATTAGATTCTACTAAAAGTATTTAATAGTTATACTTTACACTAGCTATAGTAGTACTAAGCTACTAGGGAAGCTATGCTAGCTTACTAAGTGTTAGTAAGCTATTTTATAATATTATCTACATAAATCTCAAAAATAGGCCTTTAATTATAACTAGGTAGTTTTCTATAGTACTACTCTAAAACTCTTACACCAAAGAGATTAACCGGTCTTGTTTCATAATTTATAATTCTTAGCGATTTTTATATGTTTAAATAAGGAAATACGGATATTTATTTGAATCTTTTTTTCTCTCTTAATTTGCGCGGATTTGCAGAGGCGGCCGTGCTGACTAAGCAGCTTACTAAGCAGCGTAACCTAAAGAGGAAGTTCTTGGCTTTTCATTCACTAACTCTTTTTGGTATAGCCCTTCTACTTATAGAACTATAAAGCTTCAAAAATCATAACTTTTTTGATTACTTTTTTTTTGTCACCCCTCTGTAATCTAGATCTAGTTTAGAACTCTGCGTGTCTTTTTTTTTTAAAGAACTAATGGACTAATCCTGCAATAAAACACTAAAAATCTTTCTAAAATTATTAAAAGTTAATTAAGCTCTACTAAGCGCTATTACTTACAACAGCTTTTTGAGCTTTTTATATAACTAGTTTAGTGTAATATTAGTGCTTAAAGCGTCTAAAAAATTAGTAATTACTAAAAGCCTAATAACTTTAGGAAGTAAGTAGATTGTTACTTATTTATATAGAAGCTGCTAACTAGTAAACTAATACTTAGGGCTTATTTGTTCCTAGTAAGCCTTATTTAGGTAGAATTTATATTACCTGATAATTAAATATTAAGTATTTTAATTTGTAGGAGCAAGATTCTCATTTAAAATTTTTACTAAGGCTTAAAGACTAGTAAAGTTCTAAGTAATTATACTTATTAAAACGTTTAATAGCAGGTCTAAATGTTTAGTCTTACTAATATAGTCTTTAATTTTAGTAATTCTAGCAACCTTCTTGATTTATTAAGTAGTATATACTTTATATGTCAGATAAGGCCTAGGCAACCTTGACGATATATACTATCCTGCACACTAATCAGTAGTTCACTAATTATATCTACCCTTTTGTGGTTGTTTTGGCGTAGTGGTGCAGGGCTGCGTTCTGACATAATACTTATTAACTAGCTTATTAGAATTATTTTACTTATACTTAGCATCAATTGTATAAGCCTTATATTTGTATTAAGTAATCTTATAGTCTTTTTGTTCATAAGCGCTTGCGCTAGGTAGTAGAGTAATAAGCTCTTTAATATCTTTAGGCAACTTATAATACTAAGGCTCCTAGTAATCTATTAATCGTATATTTAGGAGATTAGAATTAACTTAATTTTAAACACTTTTCTTTAAGCAGTTCAGTCTTAATAAAGCAAACTAAGTTAGCTAGTCTAATTAAAACTTAAGAATTACTTTTAAGGCAACAAGTAGTATTTTCAAAAGGTCTATATTAGTAAGATGCTTTATAAAATCACAACATAGGCTATTATTAAAGTAAGCGCAGGATTAGTTAGTTAGTAGCTGTGTTAATAATAATAGTAGCCTATAGGTTGTAGGATAGATTAGTAGAAGGTTAATTGTGTAATTAACTAGGTAAGAGGTACAGCAGCCGCAGCGATCTGCTAGCCGTGCTGTAGGAGAAAAATAGAGAAGAGTAAAGTATTAATTAAACAGTTAACCTTCTAGCTTACTACCTGCGCAGTAAGAACTAATACTATAATTAAGCGGCTAGGCTTATAACTGTAGAAGCTAAGAAGGAGCAATTGTTTAATCACCTAAGTGGAAAGTAAGTGTATTAATCAACTAAGTGCTACAACAAAGTGTTAATAACTACTAAAAAGACATAAGATGATCTAGCCCGTTTATATAGACGCTAGCGGGGCCGTCCCGTAAACAGCTTACTAGGATCACCTGATCAACAGGGTGATCCGCGTGTAAATACTCCAACAATAAGGCTTAGCAAATAAAAAGCTTTGCTGTCTAAAAAGCTTTAGAATTGCAGGTAGCACATATAGTTAACGTTTGCCTAAGTTAAGTAACATAGGAATAATGTAACAGTTAGTATTATGATTTACTAAGGTGGACGGTTATAGCGGCTACTACCATTATACAGTGCCACCTAAAAACTAGAACTACTACTAAACTTAAGGCTGTAGAGCCCCACACAATAGCTACTATTACAATATTTCTTGTAGTGAGATCTTTAGGGCTTAAAAAATTTATTTAGCTATAAACATTAAGTTAGAGTTTTAATTGCGCGCCTAATGCGTAAAGTAGACGCTATTTAAGCTGTAACACTATCTTAAGGTTCTCTACTAATTGTAGTGCTTGCGATAGGCCTCTTTTTTTAAGTAGTTTTTTAAAGAGCCTCAAAGCTGCTCCTTTTACCCGTTTAAGAAGTTTTTATAGATTATTAGAGTTGTTTTATAGCCTTGCAAGCAGCTGCCTTAGAGGCTTGTTTAGCAGTCCTCTTAGCCTTCTCTTTTTTTGTTACTAATTAAGCTACAGCCTTTGCTTATTGCCTTTTTTCTTTCTTCTTTGTCTTCGCCTGTTTTATCTTCTTACAATACCTATTTATTTTAGCTTTTTAGTGTTGTACCTGCTCCTCCTCGCGCTACTAGAGCTGCTAGCAATTACGTGCCTTCTTTACCTTTTTTAAAGACTAGACTAAATAGCTCTAGTTTAGTACTCTTTAGGGTCTTAGAGTAAGAAAGGCTTGCCTTATTTTCTGTACGTTTTTTTATTAACTAGAGCCTTGCATATTGTAAGGGGTGGCTTTAGGCAATAGTACTTGCTTTACAACATAGAAGATAGTAAGAGATAACTTAAATAATAATGTATATATACTTTAAGCAATAATACCTGCTTTTATTATTGCAGGTAAGGAGCCCTTTATAAGTATAATTGTAGGTAGGCAAGCTAACAATAAGCAAGCTTGGCAGATTCAGCTAATACATAACTATCCGTGACAGAGCCTCCCTCTCTAGGATAACGTCCTAACAGCCTTCTATTAAAACTCCAAACTCGTGCATAGGGGATAGCACAACAAGGAGCGTGTCCTACGCGTAACTTATGTGCGCTTAAGTCGCGTGTTACTTATAGATTAGACGCGTTCTAAGCTGCTGTATATCTATAGTTTAAATATCTGTAGCATTGTTGTAAGATTAGAGTAAGAGTATGTAATTATTGTAGGTAGTCTATTTATTTATTTATTCTTTAAGTTGTTAAAAGTGGTGGTTGTTGTTGTAGTTAAAATAGAGTTCTAAAAAGTGAAAAGTAGCTACCCTCTACTAATTAACTCTAAAAGTTAAAAAAAAATTATACGTAGTTAACAAGATTGAAACTGTTAGTAGATAAGTTCTGGAAGGAAACCTTAGACTACTAAGTGATAATTAGGGTTAAAAAATTTGCTAAGGTACTAAAAAACAACACTATTTGAAACGTGTTTAACGGCGATTGCCAGCCTATAGCTAACAACAGGATTACAGTAGGATTGAAATAGGATTGCAACATAATGCAATAGAGGAGGGCAAGAACACGCAGCAGGAGCCTGCAATACCTTATAAAGCTAAAGCTACTACTTCTTACTTATTGCTTCTTATCTTTTAAATAGCACTGCATATAAACAATTAGCATATAATACACTATACTGCAACATAGCATGCAACTTCTATAATAAGCATTCTCTTAACCTTAACTCTTATCTAAAGACAGAAAGCTTTCCTATTATACACCTAGCCTCTAAACTAGTCTAGCTTAAGCTAATTATGTAGATACTTAAGTTTATTAAGCATTTACAAACTTAGCCTCTCTAAGACTTTACAATTATATTTTTTATAAACAACTCTAGAATCCGCAATATCTTTATATATAAAAAGAATATTAAGGCTTAACTTAGCTAGTTGTAGAAAGAATATAAAATCTATAAAGTGTTTGCTAATACTAGCAAAGTACTTAAAATACTTTGCTTTAGTATTCTTCTCTTCTTATTGATTATATATAGGCGAAGTAAAGAAACTATTAATTAGTTAAGCTCGCTGTTACATAACGTCAAAATAGTAATAAAGAAGAAAAAGGCAAGAAAGAAGAAGTAGGCGTTATATTGTTGTATGTATAGGTTAAAAAGTAAGGCAATAATAGTGCTGCTTCTTTAATTTGTCTAAGAGTATCTATAAGTAAAGCCTTAATATAAGTAGGCAGTATAGGCAGCATAAGCAGAATAGAAGCAGGATAAGGCGCGTTAAGTTAGAAGGTAATTCGCGTCTTTGTTTTACTTTTCTTTATTTCTATCTAGACATGCAACACACTAATTGCATGCCAGTAATACTAAACAAGGGGGCATAAGCCTAGATACTTCTTGTTAGCAATAATTCATTTTTTTCTAAAAAGGTGTCTACAAAATGGGTGGTCACATTAAAAGGTTGTCTCCAAAGGCCGAAGCCATAGGTAGTCTATATCAAGTAATGTTTGCTGCAGTAATAAAAAGATTTTAGTATATTTTTCTCAATTCTTTTCTTGCTTAACACAGTTAACATGCAACTACAGCGCACTTAATAAGCACCTCTACATCAAGCTCTAAATTTAACTATAATCTACTCTCTAAACCTTAAGTACATTAAGAAATTTCACTTATAAAATGTTTAGCTATACACGTTGAGGGGTTAGCGTGCTTAAAAAAGCTATTAATTTTATTGCCTTGCATGCAACCTACCCACGCTGCATATGAAATATTATTAAGCAGAAAAACATTCTTATAAAGACTAAGCAATATTTTTATAATTATCATAATAAGGACTATTCTAGTAGTTATAATAAAGTGAGTTTTTAATCTTGTTAACTATGCCTTAGCTAATTTTAACAATTATCTATAGCGCTTAAAAAGCGTTTAAACTATATATATTTACTTTAAACTTGTTGTAATACTATAGTTACCAATGCTGCTATTCTCTAAACTAATGTTACTATTATTACTACAGGCGTTAAGCTTGCGTGTTGCCAGCGCTAATTTAACTTTAAGCTTACTAACTACTGCCGCGTTGCAGCGCATACTAGTACTTCTTTAGAAGTTTCTACCTAGAACCTAACAACTTTGCCTTATTTTCTAAGCTTAATCTTAGTAAAGCAGTATTATATAGTAACTGCTCTTAAGAAGCTTATAAGCTATACAGCTAAAATAGCTAGTCCTATTAATAATAATAATAACAATAATTAGAGCTTAGGTAATAACAATAAGCTGCTGCTTTAGCGCGCTTTAGGCGTAGGTGGCGCTTATAACAGTAGTCTTAGCAGTAGGAGTAAAAACAAGATAATTAGTAGTAGTAGTAAGGTAATTAATAATAACAAGTAGAAGTTAATATTTTTTGTACCTGTAAAATTTTATTCTTTTTAGATATTTAGTTTTGCGCCTAACCTGCGCTATCATAATATTTAATGTTATCTTTTAGTACAGTTGTACTGTAATAAGCTTTATTCGCGTTCGTATTCCCTAATTAGTTCTTTTATATTCTTAAACTATAATGCTAGAGTCTAGGTATTATATAATTTTTTATAACATCTTTATTATAACTTATACTCTAGCTAGCTATTTTTAATTTGTTTCTCTAGTATGTTTTTAACTTTCTAGATTTCTTTACTCTTAAGGCTAATTTCTAGTGCTTAAGTATTATCTTCTTAGCTACTGCTCAATTCCTATTACTTTAATAGAGAAATGTAGCAGACACTATTAATTTAATAGTATAGTAGTAGTTATCATTAGTAAGCCTGCGTTCCAACTACTCTTTATACTTAAAATAGTTTTATAAACTTGCTAAAAAGCATGTTGCTAAGTTATTAAGCTAGGCTATTATTGTTTGTTTTAAGGCGCACTATGTCTTTCTAGCAAAACATTTTAAGTTTATATTTTTTATTATAGTATTAGTGCTAACATTTTTATACTACTAAAAAGTATTTTTCTCCTATTGCAGGTGCGCTGTAGATGCGCTGCACTCTGTCTACAGCGTCAAGTACCTCTCCATCTAGCCTGCTGTCCTTAGGAGGCAAGATAAGTAATAATTGCTTACTACATATACAGTGTAAAAAGGTATTATCTTTATTAATTAATAAATAGAGTTGTTGTACCCGAATTAAGCTATTAGTAGAAGTTACACCTAAACGTCTTGTTTCTTTAAAGTAAAGATCCTTAGATATTGCTTTACTATTTAGTTCTAATGTTTAGTTCGCTTATTTGTCTATAAGTAGAAGGCTGTGCTTATCCTACGATTTACTTATAATTAGTAGCATATTTTGTTTAAAATGTTAAGGTAAAGATGAGACTGCAATTAGATACAATACTTTTTTAGATTCTAGATTTTTAAATAAGATATTTTAAGTAAAATATATTAAACCATTTTATATTATTTTTTTTTATATAGGTATATAGATTGCTATCTTTAAAAAGTAGTTAACAATTTCAAACATTACATTAAACACCTAACTTTAACTATTCCTTGCTATTAGTGGGTTTGTAGTAAAATTAAGTCTTACTTTTTTAGAAATTGAATTCAAAATAAGTAATAGTAATAACTAACTATATATAATATGCTTTGAAGCTTTGCTTTTTTAGTATACTACATAGTTCTTCACGTAATTTTAAATATTATAGCTTAGCTATAGCTAGTAATATAGTCTAATATTAAGCTTAAACATTTTATATACGCTAAAATAACCTACTCTATACGTGTTATAATGCTATAATAAAATCTCTTGCTTAATAGTTTATTCTAGTGAGATATATATTTTATTTCTATATTTTAAATCTTCTCTGTTTTTAACGCGCTAGACTTATACGCTACTGCTACTTTAAGTATATATGTATAAGTAAAGAACTTTCCTAAGATTGCTAAACCTCTATCCTTACTTCTACAAGACAATACTCTTTTTAAATAAATAAATACGCAAGACAATATAATCCACACACTAAAACAAGTAATAAATAATACACCTACGCATATAAACTCAAACTATACTAATACTAAAAACTACAAAATGTTATTAATGACTAAAAGTACTTAAGACAGTGAAGGAGCTTACATAAAGACAACTTATGACAATCGATAAACAACACCTTGTATAATTTAGAAGCATGCTAAAATTAGTAACGAAAAGGCAATAGCACTCCACTAAGTTAAAATACAAAGCTAGAATATAGGCCCTTAAACAGTTTTGTACTTATCTCTATAGTATTTACTTTACTATAGAAACTAACGCTGCAACTCTTGTTGCTTAGCTAAACTATTTATTTACTAACAATTTAGATTGAGTTATTAATAGGTAACTATTAATTATTTTGCTATAGATCTTGAACATTAAACCTATACTATGAAACAAAAATGTTGTTACAGATGTACTATTAAGGTGTCTAAAAACTAATGATCAGGAACTACGTTTAGGACTTAAAAAGGACCTAGAGAAGTTAATTGATTATATAATTAGAAATATAGAATTATCTTTAGTAGTAGGATAGGCAAGAATACTTTATTAAGAGTTCTCTAAGAAATTAGAACAGTATACTAAGTCTTTAGTTTACGTTAGGACTTCTAAGAGCATAGAACTTGAAGTACTACAGGTATAAAGAAAATAAGCACTAATATTCTGTATGCAAGACAGATTACTCTTTAAGAAAATATCTAGAAGCATTATTATATAATATGTTAAAATTAATACTAACCTAAGAACAGCTATGTAATAGAAAATAAACACCTAAGTTAAACACAAAATATTCAACGTAGTATAATTTTTACTTAGGCAGTAATACTAGTAGAAAGAAATATATAAGCATGTATAGAAAAGACTAGCAACCTGTCTAGACTATTAACTGTGATTTTCTAAGAGCAAGGTTAATATACTTACTAATACTTATATATTTACGATATAGAAGACAGTTGCAATAAATATAGTATATGTCGCAACGGGTATATGTATCCTCTAGCCGGAACACGATTCATTGATCGGTTAGTATTTTGTTTCTAACAGTTATGAGCCCGGTAACGGTCAAACCTTCATAAGCGCTTTTAATGTAGTCGCTTACCTAGGTAGGTAACCACAAGCGAGAAAGCGGCAAAAAGATAAGCCTAGAGGATACAACACAGACAGCCTAACAAGGTAGATCTCTTATAAGGTTAGTGCGCTAAGAGAGCGCTAGAGCTAGTGTGCTAGTAGCCTAGCCCTCCGCTTAAGAGAGCGCTAAGAGAAGAGCCTACATATGCTCTTAGGTAGATTACGTAGCACTGTTGTAGGCGGTGCTAGTAATCTAGGGGGTGTGTCGCAACGTGTATATGTATCCTCTAGCTAGAACATGATTTATTAATTAGTTAGTATTTTGTTTCTAATAGTTATAAGCCTAGTAACAGTTAAACCTGCGTAAGCGCTTTTAATGTAGTCGCTTACCTAGGTAGGTAACCACAAGCGAGAAAGCAGTAAAAAGATAAGCCTAGAGAATACAACACAGATAGCCCGCAGAACAAGGTAGCTTTGCTAGCCTTATAAGGTCGGTGCGCATAGACGCTAGAGCTAGTGTGCTAGTATCCTAGCCTCCTGCTTAAGAGAGCGCCAAGAGAAGAGCCTGCAAGTGCTCTTAGGTAGATTACGTAGCTTGCTGCTAGTAATCTAAAGAGTGTGTCGTAACATGTATATGTATCCTCTAGCTAGAACACAATTTATTAATTAGTTAGTATTTTGTTTTTAACAGTTATAAGCCTGGTGACAGTTAAAGCTGCGTAAGCGCTTTTAATGTAGTCGCTTACCTAGGTAAGTAACCACAAGCGAGAAAGCAGCAAAAAGATAAGCCTAGGGGACACAACACAGACAGCCTAACAAGGTAGATCTCTTGTAGAGTTAGTGCGCTAAAAAAGCGCTAGAGCTAGTGTGCTAGTAGCCTAGCCCTCTGCTTAAAAAGAGCCTGCATGTGCTCTTAGGTAGATTACGTAGCACTGTTGTAGGCGGTGCTAGTAATCTAGGGGGTGTGTCGCAACGTGTATATATATCCTCTAGCCAGAACACAATTTATCGATCGGTTAGTATCTTGTTTCCGACAGTATATATATCTTAATGTTTTATGAATAAGTTAATAGTAATTATAAAAAACTACTTTAGTAGTTAGCGAGAAGCTGAATTACTCTTAAAATAACTAATCTAAAACCATTGCTAAATTTAAACATAAAAATCTTATACGTTAATAGAGCATAGCACATAAGCTTATAGTTAATAAAGAAGTCAATCCTGCTAAGGTAGTCTTATATGTTTTAAAATCCATCGCAATCTTGTTGCCAGCTCTAGTCTGGCAATTGCTGTTAAACACGTTTTAATTAGTGTTGTTTTTTAGTACTTTTAGCAAATTTTCTAATCCTGATTTTGCTTAGTAGTCTAAGCTTTTCTGCTCTAAGAGCTTAGCGCGTGGACCTTATCTACTTACTGTTTAAATTTTGTTAACTACACAATCTTTGTTTGACTTTTGCGACTAATTAGCAGAGGGCAGCTGCTTTTTACTTTTTTGGAAAACCTATTTTGACTACAACAACAACCACGACCTTTGATACCTTAAAAATAAATATGTATTGAAAACGTGCAAAATTAACTAAGTCTTATTGTTAAGCCATAATATATAAGCTATAATAGAATAAAAAGAAAGTATACTTGAATATTGAACGACCTAACAAAGCTACAAGAGCCTTAACTTAAGAACTTGTCTATTGTATTTCTTATAAATAAAATCTCTACACAAGAATAAATAGGCTTCTTGCTATACTCACTAGTTATAAGACAGAACTAGGTACTTTCTATTAAACTTGCACTACTTATATAGTAAACACTTCTAGTTAGACAAGTTAGAAATTTTATACAATTACTTTCTATCTAAGTAATACAGTTAGAAGGCCTTACACAACAACGTCGACTTTCCTAGAAACTGCTGAGAAACAACTAGTTATAAGGAAAACGACTACAAGAAATCGATTGCAACACTTTTTAAAGCCTGCAGCGAAGACGCTAGGGCGCTAGAGAGGGTAAAAGAGTCGCTCTACCTCTCCTACTAGGAGAAAAATTTCTTAAAAAAAGCTTAGACTATATGCTAAGGCATCTAGAGCTAATAAAAGTTAAGGAGCTTATTAAAGCTTAAATCTACTAAGAAATAACCACAACAACAAAAAACAATAAAAAAGAATTTACCTCTAGAGACTTAGGAGGAAAAAAAATGAAACAAATAGAGATAAAGGACGATAATATAATAGTAGAGAACGGCTAAGCTACTACGCCACGCCTAGAATAGCAAACCCTAGAGGAGGAACTACAAAGGCCTACCTACAATTAAACTAAGAGTAATTTTTTTTTTATTAGAACTATACTTTAGTTCCTAATTAAGAATAAAATACTAAAAGCCTTCTTAGTTAAAGAGGCGCTGAAAATTACAAGAAACTTAGTAATTTAAGCTACTAACTTAGCTAAAAACAACTCTACTTAGCAAACAATCTTACTAGACCTAGTAAAGATCTTTAAAAACTATATAGAAAATAGCAGAGTAAATAAAAAAAATACTGCTATATTATTAAACTAAATATTAAGCCTTTCTAGCGCCTTAAGAGAGCTTAGAGAGAAGATTAAACAAGTTAGTATAGAAAAACTAATAACAAACTTGCCTACCTAGAACATGCTTATATAAAACACGCCTATATATAACACGCCTATTTAAGTCTCCTACGCTACTATAGCAGGCAACAACAAAGATTAACTATAAATAAATATATAAAAGACTTAAAAACTAAAAGCTACTAGCCTAAAAAATTACTAACTAGTCCTAGTTAGTAAAACTCTAGAAGACTTTAACGCCTATAAACTTAGAAACGCCTTTAACAGCATATTTATAATAAAAAAAGAAGTAGTATTACTTATAGTTGCCTTAATTATACTATTATCTAAAAGAAATAGAATTATTATAACTATACTAGTATTTAAGGCAAAATATCTACTTAAAAATCAAGTAATATAGTAGGATATTATAACTTTTAAGGCTACCTAGCTTATTGCGCCTTAGTTTAAAGTAGTTATTTATAGGCTGCTTACAAATTACAGCCTTAAAATTGTTAAAAAAAAGATTAAAACATTTAACAAAGGTTTTAAAGTAATAAGTAATTTTTTTTAGCTTATATCTAAAAATAAAAATAAATATTTAAACTTTAGCTTAGCTGCCGTAGCCTTTGCTACAGAGAACAAGGCCTGATAAGCTATTAAAAAGAAACTCTATATTCTAGGAGAAAGCCTTAAAGTAGAAAAACTATAAGTAGTTAATATTTTAAGGTAATATACCAATTGCTAGGAATTTAGCTACCTAAAGAATGAATACTTAAAAATAGCCTACTAAATTTGCAGTAAGCCTCACTACACTAACTAGCACAAGTGCAAATCCTATACTCGTAAAAAAAATGCCTATATTTACACTATATTCAAGTTTACTAACTATAATGGCTTCGGACTTTTGAGACAACCTTTTAATGTGACCACACATTTTGTAGACACGTTTTTAGTAAAAAAAGATTTATTGCTAATAACAGGTATCTAGGCTTATGCCTTCTTATTTAGCATTACTAGTATGCAATTAGTGTGTTGCATGTTTAAACAGAAACAAAAATGCGCAATATCTCTCTAACTAACTTTTTTAACTAATAACTATTTACTGCTAACTACTTACTGCTAACTGCAACTTCCACTGTCCTATTGCTATTCTAGCAGTGTTATAGTTATAGTGCTTAGTGCTTATTCTTAGATGTAAATAAATAATAATAGCATTACTATTTATACACAGCTCTTTTATTTCTAAAGGCAACTTATAAAATTCTTTTACTTATTAGTTTATTCTAGCTACTCAATAGCTATTTTAATACGCCTTTGCTTTTTATAAAGCTACTTTTAAGTTTTTTACTAGAGTTATATTTGCGTAAAAGAAGATTGCTAAAGTAATATACTTTTACTGTACTTAGACTATTAACATGCGTAGTGTATATAGTATACTAGCTAAACTAGCCTTTTACAGTCCTTATTATAACTTTAATATTTATAATACTAGACGCATTAAAGATGTCTTAACTATAGTTATATTTTAACTTTTATACTAACTTAACTACTATAAGGACTATTACTACTAGCTTCTTTTTTAACTAACAGAAGTAGCTGCTTAATAATAGTAAAAGTAATCTACTACTATAGCTTCTAGTATAGTAACTTAGTAAGGTCTAACTTTACTTAATATAAGCTATTAGTCTTTGTGTTAAAGGGGAAAAAGAAAAGTTTAAGTGTTATATTATTTATATGTAAGTTGTTTATATGCAGTACTATATAGTGTAGGAAATTCTAAAAGTAAGAAGTAGTAGGTAGGAAGCTTTTATAAAAAACTATTATAGGCTCCTGCTGCAATAACGTATATATCTTTACTTTTCTTCTTTATCTCTATTACAATCAAATCTTTTTTTGACTTTTGCGACTAATTAGTAGAGGGTAGCTGCTTTTTACTTTTTTTGGAAACCCCATTTTGACTACAACAACAACTACCACCTTTGACACCTTCAAAATAAAGTACTAACTATAAAAACTTTATGCAGCTAATAGCCTTAAATGCAATATTCTATAAGCTAGAAAAACTAGAACTAATTAAATTAATTGGTATAATTAAAGTTTTATAAATAAGTGTTAATAAAAGTAGCCTTGCTATAAAAAGCGCAATTAACTTAGCAATTATAATACATACTAAGATTATTGCAATACAAGAGCTGTAGATAGTAAGTGGGCTATATAAAGATACTAAGTTAATTGCCTACTTAGATTTTACTTCAATATTACTAACTTATAAAGGACTACAACTAAGAACTTTATTCTATATTTAAAAAGATATAGAAGTAGAAGTTATTTCTCATATTAGCAACAATAACAACTTTGAAGTAATTACATTACTTCTTAACTTAAAGAAAATCTATTTCGACAACATTAATAACAAATAAAGCTTAAAATAAAGCTTGAACATAATAATAATTTAAAGGTGCTTTTTAGAAAAGTTTATAGAAATCTATTTAATTATTTTGTGAGATTTTAATTACTACTACTTTAAATAAAGTATAACAGAGTGCAACCTAAGTTAATAAGTAGAAGATTTAGTAGAGTAAAGAAATAAGTAGAACCTTACTTAATTAAATACTATAAAAGTTAGAACTCTCTGTAGAGGCTATATAGAAAAAAAGTATACTTAACTCTACTATTTTAATAAACAATATAGCGTCTACTATAATAGACTAGTAAGCTATTCTAGATACTAGTTTAGACTATTACGCTATTCTCTTTAGTGTTACTAATTAAGGTTAGCTACCTAGCTAACTAAAGAAATACAACACAAAAAAAAACTAGAACTTTTTTGAATCTACTTAACAAGAGAGAATACTGCAAGTAAAGCTAAAGAATTAAGTACTAGCTATACTATAAGCGTCTAACAACCTCTTGAGGCAACTTTTTATAAATCTTAATAGTCCTTAAGAAGAAAGCTTAGATAAAATAGCAGAGGATTTTATAACAGCTAATTAAAAATTACTTATAAGATTAACTTTGCTTGTAAACTAAAAGCTAAAACTAAAGCCTTAGTAGTCTAGTAATCTAGATATTTTTAAGGCAGTTTAGCAGATCTAGCTAACACGCTACTATCCGTGACAGAGCCTCCCCCTCTAGTCTAGCGTCCTAATAGCCTTAACTTAAAACTTCTAAAATCGTGTATAAGAATAGCTTAACAAGGAGCATGTTTTACGCGCAAGTTATATGCGCTTAAAACATATGTTACTTATAAGTTAGATGCATAGCAAGCTTTATAAATTAAGTTTTATAGCGTTATTGTAGTAACTTTTAGATTTTGTTGTTTGTTTCTTAAAAATTTTTAAAGGTAAAAGTAAGAGTATATAGTTGTTATAAGTAGTCTATACAAGGTAATATTTGCTGTAGTAATAAAGAAATTTTTTAGTATATTTTTTGTAGTCCTTGTCTTGCTTAACATACTTAACACGTAATATTAGCGTACTTATTTCGCACTCTAATATCAAGCTCTAATTTCTATTATAGTCTACTATCTAAATTCTAAGTATATTAAGAAGTTCTACTTATAAAATACTTAGCTGTATAAGTTTAGCGTGCTTAAGAAAGCTACTAATTTTATTACTTTACATATAATATACCTGCGCTGCGCATAAAGCATTACTAAACAAAAAAAAATTTATAGTAAAACTAAGTATTATTATTATAACTATTGTGCTAAAAGTAATTATAGTAGTTATACTAAAGTAAGTATTTTTGTTTTATTAACTGCGCTTTAGCTAATCTAAACAAGTTCTTAAAGTACTTAATAAGCATTTAAATTATTTATACTAACTTTATGCTTATTTTAATACTACTATTGCTAATACTAATATTCTAAGAACTAACTCTACTATTATTACTGCTAGCGTTAAGCTTACGCAGTGCTAGCGCTAATTTAACTTTAAGCTTTCTAACTACTGCCGCGTTGCTATACATACTAGTACTCTTATAAAAGTTTTTACTTAAGTACTAATAACTTTGCTTTAGTACTAAAGCTTAATTTTAGTAAAGTAGCACTATATAGTAGCTACTTTTAAATTAATTGCTAGTTATGCAGCTAGGATTGCTAGTCCTGCTAGTAATAATGGAAATAATAATAAGAGCTTAAGCGACAACAACGTGCTGCTTTTTAGGCGTAGTCTAGGCGCAGGTAGCGCGCATAACAGTAGTGCTAGAAGTAGTAAAAATAATATTAGTAGTAATAATAAAGTTTATGCTAGTAGTAAAGAGATTTTAATAATAAGTAAAAGTAAATTATTTTTATACTTATAGTTTTGTTTATTTAAATACCTAATTTGCGCCTTAAGTACACAACAATAATATTTAGTATATTTTTTTAGCACGCTTAAAACGTAATAATCTTTGCTTATACTTATATTTCTTAATTAGTTCTTTTATATTCTTAAACTGTAATACTAGAGTCTAGGTATTTTATAATTTGTTATAGCCTTTCTATTGCAGTTAATACTCTAGCTAGTTATTCTTAATTTATTTCTCTAATATCTTTTTAACTTTCTAGATTTCTTTATTCTTAGAGCTAATTTCTAGTGCCTAAGTATTATTTTCTTAACTAGTATGTAATTCTTATTTTTTTAGTAAGGAGACGTAGAAAATATTATAAATGTAATAGTAAAGTAGTAGTTATAGTTAGTAAGCTTGTGTTCTAACTACTTCTTACACTTAAAATAGTCTTATAAACTTGCTAGAAAGCTTCTTACTAAGTTAGTAGGCTAAGTTAATATTTTTTGTACTAAGGCAAACTAAGTCTTTTTAGTAGAAGATTTTTAGTTTATATTTTTTATTATAGTATTAGCGTTAGTATTCTTATACTGCTAAAAAGTATTTTTTTACTATTATATGTGTGCTGTGCATACGCTGCACTCTATTTACAGCGTCTAGTACTTCCCCTTCTAGCCTGATGTTCTTAAGAGGCAACATAAGCAATAGATGCTTGCTATATACTAAGTAAAAAGGTGTTGTCTTTATTAATTTATAAATAAAGTTGTTGTACGCAAATTATGCAGTTATTAAAAGTAACACTTAATTATTCTGTTTTTTTAAAGCAAACGTCTTTAAGTATTACTTTATTATTTAGTTTTAGCGTTTAGTTTGCCTATTTATCTATAAGTAGAAAGCTGTGCTTAGCCTACACTTTACTTGTAATTAGTAGCATATTTCTGTCTAAAATGTAAAAGTAAAAATTAAACTGCAATTAGATATAATGCCCTTCTAGACTCTATATTTTAAAATAATATATTTAAAGTAGAATTCTGCAAACTGTTTTGTATTCTACGTTTTTAATATAGATATATAGATTGCTATTTTTAAAAAGTAGTTAATAATTATAAAGATTGTATTAAACACGCAAATTAAACTATTATTTTTTACTAGTAGTAGCTTTATTACAAAATTAAAGCTTACTTTCTTTAATATCTTATTAGGAACTAGTAATAGTAATAACTAACTATATTTACTATGTTTTAAAGCCTTGCTTCTTTAGTATACTACATAAGTCCTTACGTAATCTTAAACATTATAGCCTAGCTCTAGCTAGTAATATAGCTTACTAATAAGCTTATAAGTTCTATATATGCTAAAATAACCTGCTATGCGCGTGTTATAATTTTATAATAAAATCTTCTACCTAATAGCTTATTTTAGTAAAATATAAATTCTGCTTTTATATCTTAAAACTTCTTTGTTATTAACGCGCTATACTTATGCGCTGCTACTATTTTAAGTACGTACTACTTATATAGAGTTTGTAACCTACTATAGGGCAAAAGCGTCTCTTTGTTGCAACTAGCGCAGTTTATCTATTAGAGCTTCTAACTTTACTATTGCAGGTTTGTTACTAACTAATACTTTAGCTAAAAAGCGTAGTACATATAGTGTGTACTTTATAGCACTAGTAGTTTAAATACCCTTTATTCTATAAATGTTAGCTATATGCGTCTTACATGCGCCTTTTTAGCTGTGCTAAATTATAAAACTTTTTGTTCTACTATGCTTTACTTTTACTAGAAGTTTGTTCTGCTGTGTAAGTAATAGTTAAGTTAATAATAGGTTTTCTTATTTATAATCTACTCTTTTTAATAGTTTGTCTGCAAGGTTTGTACGCACTAAGTAGTATTTAACTTGAAAATTAAAAGCCCCTAAATATAGAGCTTAGTGTGCTTAATACTAGTTTAGCTTCTATATAGCGCGTAAAGAGCGTAAGTTATTATAATTAGTTAACACCTGAATAGTATGTTAAGCGCCTTTTAAGTAGTGCTACTATTTCTTAAAACTTTATATAATAGCTAAAAGTTTAAAGTTGTACACTTTATAGTTTAGCTTAGCATTTTATAGTTTTTATAAGTAAAATAAAATAAAATGCTACTTTTTGTTCTTAAATAATTAAGACAATATACCTAATATAGCAAAAGTTAAAGCATCTATCTTAATATAAATTATACGTGTATTTTTAAAGTAATGCAGGATAGGCGCATATATAAAGTGTTGCTTTAGCTTTATAAAGGCAGCATGTGTATTCTTGTTCTAGTAAAACACTTATTTTCTTTTTAAAATATTTATAAGAGGTGCTATTTCTGCAGCGTAGTTCTTAATAAAACGCTAATAAAAATTTGCAAATTCTAGAAAGAACTATAGCTTTTTTATACTAGTAGGTGTAAGCTATTACTCAATAGTAGCAACACGCGCTAGATCTACGCAAATGCTACTTCTTATAATAATAAATTTTAAAAAATAAACTTTTTTTAAAGCAAATATATACTTTTTAAAATTTATATATAACTTTGCTTTTTGTAAAAAGTTAAGTACAGCGCGTATAGCATGCTAGTGTAGCGTAATGTTGTTATTATAGGTATAAATAAGAATATTATTTAGATAAACTACGTAAATATAATCTAAGTACTCTTTTAAAGCTTTATTAATATAGGCTTAAAAACTTGCTAGGGCATTTGTAAGCCTAAAAGGCATAACAAGATATTTAAAATGTTTATATTATATTCTAGAAGCAGTCTTCTACTTATCTCCTGCCTTAATTCTTAGACAATAGTAGGCGTTTTTAAGATCTAGGGTAGTGTAGTAGCATACGCCTAATAAGCAGTTTAGTATCTCTTTAATCAAAGAGAGTAGGCAATAATCTTTTATAATAATAGCGTTGAGACCTTAATAATCTACGCAAAAGTAAAGAGTTCTATTTTTTTTTAGTATAAATAGTATTAGTGCGCCTATAAGGCTAGTGCTATAGCAAATCTATTTCTTTTATAGTGCTTTTTTAATATATTTGCAGAGCACTTAAAGCTTATAAATAAAAAAAACATAAAAAGGCCTTTAAAAAAGTTCTTTGCTTTGTTAAATAGAAATTGCGTAATTTAAGTTTTTTAGCTATAAGAGAGTTTTAGCAGCTTTATTATTAAAGACATTAGTGTAATTTTGTAATATATTAAGTATATGCTGCACTTACACTATAAATACGTTTAGTACGTATACTTTAGGCTTAATACTTACGCTGTTACTTTAAAGTACTCCTAAAAAGTAAGTTTTTAATTTTATAAGTCTTGCGTTCTTTAAAAATACCTTAGTAGCTACTAAGTTAATGTTTGCTTTTATATTTTTCTAACGCTACTTCTAGCTTCTGCAGTTAATACAGATACCTTCCTAACTTAAAAAAAGATTGCTAAGTAGTAGTAGTGCGCTTTCTTTGTCTACTTTATACGTAGTAACTTTTATAATGCGCTCTACGCTATTATTGTTTGTTAAGCGCAGCTAAAGCTTATATGCTATGTATATATTCTGCTTTTTAAGTCTAATTTAACTTAGGTAAGGAAGTTCTATATCTTAAATAAGTTTTAGATCTATCTTTATAGCTATTTTTTAACTAATAAGGCTAACATCTACTTATAAGTTTAAAATAACCTAAAGTTCTTTTTCTACTTTAGTTACTAAACGTGCGTAACACGCGCGCTGCATCTCTAGTAAAATATTTATTAGTACGCGCCTTACTAACTTTAGGTTTACAGCAAGGCTTAACCTTTTCTTATTTAGTTTATATTAACTAGGACCTTGTTAAGGTTGCTGCTTTAGCACTTATTAGCGTAGTATTTTTTTTTCTAGCACTTAAAGTATATAATATTATTACTATTTTTATATTTTTTATATGCGTCTAATCTAGTAGCTAAAAAAAAGTGTTCTTTTCTTTTTTTTGTAAAAGTGCTCTAGTAGGGCAGATTATACGTAATAAGTGCTCTACGCAAATTCTGTTTAAGTATAGAGCTAAGCGCAATAAAGTTTTCTTCAGTTATAAAGATTTAATAGTAGTTAGTAATTACATACTATAGTTTAGGCTTTAAGTTTATAAATAAGTGCGAAACTCTTTATGCCTTAGTATATGTTAAGAGATAATTTTAAAAGATATTAAAATAAGTTATAAATGATTAGATAGTCTAGTCCTTCTACTATATAGTATGCGCATACGCAGTTGCTGCTTTATGGCTGTAGTTAATAGGGTCTAAAAGCAAGTTAAGTATATATTACTTAAAGTAGTCTTAAGTTAGCATTTTTTTCTTTACTTTAAAAGAATGCTTATAGTAAGCATACTAAAGCTCTTAAAAGTCTACTCTAAAATACTGTATTGCCTAAATTACTTTATTACTATTTCTTTTAAATTCTTATAGTAGTAGCTAAAATACTACTTTATAAGAATAGGTAAACTTACAATATTCCTTAAGAGTTTTACCTTAGTATTTAGCTAGGTTTTTAGGTTTTAACGCGCGTTGCGTATACGTAGTAGGTGTTGCTTTAGGTACGTTCTACGCGCAGGATAATATAGTTAGTAGTATTAATATATTTAAAATTCTTTCCTATTTAACCCCTTTTAGTTGTACTACTTCTTCTTTTAACTCCTGTAATTATTATAAAAATTAAAGTTTATTACGTTACTTTTCTGCAGCGTTAATACGCTCCTTAAGCGTTGTAGGTGCGCTTTAGGTACGCTCCTTAAGCTTTTTAAGTGTGGCAGGCCTTAATAGAGTTTAAGGGGGATTAGAGAGTTTAAATACAGCAGGGCTTTAGCTTCCCTAATTGCCTTAAGTGTTAGATCGCGTTAAGGGAGCTATCTCTAGACTATCAGCCTGTAGGAGGAGGTATTATTTTGTAAGGGGTAGCTTTAGGCAATAGTACTTACTTCACACTATTTTAAGCAATAATACCTGCAGGTATCCTCGCAGGTAAGGAGCCCCTTATAAGCACAATTGCAGGTGGGCAAGCTAACGATAAGCGGGTTTGGCGGATCCAGCCAACACGCTACTATCCGTGACAGCTAGCCTACATAGAGCCTTTTAAAACTATAATTTAATAGCAAAAAGAGAAAATAATACTTTAAACTTATTAAAAAACACAACTTGCTTGCTAAGAATAATTACTTTAAAGCTATTAGAAAGGCTAATTTTAACTATTAGAAATAGTTTCTTTAAAAAAAATTATTGAAAGAGATATTTAAAGCTACAGCCTATATAAAAAACCTTTCTAACAACAATTCTAGCTATTAAAAGCAGGAAATCTTTTAAAAAAAAATACTAAATTTTTAAAAAAAACTGTTTTTACTACCTTCTACTACACTAGCACGAAGGCTTAACAACTACTAAACAAATAATAAAAAATAGTAGCTAATCTTTACTAAAGAAGAGCTCTACACTGCCTGTAAAAAGATAAAAGCCACCTTACTAGGGCCTAATAGAATTAGCTAAGAAGTTATCTTAATAGCGTACAAATACTAACTAATCACCTTCTAAAAAGTCTATTCAACACTCTTTAACTTAGGATACTAACTAAAGTGCTAGAGAAAGGCTAGAGAAGTTATCTTAAAAAAACTAAATAAGCTTAATATTTTAATCCTAAAAGTATATAGAGTTATTTCTCTTCTATGCTACCTAGAAAAGGCACTAGAGAGGCTCTAGGCAAAGAGACTAAGTATACTGGCAGAAACAACAGACTTACTCTACTTTTTATAAATAAGAGGCAGGCTTAAAAAATTAGCTATTAACGCTATACTACTTTTCTGTAACAATATTTAACAATAGAGGTAAAAGAAAAGAGTTACATTGACAGCTTTTTCAATATTAAAAACGCCTTTAACTATTAATCTAAAAATAAGCTGCTAGAGAATATATACAACTAACAACTACTAACTTGCTTTATATTATAGACTAAGTTATTTCTTACTAAAAGGCTACTAGAGCTATTCTTTAATAGGCAAATAGAGAAACTATAAGAAGTTTATACTAGTACGCTACAAGGAAGCCTAGTATTACTTATTTTATTCTTTATTTATATAAAACTGCTATTCTAATTAATTACAGCAAACAGCATTATATACTTCTTATTATATTTAGACGATTTACAGATTTTTATATTAAAAATATCTATTAGAAAGAATATTAAACTACTAGAAAAAGAACTAGCAAATCTCTTTAGCTAAGTAAAAGAGCTAGCTATTAAGTTTAATAGCTTAAAAACAGAATTAGCTAATTAGACAAGAAAAAGAAAGAACACTAATAGATTTTATACGCTACCTACGAAGAAGATCTTCTAACTAAAAAGACTAGTTAAATAGCTTAGTAAATTATTTAATAATACTCTAAAGTTTAAAGATTACTACTACATAAAAATATAATAAGCAACTTAATTGTTTTCCTGCCTTTACAGGCTAGCTAATATTAATAAAAGCCTCTTACTTAGTGTAATAGAGCAATTATATTTAGTTTGTATAATTAGTAGAGCAGATTATAAATGTTAGCTATTTTAGAAAAAACAACAGCTCGTCTTGAATAGTAAGTAAAAACTTTAGAACTAGGCATATAAAAAGATTTTAGAGACTTTTAAAGTATTTCTTGTAATACTAAGCAAATTAGAAGCTACTTTTTACTTACCTAAAGTTAGGCTTAACAGCTCTATTAGACAATATACGTTTAGATCTACTTTACTAAATATAAACTACTCTATAAAAAATGCTATAACTAGTAATAAAGGCAACTAACTTAACTAAACAACTTAGTCTATCTCCTTAGCTATCTCTAACACAGAGAAACTGTAATAGTACGCCTATATACTATAGAACGCTAGAACTCTATACAAAGTTTAAATTCTAAACAAGCTAAAAGACTTAGAAGTAGAACTTAATAAGAAGCTATTAGTTAATAATAACTTTTTTTAATATATACTTAGACGCTTTAGCAACAAAAGAAGGTCAAAGAATTAGTATAGGCGTTACTTTGTATAAAGAAGCAACATTTATAGAAGAACTATAAAATAATATAAAAACTATTCAGCTAGTTTATAACAGCAAACTAGAAGGTATTACCTTAAGGCTAGAGAAAGCAGTAAGCCTTATAAACAAATACTAGAGCATTACAATGATTATAGATAACTAGGCAGCTTTATTTTAATTAAAACGCATTTTAAATA
Organism: Alternaria gansuensis; assembly: GCA_009289805.1. Classification (NCBI taxonomy): domain Eukaryota; kingdom Fungi; phylum Ascomycota; class Dothideomycetes; order Pleosporales; family Pleosporaceae; genus Alternaria; species Alternaria gansuensis. Next base: position 47,191 of record WBOK01000245.1, on the reverse strand, counting down.
ACTCTAGCTAGGAGTAGTATATTAGGTGTATCAAGGTAGCAATGTAACTTAAAGAAAAAAGCGTCCCCCCTACGCTATAATAGGTCCTAGGCTACTAAAATATACTAAGAAATAAAAAAGTAGACTCTTTTGTAAAAGAGGTTATAAAAATAACTCTACTAATAAATAAAATAAGCCTAGCAGTTATTAGTACGCAAATTAAACAAATAGCTAGCGCTAATTAGTTAAGCCTATTTAAAAAGTATAGAGAATAAAAGTAATTAGTAAAAATCTAAATACCTACTTAGCAATATTTAGATAGAAATTAAGAAAGCAAATACCTTTACCCATAACTAGAAAAAATATTTCTAGCGCCTTTTTTTAACTTAAACTACGTTACTGTTACCTAAAAAGATATTTTTATAAGAGAAATTAAGTAGACTCTAAAGTTTGCTAATGCAACTATAGAGCTACATATAACATAGCCTACATACTTCTTAGATGCTAACTATCTAATGATAACTGGGCAATACTTTAAGACTCTTGTATAAAGCTAATCTCTTTGCAATATCTACTCTAAACAGACCTAGGTATTAAGGCTACTTTAGCCTTTATTTAAGAAACTAAAGTCAGTACATAGGCTTAGTATAAAGAAACTACTAAAAACTAGATGCAATTGCCTGTTTAGGCGACCGAGCCCTATATGTAGACTCCCCCTCCTCCTCCTCCTCCTCCTCCTCCTCCTCTACTAATAGATTAAGAGCCTTACCTGTATTTAGATAACCCCCTCTATGTATATAACTTAGAAAACAAACCTACTTTGATACCTGCAGGCCTCGGCCTGCAGGTATTATATAGCGTTAGGCTAAGAAAGAACGTTAAACCGAAATTAAAAAATATAAAAAACACAGTTAGAATTTAAGAATTAGTTTATAAAAGGCTATTGCTTGTACTAATCTTATAAGGGCCGCTAAGAAAGAGTACTAGAACAACACTAAGAAGATATGATATAAGGATATAAAGCTAGATAACATAGTAGTTCTCTAGAACTTTGTTTTGAACATTAATATGTTGCAAGATTGCAAACTAGATACAAGATAGTAAAGATTATACAGTATATAGAATGCTAAGCCTAACAGGAAGATCTATTATCTTAAGGATGTTAATAGTACGCGCTTTCTACACACGACATCTAGTTAGCAATTAAATCTATCCTAGTAAATACTGAAAAAGACTATTATTGAAAAATTTTTAAAAACTTCAAAGTTATAAAATCCTAATTATTAGAGACAAACTAGCCCTACAATCTATATTCTTGTCCTATTCGACTCACTTAAGCTGCCTACTAAACTACAATTAGCTCTCTCTCTCATAGTAAGTAATCATCTGTATCCTTAAGGTAGTATTACTAAGCGTCTTATAATAGAGAAGTGTTTGTATATAATTAAGACTTTAAAAGCTTAGACTCTAACTTTAACACTACTACAGCTAGCAACTAATAGGCTATAAAACAGCCTATATAATTAGAAAAAAGAAATAATATTATACTTCTAGTGTCTACTTTTACTTTTAGCTGCTTATTTACTAATTTCTTATATAGAAGTCATGTATAAGCAGTCCATTCTATAGATTCTAATTTTATACTAAGTACTTAGATTTAGTAGACTTATAATAACTTACTATTACATAAATACTACAGAGAACAAGGAGCTAGAAACAGTAGTTTAAGAGAACTGTTGCGGATTTAAGCTCCGGGCTCATAACCTGCTGCGGATTTAAGCTCCGGGCTCATAACCTGTACTACTATTAACTCAGAGGTAGAGGTCTCTGCCTTCTACTTGTTTGTAGTAGACTCAGAGGCAGCCTAATCTAGGCTTATAACCTGGAAATTGAGGAGGAGGCGGAAGTAGAACGATAAGAATACGAGAAATAAATAGAGAGACTAGGGGAAGAGAGTGCTGAACTAACTTATTTTATGCAGTTACTTATTGCAGTTTAAATTGTTCTCTCTTAAGAACTCTCTCTTAGTTTCTAACTACAAGCTAAACTACAGTCTATATATACCTATTACCTGCATTCTAGAAGGATCTGTACTTAATGATCGTAGGTTGATTGTAGATTCCAGGTGTGATTTTGAGCACCTGGATTCTGTGGAGAAACAGCTAAGTAGCTTAATCTCCAACAAGAACTAGATAGTTAATTCTGCCTTTCTACCTACGTCTAAGACGCGCTATATATACAAAAGAAATAGTCTTAACCTAAAAAGGCTACTATAAATCTTAAAGACATTACTTTTAAGTTTGCTACATATCCTATAGAGCTTAAGAGTAAGCTTTTAAGCTTAAATTGAAAACTCTAATACGCGGTCAACTAGCGCGAGCCTAGCACATAAGCTAATAGACGCCTAGGCCTAATGCCTAGAAGCGCGTTAAGCCTTTAAGGATAGTATGTTATATATACAACACACCTCTTAGGTAACTAAAATTTTAGTTATCTATACAAAGCTTTATATAGTCTTAGCGCATAACGCAACATGCTGCGCACGTGCAGCTTAGCGCAAGGCGTAGTAATAATAATAATAGGTTTTAAAGTCTTTTACACTTCGTATCTAACACTACTATAGCTGCTGTAAGTAATACTTAGAAACTTGCCTTAATTTTTTTCAAGTAATACTTATAATTTGCGTAGTTTTAACTATACTCTTACAGAGTTTTTTATGCTACTATACGCTACTTTATACTTTTATGCAGCTTCTAGCTTTATTTTAGCATCTTTTTTCTTTAGTTAGTTATTTTATATAAAAGTAAAAATACTAAAAAGCTACTACTACTTACGCTACTACTTACACCTTTGCGCATATTACTGCTGCTTTACTGCCTTTGCTCTTGCTTATGCCCCTGCTACTGCTATTGCCGCCTGCGCTAGTAGTGTAGCTACCCTTAAACCGCGCTTCTTATGCATAGTTAACTAGTGCTGCTTTAAGTATAGCACTAGTTTGCGTATTTAAAGACCGTGTAAGTAAGGTTAAAACTCTTGCTCAAACTACTTATAGAAGTAAGACTCTAATAGTAACTTTTAGTTGCTAAGGCGCATTTAGTGCGTATTATAATATGCCTTTTTTTAAATACATTAAGAGCGCTTTGTCTAGTAGCTCTAATAAAGCTTATTAAGACAAGGCTTCTAGCTCTAGAACGTGCTACTAGTAGTGCTTTAATACGAAGACTTATAAGGTCTTATATATAGTGTTTCTTTAAATTTTAAGCTTTTACTAATTATTAAAGTAACTAAATTAATGTTTTCTTTTGGCTATAAAGCTTTTTACTAAGCTTTAGGAGAATACGCTATTATAAGCTGTTTTTTTAATTTTTTTAAAAGCTCGTTATATTAAGAAATTGTAAAGTAAGTAGGCAGAAAAGCCTACAAGCTGCTGTCTGCATTCTTTTAGAAAAAGCAGCTAAGAAGGAGAAGTCTAAGAAGGGCCTTGAGATGAAAAAGAAGGAAGAGAAGGGTTGGGATAACTAGGAGGAGCCTACTAGCCCTTCTAACAGTCTCCTTACACGCCGTCTACGCGCTAAGAAGCTATTAAATAAGCTAATAGACCTCTTAGTTACCTAAAAATCTATTGTGAGGGGGTTATTCTCCTATAAATTTATAAGTTCTCTAGAGGTTAAGAGCTAATTTGCCATAACAATCAAATAATTCTTTTTACATTTTGTTCTTGTAATTATTTGTAAGCTATTTATTCTATATCAATAAGCTTTTTAAAGTGCTTAAGTTTTTGCCTTAACAAGTCTTTAGTAATTCTATTAGCTAGGATCTTAGTTGTTAGTAGGTACTTAATATAAAAGAAGCCTTTAGCTTGTTTCTAGTAAATCTATATATTTTATATTTCAATATAACAGAGCTTAGTAGAAATTTATTCTTACTCTCTAGCAACTAGGTGTATAGTTTACTAGTTACTATAAAAAATCTTCTAGGCTTCTAGGACTATAAGCTTAAGTTTTTTAAATAGCCTTTTAGGCGCTATAAAAATTTTTGCTATATGCTTTAGTGCGAGGAGCTTAGCTTTTGTATTGAAAAGTTGTTATAGTAGCTTAATAAGCTACTTTCTAAATATCTAGACTTTCAAAGAGCATAATAATGTACCCTTAAGAGGATTTATCATTCTTTAAATTATCTACAAAAAACGCGTCTTTTTATATAGTAAGCTCTTTACTATTATTATTGCTATTAATGATCTCCTTATGCCTTGTACAGAAGAAGCATTATATAAAAGAATCTACAGCCTTTATAAAAGGTTCTAAAGATTTATTAAGAAAATAGGAGAGCTTAGAAACTACATAGGTAGCGCTAACATGTATTATAATCGTTGTATAAAGCGCGCTACTAACGCGCTCGTAGTAGGCTTTAATTTAAGGCTTTAGAGCCTTTTATGTGATTTTTAACTAGCTCTTACAAAGGCAAAGAATTTGAAAAGAATTAGCTAAAGGCGAAAAGGTAAACCTCTTAGTAACTTTGTTAATATAGGTGTTGCGTAGTAGCAATATTTAACGCCTTTCACAATTTTTTTCAATATTTATCTCTAGAAATTAGCTTGCCTCTCTTTTATCTTTAACTTTATAGGTGTCTTTAACAGATTGAAGAAGCCTGTAGGCTCTAGCTTAGTAAGTTTAATAACATAAAATGAATATTATCTACATAGAATATAAGGAGGATAGCGTAGTTCTTACTTTAGAAGAGGCAAAGCTCCTTAGCTAAAGCCTATAGGTTAAGCTTTTTTAGTGTGCTTAAGAACTTATTAAACTATAATAATAATAAGTTTTTTAAGCTATTAAAAGCTTTATTAAGCTTAACGCTCTTACTTGCGCTTATAACTATCTAGTAGGTTATACAGGACAAGTATTTCATTACTAATATTAGTATTCAAAAACGTGCTTCCTAAGTTGAGCTACTGTATTTTTATCTTAAATGTAGCTGCTATTGCAATTGCAAGCCTACACGAAGTCGTTGCTAATGTTGCTATATATATTAAGTATTTATTTTTAAGGTATCAAAAGTGGTAGTTGTTGTTGTAGTCAAAATAAGTTTTCTAAAAAGTGAAAAGCAGCTGCCCTCTACTAATCAGTCGCAAAAGTCAAATAAAGGTTATGTGTAGTTAACAAAATTCGAACAGTGAGTGGATAAGGTCTACGCGCTAAGCGCTCAGAGCAGAAAAGCTTAGACTACTAAGCGAAATTAGGGTTCAAAAATTTGCTGAAGGTACTAAAAAACGACACCAATTGAAACGTGTTCAACAACGATTGCCAGCCTATGGCTGGCAACAAGATTGCGATGGAGGTGGAGGAGGTGGAGGAGTGTAATATATTAAGTATAGTAAGTCTTTTACTTAAAAGTCTTTTTTTACTATAAGACGTGCTTTGAATTTAGGAAAGTAGCTTTTCTTATCAAGTTTATAGGTCATTACCCATTTAAGAAGGAGAGGCTCAGAGTGTTTTCAAAACTTCTCTTCTATCTAGGTACCTTTCGAAAATATAGTAATAATCTCTTTCTAGCTAGTCTATCAAAATAGAGTTCTATATTAGTAGTTGTAAAAGTTTTTTTTATTATTTAGAGGCTTTAGAAGATCATCCAAGTGCGTTTAAAATTAATGAACTTTTCTAAAAGCTGCTGCTATTACAGCATAAGTTATAATTAGCTCTTTATTATGATACTAAGGCTAAAAAGGTGGTACTTTAAGCTTAAGAGTCTTTAAGGAGTTATATAATAGGCAATATATGCCTACACACTCTATATTAGAACTATGTTAGTCTTTATCTTTTAGCTTTAAAGAGCTTCTTATAAAAAGTTCTTATACTTTTTTTATAGAGTCTTTTTACTAAAACATTCTAAAGGGTTCTAATTACTGTTATGGAATTTTTAACACTACGCTAGGCGTCCTTAAAAGTAATCTGTACTTTATTTTAAAAATATCAAAGTGCAAGCGAGTTTATTAAGCTTAATTTACTAGTAGTTTGCAATTCTTAAAAGCTAAACAGCTTATTACTACTACTTATAGCTCTTCAAGCTAGAGTGCATTGCTTTAGTATTTATACTTTAAATAATAAAGGCGCTAGCATTACTTTAGGCATTAGCAGCTATTTTAAAAAACTTTTCTGCCTTGCACAAATTTCTTGAGAAGTGTTAGCGTAACGCTCCTTACCTGCTGTTAGAGTAGTGCCTATTAAAAATTATAATAAGCCTTTATAGTCTTTATTACTAGCTAATTACTTATTAGCTATAAGACCTCTTGTATTGCTACTCATGCTTAACTACTACTAGTAAGCTGCTTAGGTACCTTTCTAGCCTTACTAATTTATCTTTATCAAGGGTGTTTGCTATAAAGACCGCGTCCTGCCTAGGCAGCTCTTGATCTAATCTCTAGTAGTACAGCATCTCATTAAATATAACATTACATACTGTACTAACTTTGTCAACCGCTAGGATCTATAAATAGTATATATTAGAGGCTCTATAGCCTATATAAGAAACTAATATAGCCCTTAGAAAGAGTATTTATACTCTTTTTATATTGCCTAGCTACTTTTATTTTATTTAAGGGATAGGCGTAGCAGCAATAGGCGTATATACTACTCTAATTTAGTTCTATATCAGCTGGGATGCTCTTAAGAGGCTTAAGCTAATAGTGCCTAAAGTTTTTCTTACTTTATTACTTAAAGGCTTATTTGGTAAGCATAAGCTGTGCGTTTAAAAAAGAACTTATATTGTAAAGCTAGGCTAAAACTTTAACTATATTTAGCTCAAGTTTCTTAAGTAAATTTATGCTTCCTTTTATTTTAATCCACTTAGTTATCAGCTTTTAGCCTACTTGTTCATCAGCCTTATAGGGTTTATATATTTAGTAAAGAAGACTTAATAGTAATACTACGCTCTTTGCACTATATTTACATAGTATTAAAATATTGTTTTTGTAAAAAGTGTTGAAGAGTTGTTATTTTATGCATTAATTATAATTTAGAGCTTTTAGTAAGCTTGAAAAAGTGCCTTAAAGTAGTAAAAAGCCTTTAGAATTTTTAAAATAATTTTTGCTTATAGAATATATATATAAAGCTTGCTACTAAAGGCGTTTTTTATTATCTGTATTTTTTGCTCTCCTAAAAGTCCTTTAAGCATATTAAATAGATCGTAAGAGGGCTTCTAGTACAGTTAAGAAAGGGACTCTTTGAGTTTTTATAAGATAACTTATGGGAGGCCGCTCAACGAAGGTGAACGCGGGCTTCGTGATCCACCACCATAGCTTCTCGTATGGTGACCTGGTGAGGTCTAACTTCACTTAATGTGAGCCATCGGTCTTTGTGTTGAACAGGGAGAAGAATAGTCTAAGCATTATATTATTCGTATGCAAGTTAATTGTATGCAGTACTGTGTAGTATAGAAATTCCTAAAAGTAAGAAGCAGGGAGCAGGGAACTTTTATAAAGTAATGCAGGCTCCTACTGCAGTGGCGTACGTGTCCTTACTCTCTTCTACCTCCTCCACCTCTATCGCAATCTTGTTGTTAGCTATAGGCTAGCAATTACTGTTAAACATGTTTTAATTAGTGTTGTTTTTTAGTACCTTTAGCAAATTTTTTAACCCTAATGTCGCTTAGTAGTCTAAGCTTTTCTGCTCTAAGCGCTCCGTGCGTAGACCTTATCTACTTACTGTTTAAATCTTGTTAACTACACACAATCTTTTTTTTTAACTTTTGCAACTAATTCGTAGGGAGTAGCTACTTTTCACTTTTTTAGAATACCTAGTTTAATTACAACAACAATCACTACCTTTAATACCTTAAAAATAAATAGTGTTAACGCAAACGCGCTAGTGGGGTGTAAGCTTATTGCTTAGGTGAGCTGTTCGCTTATAAACCGCGTTAAACTTAATTTCTGAATATGAGTCTAGTGCTTAGACGTTGTTATAACTCCTTAATTAATTTATAATTGCTAAATTTTAATAGCAAGATAGAGGCTAGTGCTTATATATAACTCTGTTGTTCTTACGGCAGAATCTAAATTTTCAAAACTATATTATCCTCTGTAGTTTCCCAATTAATGTAGCTGGTTCTTCCTCTACCACCCCTTCTTAGATACTAGTTTGCCTATCATCTACTACACAGCAATATTTCTACATTTTAATATGAAACTATTATTTTACCTTCTTAGCTTAGCTGGAGCAGAAGAGATGGCTATCACATGCGCACCTGCCCACATTCCTACTGGCAAAAGCGTTTTCGTTTCTAAATGCTCTTTAAACCACATATCCTCATCATGCTATGGTCCTAACAATCAACTCGAAGTTTATTACTATCATTCCACATCAAAGCTGCTTATTTTCAACCATTATCCTTCCAGGTTGATTGTTATGATCTCAACGTCAAAGAGACCATTCTACTACTGGATTAACGGCAACGGCAAATGCAGCCGTAAGATTGAAACCTTACTAGTATCTGGAACCTTACCAGTATCAAGTGTTACGGCATGGAGGGTTTGAAGCCGTTGTAAAACTGAGGATACTGGAGCGTAGGAAGTTTATTAACAAAGCTCTGCGCACAAAGCAATATCTGTAACCTATATTTTTGGCAGTGCGTACTTTCTAGGGACAATCTCAAATCTAATTAATTTTCTTTTAAGTTGCTTAAGGTAGTTAATAACAATTTAAAACGTGTTCTGTGAACCTTCAAAAGCAACTGCCTTTTCTATAATTTGCTTCCTAAGCAGCTACTAGTTAGATCAACAAATCAATATCATAAAATTCTGTAATAAGGTATGAATTTTTCACTTAACGTGGTTCACAAGCGAGCATTCTCCCACTGACGCGTTGACGTCAACGCAACAACGCGTTTTGTTTTAACTACGCAGCTCTTGATTAAATTATAACAAATTAGATGACGTGGTTTCTAAGTGAATGGCTTTCCTTAGCGAACAGCTCGCACCTCACTAGCGCGTTAATGTTAACACGATATTACAGACTTTTATAGGTAATAATCTATTGCAATATAGTAAATTAATTATAAAGATTACTACTATGTCTTGCATATCTATCTTAACTGCAAAAGTATAAGCGTTGTGTCTAGTCTATTTGCAACGCATGCACCGCCTCTTTTCTTGCACTCTCTTTAACGCACTTTTACTACTACTATAACTACTACCTACCTATTCAGCTAATACTTCTTATACTTTGCCTATAGTAAGAGTTTTTTCTATCTAAACGTATTACTGCTTACTGCGCTGGTAAATGGGTTGGGGTTGGGTCGTGGTTGGGTCAGCTTACGTCAGACCACAACCCAACCCAACCACAACCCAATTGTTTCAAGCTAAAACTAGAGTGTGGTTAGGTTGTAGTCGCACGGACGTGGGTTGTGGTTAGGTCGCACAGACGTGTGGTTGTAGTTGTAGTTAGGTAGTGGTTAAGTTATTATATACCTGTGATAATTGGCTGTGATAAGCTACGTAAGCACTAATTTAGTTACAACCTTAACCTAACCCTACCACCTAGTTAATGCGACCACAACCTAACCTTACTACCTAGTCAATGTGACCACAACCTAACCACAACCACTAGTCTGTACGACCACAACCTAACCTTACCACCTGGTTAATGCGACTACAACCTAACCACAACCCACGTCCGTGCGACCACAACCCAACCCCAACCCAACTATAGGTTCCCCCCACCCATTTGCCTGGCTACTGCTTACAGCTCTTACGCTCATTTAACTTGTTAGAAGCTGCTTAAAGAGTAGTAATCTTCCTTTATTAAAATTACTTTCTTATATATTATATTCTAAGCCTCTTTACTTAGCTGCGTAATCTGCTTAGTAAGCAAGTTAGTAGAAGACTGATAGCGTTTTTTTTTACTATTTTGAAATAAAACTAATTGAAGCTTTGACTTTGCACGCGTTGTATTGTATTTACGTCTACTAAGTAGCTACTTATGACAGTAATTAATGTAGTGTCTGCACTACAATATTCAGCTTAGATAGTATGGCCTACAAACTATATAGAACGAGACTAGCGTCTTTAAAGCTAGCTTAGATATTTTTGATTATAATAGGCTGCCTAAGAGCAGCTTTAAAGGCTAGCAGTAAGGTCTGTTTGCTAATATAGTAAGTATAGTTGCGTACTAAGCCTAAAATAGCAATTCTACATTTACACTTTGATAGCAAAAAGTAGTTAATATTAAGAAGCTATAATAAGTAATATAAGTGTATAGGCTGGCTTCGGCCTTATGAGACAACCTTTTGATGTGACTACACATTTTGTAGACACCTTTTTAGTAAAAAAAGATTAATTGCTAACGATAGGTGGGTAGGCTCATGCCCTCTTGTTTAGTATTGCTAGCACGCAATTAGTGTGTCGCATGTTTAGACAAAAACGAAGATGCGTAACATCTCTTTAACTAACCCTCTTAACTAAGAACTATTTACTAATAACTATTTACTAATAACTATTTACTAATAACTATTTACTGTTAACCGCAATTTTTATTGTCTCTATTGCTATCCTAGCAGTGTTGCAGTTGCGGCGTTTCTAGCGCCTATACTTAGATATTAATATATAATAACAGCTTTACTATCTAAGCATAGCTCTCTTATTTCTAAAAGTAGCTTACAAATTCTCTTGCTTATTAGTTTATTCTAGATACTAAATAGCTGTTTTAACACGCTCTTGCTCTTTATAGAGCTACTATAAGGTCTTTCTACTAAGGTTATTTGTACGCAGATGGAGATTAATAAAACAACACACTATTACTATACTTAAACTATTAACATGCATAATGTATAATAAATTGCTAATAGTTAAGTCTTATAGAACTTCTATTATGACTGTAATATTTATAATACTGGACCCATTAATAAGGTGATGATAAGTAATAGGATTTAACTTCTACGTCTACTTAATTTCTATGAGAGCTACTACTGATAGCTTCTCTTTAACTAACTAAGGAGGCTTCTTAACAAAAGTAAACGCAGACTTTATAACCTACAACTATAGCTTCTTATATAGCAACCTAGTAAGGTCTAACTTGACTTAGTATAAGCTATTAGTCTTTATATTAAATAAAAAAAGAATAGTCTAAGTCTTATATTATTTGTATACAAGTTGTTTGCATATAGTACTATATAGTATAAAAAATTTTAAAGGTAGAAAGTAGTAGCCAAAAAGCTTTTATAAAGTATTATAAGCTCCTACTGAAGTAATGTAAGTATTCTTACTCTCCTCTATCTCCTCTACCTCTATTAAAATCTTGTTTCTAGCTATAGACTAGTAATTGCTATTGAACACGTTTAGATTAGTAAGTTTTTTAGTACCTTTAGCCAATTTTTGAACTCTAATTTTGCTTAGTAGTTTAAGCTTTTCTCCTCTAAGCGCTTATCCCGTAGATCTTATCTACTTACTGTTTAAATTTTGTTAACTACATATAATCTTTTGTTGACCTTTGCGACTCATTAGTAGAGAGCAGCTGCTTTAAATTTTCTTAGAAAACACATTTTAACTACAACAACAACTACCACCTTTAATACCTTATAAATGTGTATCTGTGATTAGGCATATAAATAACAAGAATCCTCTTTTATATAAGGAAATATTGAAATTTAATAAAATAGGAGTGTTACGACCTGGCTACGACCCCAAGTCTCACAGGGAACTATCCGAACCAGCTAAACAAGGAACCAGACGACTACCCTGCAAGGACACCGCAGCAGGAAGTCACGTAACTAATCACTCTGCCAAGGACCATCGCTAGGAGGTCACGCACACTATTGCTAGGAGCGATCACAACTATCGCGACTATTACCTAGGTTATAGTAATAGCTAATGTGATCTTATAGCTTATTATGTTTAACTTTTTACAAAACTCTAGTATTTGATTTAAGAATTATACTCAATTTCTTAACCTATTGTAACATTATATTTAAGACTAATTATGCTATTACACCCTCCATTTATTTTACTTACTCTTAAAAAACAAACTCTTAAATATTTTTAGGACAATCTTTACACTTTAAACGCTCTTAAAAATAAGTAACACTATAATGAACACCTTTACTAACATCTTAACTACAGGAACAACTACGCGCGCTTACAAGATAAACACCTACTATGGTAATTACAGAGGGGTGACAAAAAAAAAGTGATCAAAAAAGTTATTATTTTTGAAGCTTTATAATTCTATGAGTAGAAGACCTATACCAAAAACAGTTAGTGAATGAAAAGCCAAGAACTTCCTCTTTAAGTTACGCTGCTTAGTAAGCTGCTTAGTCAGCACGGCCGCCTCTGCAATTCCGCCCAAATCAAGAGAGAAAAAAAGATTAAAATGAATTTCCGTATTTCTTTTTTTTGAACGTATAAAAATCGCTAAAAATTATAAATTATTGAACAAGACTAGTTAATCTTTTTAGTGTGCGAGTTTCAGAGTAGTACTATAAACAACTACCTGGTTATAATTAAAGGCCTATTCTTGAGATTTATGTAGACAATATTATAAAATAGCTTACTAACACTTAGTAAGCTAGCCTATAGCTTCCCTAGTAGCTTAATATTACTATAGCTAGTGTAAAGTATAACTATTAAATACTTTTCGTAGAATCTAACTCTTTTAAAGTATTGTTATTTTGTTATAATAAATATCCTAGTACTTTAGCATTATAACCGTACTTAATAGTCAACTTAGATTAATATAGAACTAATTCTAAGTCTAGATTTTAAAGTTTTTTAAGTTTCTACTTAGTATAATTATAATTATTGAAAGGTCTCTCTTATGTTTAAAGGGAGCATTTTCTTTAAATTCTTTCTAATATAGATATCTTGTTTTAGCAAGTTTATAAGATTTTCATAAGAAATTTATTTTTATTTAATTTTTCAAGTTTTTGTTAAATTTTCAAGTAATTTTAATAAGGTTTATTATAAGTAGTTTTTAAACATTGTAAAAGATCTTAGTATAACAGCCTAGTTTAAGCGCAAAAGGAAGTAGGAAGGCTTATTTTATTAATATAATTTGATTTAAAGTACTTACTAATACTTTTAAAAAGATTCTCTAGTATGTTACTATTTAAGGTAATAAGCTTATATAATATATATATACTATTGACTTACTATCTAAAATAGGATAAACTATAAGCTATAAAGAAGATGCTTTAGAAAAACTGAGTTAAAAAAAGTAAATAGACGTAAAATAATTTAAGCTTACTAATATATTACGTAATTAGCGCTTATATACGCAACCTCTATTTCTAACACCCTTTAAGTATACTTGAAGTAATTAAGATAATACCCTCTATAACCTGCTTAAATAATGCATAGGTAACCTCATTAAACATAGTTTTTTATTAGCAATATTTACACGTTCCAAAAAGATTTATACTAAAATTCATTTTAACTTTTTATTCCCTCATAATTTGAGCGAAATTGCAGGGTCAACCGTGCTGACTAAGCGGCTTACTGAGCATTGTATCTCAAAGAAGAAGCTCTTGGCTTTTGAAATCACTACTCTTTTTGGTATAGCTCTTCTACTCATAGAATTATAAAGCTTTAAAAATAATAACCTTTTTGATTTCTTTTTTTTTGTCACCCTTCTGTATAATAAGCTTGAAGTATAGACACTCTAAGTTAACAAAAACTTTTGTATTAAAAAGACTAATATCAACAATAATAACGCAATTTTATAAGCCTTAATATTGGTAAAAGGAACTGCTAAAAAATAGACTAACTTTGTTCTTTATCAATACGTAGATATCACAGAGAGGTGAAAAAAAAGAAATCAAAAAGGTTATTATTATCCAAACTTGATATTTCAATAGCAAGAAGGGATATACCATAAAAGATTAGTGTTTTGAAAAGCCAAGAACTTCCACTTGAAGATAGGCTGCTTAGTCAGCTACATAGTCAGCATGACTGCTCTTAATATTCGCAGTGAAAATAAAGATTAAAAAACTTAAAAATATATAACAATATAACTTTTTTTGAATTTGTCAAAATCGCTATAAGTCATATATATTAAATAACGCAGGCTAATCTTATATGTGTGCACAAGTTTAAAGGTAATCATAAATCAAAATATTAAGTAATAATAAAGAGCGTGTTTTCTTAGTATTTTCTTGATTAAAAACTACAATAGCTTACTAATACTTAGTGTACTAGTCCTTAGCTTCTTTTACATGCTAATAAAGCCTTAGCAATAATAAAATACAATTTTCAATCGCCTTGAAAGGCGATTGATTCTATTCCTCCTATATAGCAGCCTTAAAGGCTGCTATACTTCTCTTATTATTTTTTTACCTAAAGAAGCAATAGGCCTTTTAGCAAAAGCGTTTTTGAGCAAGAACTACACGTTTTTTATAGAATTTAGATTAGGACTATACGCAGGATGCTTAAAAAGAGATATCCTATTTCTAGAAAAGTAAGATAGAACTTCTAGAGTTTAATAAATCTTAGCGTTATCCTACTAAAACTTTAAGCCTATATCGCAGTTAGTAAGGTGCTTAAATATGTAAAAAAAGACTCTAACTTTATAATTTATATATTGAGTAATAAGCCTCTCAATAGAGAAATAAAGTATATATAACTTACCTTTTTTTATCGCAGATTTAACAATAAGAATTAACATCTTTCTAATATAGTCTAAATTTCTAGATAGAGTAGTTATTAAAGAGCCTTTAATTACTACTAGTTTAGATCTTCTACCTATCTAAATTGCACCCTCAACTTAAATAGAAATACCTTAACCTATAACTAGATTAGTAAGTATTCCAAAAATAGATAAAAGTATCTAAAATATAATAGATGTATTACAGGTTATTATTTAATACTTAGAGTTTCTTTAAACTTACTAATATTATTTATATAAACAGTTTTCTTTTCTACTCTATTTTTTTAATTTATTTAATAGTATTCTGTCCTAGCACTGTACCCACGCTTAATAGTAGACTTTTCTAGAGATATAACTTCCTTTAACTTGAAATTTTAATTATAATTAATTATTTGCTTAGCGCAAATATAACAATTATAAGCTTTTTTAGCTTCTAAAAACGTCTTTTTTTAATAAGTTTTAACTAAATCATTCTCCTGTCTTAGAAAGCGTTTTAAGCTTCTAATAGAGAGACCTAGACTTTATTTTCTTTAAAAGACGTCAATTTGTCCTTTTAAGGCTTCTAGTAATGTCTCTATTAAGCACTCTTTTTGCTTTTTTAAAATCTTAGAAGGACGACCTCGTTTAGAGATAATAATAGATAAAGGAGCGTTCTTTTTTGTTTAATTTAATAAAGAGTTTTATTAATACTTTTAGAAAGCTTTTCTAGTATATTACTATTAGAGAATATAGAGTTGTTGCGTAAATATAAAGTATAAGCTTGTTGTTCATATTGAGAGAGATTACGAGCCATAAAGGAGATAATATAAAAAAAGAAAGTTTAGACAAACAAGAGGAGTTTATATGTTATATTTCTACTAAGTTTTTACGTAATTAATGCTTACGTAAGCAACCCCTATTTTTTTCCTTTAAATAAACTATAAGGAAGTAAGGACTATTACTCTAAGATCTGCTTACATCATGCTTACGTAAGCTAATTAAACTGAGTTTCTTTCCAGCCCATTTTGTACGTTAACAAAAAAGATATGCTAAAAAATATTTTTGCTTTTTTTTATTTTATTTTAAGCGAGATTACAGGCGTAATCATGCTGACAAAGTAGCATACGAAGCAGCCTAATTTAAAGAGGAAGTTCTTGGCTTTTCAAATTACTAACCTTTTCTAGTATAGCTTTTCTAGTAATAGAAATATAAAGCTTGGAAAACAATAGCTTTTTTGATTCCTTTTTTTGTCACCTCTCCGTACTGTTAACAGTAATTCTAAAAAAACACTTATTCAGGACTAAAATAACTTTAAAAAAAGAATAAAAAAAGTATTTTTACCCTTTAAAAACTCTATAGTAGTAGAACAAAATGTCTAAACGGTATACCGAACACGCTCTGCAGCTAACTATATAATAAAGTTTCAGTAGTACTTGATAGTTATAGAATAAAACAACAACGCTCTAATATAGATGTACTAACAAAGGCTTAAACTAGCTATATAATTAGAACTTATAGAAAGTAAAACTATCTTTATCACGCGTAATAAACCTATAGCTAAAGTTATTTAAGAAGAGAATAACTTCGATAAGGTTAAGTTAGAAGAATAATTATTTACACAAAGAAATTATATACTAAGAAATATAAACGTTTAACTTTATCAAGTTTTTTAAAGTTTATACTAAAACTAAACTTGATAACAAAACAATACTTCTAAAATTTTAAACTATTATATAAATAATAGCTATAAGCCTATATACCTTAACAGCCTTAATAAGGCAACAAAGAAAAGCAAGTCCTAGTATAACAAAACTAGCAAGTAAAGAATTACCTGCGATAATAATAGTAAAAAAGGTTACATAAAACAGGACTATAAAAGCTAAAGTGAAGTGACTTAATAGCTAAAATTTATTTACTGTGTAGCAGTTAAAAATTATTAAAAAAAGGAATACAATATCATTACCCTACTTGCTATTATCGTCGAAAAACAAGACAAGGCAATTATTGAAGAACTATATAACTTAACTATAATTGCACTAGAAAAAGCTTCAGATAATAACGTCTCTAAAATGCTATTAAAAGAAAAAGCAACATTAGAAGACTAAACCTAGTATAGCAAAATAGCTAAGTTTTAAGAAAGCTATTAACCTTCTACACTAATTAAAAGGAATCAAACATCTCTAGTACATTATAGTTTATAGAGAAAAAGCTGATAGTTTACTAAAATAACTTAGACCAAGCCTTTCACAACCTCCATTGTGACCTTGATATCTATGATACCAGACGCATCGATGAGGTGTTGATGAATGACAGAATTCGACCTCTGCGTCCACCTGATTACTATAGGAGCTACCGCCAACAGCTCCTCTTCAACTAACTAGGGAGGCCGCTTAACAAAGGTGAACGCGGGCTTTGTAATTTACTACTATAGCTTCTTGTATAGTAACCTAGTAAGGTCTAACTTTACTTAATATAAGCTATTAGTCTTTGTGTTAAACAGGAAGAAAAATAGTCTAAGCATTATATTATTTGTATGCAAGTTGTTTATATGTAGTACTATATAGTGTAGAAAATCCTAAAAGTAAAAAGCAGCAGGCAGAAAGCTTTTATAAAGTATTGCAGGCTCCTGCTGCGGTAACATACGTGTCTTTACTTTTCTCTACCTTCTTTACCTCTATCGCAATCTTGTTGCTAGCTATAGGCTAGCAATTGCTATTAAATTGTTGTTTTTTAGTACTTTTAGCAAATTTTTTAACCCTAATTTTGCTTAGTAGTCTAAGCTTTTCTGCTCTAAGCGCTTAGCGCGTGAACCTTATCTACTTACTGTTCGAATTTTGTTAACTACACACAATCTTTTTTTAACTTTTGCAACTAATTAGTAGAGGGCAGCTGCTTTTCACTTTTTTTAGAAAACCTATTTTAACTACAACAACAACCACCACCTTTAATACCTTAAAAATAAATAACTTAGACAACCTAAAGAGAACTTTAATAGACTTTATAGTAGAACACTTTAACAATATGTATACTTTACAAACTTATATAAGAAACTACAAAAGGAAAAATTACTTTAGTAGCTAACTTAAACAAAATATATAACTTTGTATAGAAATTAATAAGAGATGCTAAGGCATTATAAAATAAACCAACGCATAAGCTCTTAGACTGAGAGAATTAGAAAATTTATAAAAAACTTTAGGCAACACACTAAAAGCATAATGAATAAAATGTTAGCTAGAATAGTATATACTAAAAAATTGCCTTCGGCCTTTTAAGACAACCTTTTAATATAACCACACATTTTGTATACACGTTTTTAGTAAAAAAAGATTTATTGCTAACAACAGGTATCCGGGCTTATGTAAGCCCCCTTGTTCAGCATTGCCGGCACGCAATTAGTGTGTCGCTCCAGCATGTTTAGACAGAAACGAAGATGCGCGAAATCCCTCTACCTAACCCTTTTAACTAATAACTGTTAACTGCTAACCGCAACTTCTATTGTCTCTGTTGCTATCCCGGCAGTGTTGCAGTTACGGCGCTTCCAGCGCTTATACTTAGATATAAATATACAACAACAGCGTTACTATCTAAGCACAGCTCTCCTATTTCTAAAAGTAACTTATAAAATCCTCCTGCTTGTTAGTTTATTCTAGCTACTTAATAGCTGTTTTAATAAGCTTATACTCTCTATAAAGCTTCTATAAGGTGTTTCTATTAAAGTTGTATTTGCAAAAGAAGAGATTAGTAAGATAACATACTATTACTATACCTAGACTATTAACATGCGCAACGTATTTAATAGACTTACTATTAAATAAGCTTTTTATAACTTTTATTATAACTTTAACATTTATAACACTAGACGCATTATTAAAGTATTAATAAGTAGTAGAATATAACTTCTGCGTCTACCTAATTACTATAAAAGCTATTACTAACAGCTTCTCTTTAACTAACTAAATAGGCGGCTTAATAAAATAAAACGCGGGCTTTGTAATTTAATACTATAGCTTCTTATATAGTAACTTAGTAAGGTCTAACTTAACTTAATGTAAGCTATTAGTCTTTGTGTTAAATAAAAAAGAATAGTCTAAGCATTATATTATTTGCATGTAGTACTGTGTAGTATAGAAAATCCTAAAATTAAGAAGTAGCAGGTAGAAAGCTTTTATAAAGTATTGCAGGCTCCTGCTGCGGTAACGTACGTGTCCTTACTCTCTTCCACCTCATCTACCTCCTCTACTTCCTCTACCTCTATCGCAATCTTGTTGCTAGCTAAAGAGTAGTAATTGCTGTTGAACAGGTTTTAATTAGTGTCGTTTTTTACTACCTTTAGTAAGTTTTTTAACCTTAATTTTACTTAGTAGTTTAAGCTTATCTGCTCTAACCGCTTACCGCGTGGACTTTATCTACTTACTATTCAAATTTTGTTAACCACTTTTTTTTTTAAACTTTTGCGACTGATTAGTAGAGGGCAGCTGCTTTTCAATTATTTAGAAAACACATTTTGACTATAACAACAACCACGACCTTTAATACCTGAAAAATAAATATTATTAAATAGATCTACATAACCTAGAATACGTAAAGTACTTATAGACTGTATATATATACAACAGCTACACTATGCACTACTTAAATAACTATTAATAAAGATGTACTTTAAGGAAAACAAAAGAAATATTTTAATATAAGTACTTATAGTACAACTGCCTAAATAATAAATGCGTAGTACATATATAGAATTAATAATATAGCTAATACTTATATAAATATAGTAATTTAGAAGGGACTTCAAAGATACATACATGTTTAATGCAGTAGAAGAATTATGAAAACAAAATTTATGTATAAAAGAACAAATATGTTACACGGTGTTAGTCTACACTTATCTAGACTGAGTCTGTGTTAGGGCGAGGCTAATGTATGCAGTAGTCTGTGAGGTATTGTAGGAGTAATTTTAAGTAGAAAAGAGTTATAAATGTTAAGCAAAGGTAAGCAATACTAATAATAAAAAAAATAAAATAACTAGTTAACAATCTATGTAAGAGATAAACTATTTAAGTTAACTACAATAAGTGTAATAATAAGATCTAATATATTCTTATACTTATTGCCTTTGTCCTGCTATCCTGTACATCTCTTCTAAGAAAAAGGTATATAATAGTGCTACTATCCCTTTATGCATAGCTATTCTAGATAGCTAGCCTTAGTAAAATAGTAATTACGTAATTAGCGCCTTGTGTAAATTATTGCCTTTTAACGTAAAAGCTAGTTGTTCTTTAACTATTATTTGTACGCTAAGAAGAAAATCTTTCTTATTACTTATAACATTATCCTCCCTCTTAGGCGTATTATCTTAATACCTTAGATTGTTATTTTCTTGTACTACGTGTTAAATTGCTAGCTATATATAAAGTTTTAGTATACCTATTATATTATACGCTTGTTTCTTTTTACGCCTTTCTAACTATACCTAAAGTTCTATCTTCCTGCTGTTCTTGTTTATAAAATTCTACTTCTTAGCGCTATACCTATGCTAATTATATAAAAGAGCTAAGTCTAAAAATTGGTTTTTACTGTAAGTAGTGTAAAGTAAAAAACCTTTACTATTTTATAAATACAACAACTAATTGTTGTGCTAGTTATATTTTTATAAAAGTAGAGTATAGTTTATTTATTTCTAAAAAAGAGTAAAAGAAAGTTTAGTAAAAAAAGCATAAGAAGCGCCTTAAAGTTGCATATCTAAAAGCTTAGTTAGCTTAAAGTAAGCTATAGCTTTAAGAGACTAAGGCACAAAAGTAATTATTTGCTAATTAAAATCTTACTATTTTAAATTTCTAAGATTGTGCAAAAGAGCAAGCTAAAGAGAACCTTGCCCTTAGTACAGACTTTTTAATAACTAAACTATTGCTACTTAGACTATTAACGAACTTAGGCTAGTTACAGGCTAATACTTTCTTTAATTTTTTTTAATTTTTTTTTTAAAGACCTAGTTCTTTCTTTTTTAAGTATTCTTAATAGTACTTAAGTACCTGTAACTTACAGTTTGTTAAATTTTCCTTTAGTTTCTAAGTATTTTAGATTTCTAGCTATTCTTGCTAGTTAATAAGTATTTTTACTAACAGCTAATTTTTTATAGATTTTTAATTTTTTTAACTTTGTACTTATTATCTTTAAGCTCTATTTTAATAGCTAGCTTAGTATCTAGAGGTACTCTTTCGATGAGTTTTCTGTAAAAGATAAAGTAAACACGTATACCTAGTATCAATTAGAGTTTATAGTTTATATTGCTTATTTTTTCTAGGATTTTCAATAGTTTTATTTAAAAGTTATATAGCTTTTTACTAAGTTACTTAGTTTTTAAGTTTTATTGTAACAAAAAAACTTTGTCTTTTTTTCCAAAAGTTAGTCTCTGAATCTTTTAGGTATTAGCTGCTTTAGCTATTGTAAAGTTTTTATTAGCTATATTCTTACTTAAGTTTTTGTGTAGCTTTTATATTACAGTGGGGTGACAAAAAAAAGGAAATCAAAAAAGTTATAGTTTACAAAGCTTTATATTTCAGTAATTAGAAGGGCTATACTAAAAGGAGTTAGTGATTATAAAAGCCAAGAACATCTTCTTCAAGATAGATTGCTTTGTAAGCTGCTCAGTTAGCACTATTGCGCCTGTAATCTCGCTTAAAATATGTTGAAAAAAAGCAAAAATAGATTTCGGCATATGTTTTTTGTGAACGTATAAAAAGGGCTGGAAAAAAAATAAGTTGAATTAGCTTACGTAAGCATGATGTGAGCAAGTTTCAGATTAAGATTTCTTATTTACTTATAGTTTAATAAAAGGATGGAAGAATAGGGGTTGCTTACGTAAGCACTAAATTACGTAATAACTTAATATAATTATAGTATATTTACTCGTTTTGTTTATCCTAACTTGATATTTTTATATTATCTCCTCTATGGCTTGCAATCTCTCTCAATTTGAACAACAAGTTTACACTTTATATTTACACAACAAATCTATCTTCTCTATTAGTAATATACTGGAAAAGCCTTCTAAAAGTATTTATAATACTCTTTATTAAATTAAAGAAAAAAAGAACGCTCCTTTATTTATTATTAGCTCTAAACGAGGTCGTCCTTTTAAGATCTTAAAAAAAGCAAAAAGAGTGCTTAATAGAGACTTTATAAGAAGCCCTAAAAACACAATTTAACGTCTTTTAGGAGAAAATAGTATAGATCTTTTAATTAGAAGCGTACAACGCATTCTATTCATATTTCTTAAAAAAATACGCCTTTATACACTAAAAAAGCTTATAATTGTTAAATTTACGATAAGCAAATACTTAAAAACATCAAAAATATAACCTTTTATAAAGTTGTACTTTTAGACAAGTTTGCTATTAAGCGTAGGCACAGTGCTAGAACAGAATACAATTAAATAAAGCATGATAATAGAATACGAAAGAAAATTGTTTCTAAAACAAATACAAGTAAGTTCTAAGAAACTCTAATTCTTAAATAACAAACTATAATATATTTCTAATATTTTTGTTATTTTAATCTAATTTTAGAGTACTTACTACTTTAGTTATAAGTCAAGGTATTTCTATTTAAGTTTGGGGTGCAATTTGGTTACGTAGAAGATCTGAACTAGTAGTAATTAAAGGCTCTTTAATTACTACTCCTTTTAGTAATTTAGACTATATTAAAAAGGTCTTAATTCTTATAGTAAAACTTGCAATAAAAAAAGGTAAGTTATATATACTTTATTTCTCTATTTAGATGCTTATTTCTCGATATTTAAATTAAAAAGTTAGAGTCTTTTCTTATATATTTAAGCATCTTATTAACTTCTATATAGGCTGAAAGTTTTATCAGGTTAACGCTAAGATTCATAAAACTCTAGAAGTTTTATCTTGGTTTTCTAGGAATAAAATATTACTTTTTAAGCATCTTGCCTATAGTCCTAATCTAAATCCTATAGAAAACGTGTGGGCTTTGCTGAAAAACGCTTTAGCTAAAAGGCCTATTGCTTTTTTAGGTATAGGATATAATAAGAAAAGTATAGCAGCCTTTAAGGCTGCTGTAAAGGAGGAATAGGATTAATTTCTTCAAATGGTGATTAATAATTATATTCTATTATTACTAAGGCGTTATTTGTATGTAAAATAAGCTGATAGCTAGTACTCTATGTATTAGTACGCTGTTGTAGTTATTTATTAAGAAAAAACTTAAACAACAAGCTCTCTATTATTAATAAACAGTTAATCTTATAACTACATTTAAACTAGTAGTAGAATAAGATTAGCTTGTTATATCTACTATATGTAAATTCTAGCAATTCTTACACATTTAAAAAGAACTTAAATTGTAATATATACTTAAGTTTTTAAACCTGTATTTTCACTGCAAAGATTGAGAGCAATCATGTTGACTAAGCAACTTACTAAGCAGCCTATCCTAAAGAAGAGGTTCTTGGCTTCTCAAATCACTAGCTCTTTCTAGTATAGCCCTTGTAGTCATGGAAATATAAAGCTTTGAAAATAATAACTTTTTGGATTTCTTTTTTTTAGTCACCCCTCTGTAAGCAGGCTTTGTTGTTTGCGCCTACTATAATACTCTTAATGTCCTTTAGGTTCTAATTAGCAGCGGGCTGATTTTTATAGTTTATATAATATAGCAAGTACTCTATAGTTGCTAACTTTATACTATTGTATGCTAATTATATTGTTAGTAAAAGTTTAACTTAGTTGTTTTATAGCTTATTAGCGTACATGTTTGAATACTATTCTAGTGTCTAGTTTATTCATTCTGTCTAGCTATTTATTTTAAGGTAAAAGCTAGTTCATAGCTTTTCTTTTACACCTAATTTTACTAAAAATATGTCTTAATACTTAGACGTAAATAGTTTATTATAATTAGTAATAAACTTTTTACAAATTTTAAATACTAGTGCTTTCATAACTTTGTACGCGTAGCTTTTTACTATACTAGCTTTTTTTATAAGCATAAACTTTGCTGCCTTAGTTAACTAATTTATAATTACTAAAATAGTATTGTAAAGTTTGGCTAATTCTAGTTTTAATAAATTTAGGAGCTTTACTATAAAGTTTATTATTATACTACTTTATAGTTTTGTTAGTAGCTGTAAAAGTTATAATAAGCTATAAAGCTTATGTTTTTTAGGCTTCTTCTAGTAACAAGCTAAATAGTTGCTTAAAATATCTTATAATTTTGCTTATAAGCGTAGTATTGTCAACACCTTAGCTAGTTACCTAACTATTTTCTTAATTACTACATGTTTATATTCTAGAGACTTATATAGTTCTTTAATAAGACTTAATTTTATACATAAGGGTATATATATTTAATTTTTTTAAATTATATTTTAGTACTCTTGTTTGTCTTAAAGTAAGTTATTAGAGCTATATTCTTTAAGCTTAAACTACTAGTTAGCTACTCCTTACTACTACTACTATTATAGTGTTTATACCTGCTTAGCTACTTTAGCTACCTTAGCTAGTTCTAGCTAGTTATAACATAGACTGCTGTCTAGTATTCTTTTATATATAGCATTATATAGTTTTTTATAACTTTCTTTGTATAGGTTAGATCTTTTATTTAAGGCATTTGCTGCTCTATTAAATATTCTAGCGCGGTAGGTTATCTTAAAGTTAAACTAAGCTAGTAGCTTAGCTTATAAGACTTATTGTTAGTTAAGTTTCTTTATTGTTATAAATCCTGCTAGGTTTTAGTATTTAGTAAAAGTTTTAATTTAGTATAGTAGTTTTAATAAATAGACTTCCTACTATTTAAGAAAATACCTACTTCTAGTAGCTCTTTATTATGAATGTTATTATTAAGTTCTGCTCTAGAGAACTTTCTTAAATAGTAAACTACTAGTCTCTATTTATTATTTAATTACTGCTAGAATAATATAGCTCTAAATCTATAATATAACGCGTTAGTCTTGTCTTGTGTTTTTTAGTTTTAAGTTGTACATCTCTAGTATAAGTGCTTTAAGAAATATTTATTTAATTCTCTTAAACACTTTTTATTTTTTTATTTTAAATAAATTTTATTTCTTTATATATAATCTCTAAAAGAGGTGTAGTAGTTTTAAGTAATTCTTAATAAACTTTTTATAGTAGTTAGTAAATCTTAAGAAAGATTGCACGTTCTTAACTATTTTAAGTATTAGCTATTTTTATACAGCCGCAATTTTCTTTAAATTTTTCTTTACTTATTCTATAAATATTATAAAGCTTAAAAATTCTGTCTTCTTAATATAAGATTTGCACTTCTTTAGCTACAGGTATAGCTTATAATTTTTAAGCTTTTTAAGTACTTTTTTTACTTGCTCTATATATTCTTTAAGCGTTCTACTAGGGTATACTAGTATATTGTCTAAGTGCGCTGTAACAAAAATTTTAAAGTTTTTGTAAAGTTTATTGTTAATAACTAATTAAAAAGTTGCTAGTACGTCTCTTAATTTAAAGGCATAACTCTGTATTGAAATAGTTTATACTTTATTTTAAGTGCTGTTATTTACTTATAACCTTCTTTAATCCTAATTTAGTAAAATGTTTCCTATATATAAAATTTTATAAACTACTTAGCTTTTTAGAGTTAATCTATAAGCTCTATTATTAGTAGTAAAAGATATTAGTTCTTCTATGTTACGCTGTTTAACCTCCTAAAGTTAATACATAGCTGCTACCTCCTATTAAGCTTTTTTACAAACAAGATGAGTAAGGCTATTAAGTCTAATTTTAGTTAGATGAATCTTTTCTTTTAATTCTTCTAGATGTAGTCCTTTAGCTTAGCATTGTGCTTAGGTAATATTAGGTACATTAGTTTTAGGCTTAGCTTAGCCCTATTATCTAGGACAATTTTGTAATCTTAATTCTAATAGTTTACTAGCTCTATAGCCTTGTTTTTCTTAAAGAGTTCCCTAAACTTATTAGTAGAATACTCTCTTAATACTCTTAGTAGTAAAGGTTCTTTATTTGTAGTCGCCACTTACCTTATTTAAATAACTTTTATCTTCTAACAGTCTTTTATATAACTTCTTTTAATTTTATGTAGCAAGATCTTGCTAAATTTCTTATTTTAAGTTAAGCTTCAATTTATTAAGTGTATTTTTTCATATACTCTAGTAACTTTGTGCGTAGGTTATCTTCTAAGTATTATTTTTCTTTGCTAGTTAATAGCGGGGTTATATGCATTTAGCTAATTATAACTAATTAATATATCTAGTTTTTCTAGATCTATTATATTAATATTTATCTAGCATTCTATGCCTGCTACTTATAGCTTTGTTAATTTAGTCTCTAGCTATATTATACTATCTCTATATTTTATAGGTTTCTTGTTAGCTAGTACTATTAAGAATAGTTCTTTTTTAATCTAGTATAGTATATTATATTTTTCTACTACTTGTAGAGAAATTATTGTTTGTGTAGCTCTACTATCTATAAGCGCCTATATGTTCTAACTATATATAGATATAGTTATAAGCAATCGCTTAGTTAACTATTAGTATTTTATACTTTTCTTAGGATTACTTTAACTATGCCCTTACTAGTATAACCTTATTTCTAGCAGTATTCTAGTTTTTTGCCTGCTTACTCTTCCTCTTTTTAAGAAAGTAGCTTGCACTATACTTAGTGCTATAGTGTATTAAGTAATTATTATTATAATAGAAGCTTTAATAAAGGTTTTAGTAAAGTATCTCTTGCTTTAGAGCTTAGCTCCTTAGCTTTAGCTTCTTAGCTTTATAAATTAAGTAGTCTTCTGCCTTACAAGTATTTAATAATAGAGTAGAATAGTAGTAGTTGTCTACTTATTATACTTTCTTAAGTTGCTACTAATAGTATTTACATCTATCCCTGCATTACGTCTATAGGAGTTAGTAGTAAATCTCTACTTTTTTAAGTTTAGAAAAGAAACACTTGTCTGCTAAGCATTTGTCTGCCTATCAGTTTAGGTAGCAGTATTAGTTTTAGTCTGCTTTATACTTTTTTTAATCTTTTTTACAAAACTTTTAATTAAGCTTATAGTTATACTAATACAACTCTTTATACTCTTTACTAGTTTTTACTTCTTTAGCTTTTTAGTCCTTAACTTTAGCTACTAAATTATTAGAGTAGAGTTATTAGTATATTACTTAATATCTAACTTTCTTAGCGTCCTTGCTAGTAATTATAATTTTTTTTTTAATTATACACTTGTTAGCGTAGTGCGTTATAATTTTACATACTTAATATAAGTTGTTAGCTAAATGTTCTAGTATAACCTTATCTTTAATCTTCTAATTTATTAGCCCACGTTTGCTTAGAGTACAAACTTTATTATTTAGTCTTAGTTGTAGTATAATTTTATAGCTGTCTATTACGCGTGCTTCTTAATAAAGGTCTAGGTTACTTAAGTTATTTTTTTGTTCTATTTAAACTAAGTATAGCGTTCCTTGTCTAATTATCTTAATTTTAATACCTACCTGTTTAACTAGTTTTTTTTTATAGTCTTAGGCAAAGTGTTTAACTTTACTATATTGAAATTATAACTTATTATTATAACGCTTTTAGTATTTTTCTTTAGAAAGTCTATTATGCTTTTTCTCTTAAGTATTTTTATTTTTAGCTTTCTTTTGCACTTTACTAGTTATAATAGCATTACTATCTTTATTATACCTGCTGTATTGCCTTTTTGTATTAGCTAAGCTAAGTTAAAAGTATTTCTTTTAATTATGTTGCTTCTAGAGCCTATTTTTAATACAAGTAGCTAGCTTAACTAGCGCGTATAGTGTGTTAAGCTTATTGTAGTATATAAAGCTGTCCTTAATATTTTTTCTTAAGCTTGCTTTAAATACTGTTTAAAGTACTTTATTATTTTAATTAATCTTTACTTATAGCTGCTTAAATTTTACTGTATATACTAATACTAACGTAGTTTGCTTTAGGCAAGTAATTGTTTTTTTAGCCTACTTCTTAGCGTCTACTTCTTTAAATATATATTTTATTTTTTACTTAAACTTTATTTAACTTATAAACAAGGCCTACGTCTTAGCCTTAATTTCTTTATACTTTATATTAAGTAAGTAGTTATTTATATAAAGTTGTATTTAGTTTAAAGCTTTATTTTTTATATACGTGCTTGCTATAAAGATCTTTTCTTAATTAGTAAAGACTCTATTATACTTGCAGTATAAATTAGTATAAGTAAAAAATATTTATAGTTTTTCTTATTCTTTTCTATACTTCTTTAGTAGTGCTATTTTAAGTTCTTTTATAGCAAAAAGTTATCTATTTAAAGTTACTTTTAGCTAACCTAAAAGCTTATTACATATATTTATTAAAAAAGCGATTTGCTATGCTTAAACATAAGCTTATTGCCTAAAATTCTTAATCTCCTAAGTACTAGAGCTATTCTTAGTATTAAAGTGTAATGCGTTAAGTATCTTATTATTCTTTAATACTAGTTAATTCAGTATAAAAAGTTTTAGACTCTAAGCTATATTATTTTAAGCAATTTTGTAAAATACTATTATATATTTTAATTAGGCAATCTATTAGTGAAATTGTCTACTAAAATTACTAGTAGTTAAAGTGCCATACAGTATTAGTTTATACTTATTTAAACTTAGTTTATACTTATTTAAACTTAGTTTATATTAGAGTAAGTCTAATACATATAGTAGTTTGTAAAGTATTGTAGAAGAAATTTTAAGTAAAGAAGAGTTATTAATACTAACTAAAAGAAAGCAATACGGATTTATAAAAAATAAAATAACTAGTTAATAATTTGTGTAAGAGATAAACCATTTAAGTTAACTATAATAAGTATAATAATAAGATTTAACATATCCTTATACCTATTGCCATTGTCCTGCTATACTGTACATCCCTTCTAAAAGGGAGGTATATAATAGCGCTGCTATCCCTTTATGCATAGCCATCCGAGATGGCTAGCCTTAGCGGGATAGTAATCACGTGATCGGCGCCCCGCGCGGATTATTGCCTTCTAACGTAGAGGCTGGTTGTCCTTCAACCGTCGTTCGTACGCTAAGGAGAGAATCCTTCCTGTTACTTGTAACAAAATAGCTTTTATAGCACACGTACTTTAATATTAAATACAAACTATATATAGTTACCAAGAAGTTCTTTATAATTAGTATATAATCATTTTTGAATAAATACCAAAAACACCTAGATTTACTAAAGAGATTATTATAGTAAATCTGTTAAGCCTCCTTGAGCCACTAGTAAAGCTTAACAAATATTATATAATAGTATTAGTAAATTTTCGCTTTTAAGCTAACTTTGTTTCTCTTTAAGTAGTGCAAGTAGTAAGCTTATAAATAATAAGAAAATAAGAACTTTACCTACTATATATAGCTACTAGTCAGCCTATGCTAGGCAAGATATAAATTATATGTAAGGTGAATAGTATAGCGCTTAGCATTTTGATATACAAAAAAAAGTTAAACTTAAACATCTATAAATCAGCTACCTATAATATTATATTAGAAATGTTTTTGGTATAAGAACACAACCTGCAGATTAACTAGAAGTTGAAAATGTTTTTATTTAAGTGCTATGAACTAGACGCAACTACAAGCTAGCCTACGCATGTAACAATTATAAATGAAAATAAAAAGTAGATTTACAATACTGCTAAAGTATAGTAAGCTTTAAATAAAAATAACCCTAGAATAGAAAAGTTTAACTTAATTAATAATAAAAGGGCACTCTTAATTTACATAATTAGAGTTTTTGAGCAACACGTAACTTTAAACATCTAAAAAAATCTAAAGAATTTAAGCAGTTTCTTATAGAAGTAATCAATAGCAAAGCCTTGATAGAATACTAACTTTAAAACTGTAAGAAATTTCTAGAAGAAGGGAAGACTCTACTCTTTAGGCTTATAAATATTTACTATTAAACATAGAACTTAAAATATTAAAAGAAAAGCAAGAAAAGAGTTTAAGAAAAAATATATTAAACTATTTTTATTACTAGTAAGATATTCTATACTTTTTAGACTAAAGAAGAATAGACTACCTAAGATGTGTATTAACTACTAGAAACTTATTAATATTATAGCAAAGAATGAATACTTATTACTAAATATTGTAAAGCTTTAGTATTCATTGTTTTATGCTAAAGTCTTTATAGCATTGCACCTTTAAGATAAATACTACTTTATTAGAATGAAAAAAGTAAAGAATAGAAAATAGCGTTCTATACACAATACAGATATTACAAATATAACATTCTACAATTTAGGCTTACAAACGCCCTAGTATTATTTTGAAACTTATCAATAACGTGTTAAGGGCATATTAGAACAATTTTATTAAAGTACATTTAAACAATATTTTTATCCAATTTAAGAGCTTAAAAGATTATATAGAACATGTTTACATAGTACTAAAGTGCCTAGACTAGTTTAACTTTTAACTTAAACTAAAAAAATGCGAATTTTATAAAGATCAGATTGCTGTCTTAAAATATATAGCAAAAGCATAAGAAGTATAGATAAGCAAAAAAATAAACATAGGTGAAGAGGGGTGTCAAGAAAAAAAAAGACTATTATTTTTAGAGCTTTATAATTCTATGAGTAGATGGGCTATACGAAAAAGAGTAAGTGATTTGAAAAGCCAAGAACCTTCTCCTTAAGATTCGCTGCTTAGTAAACCGCTTAGTCAGCACGGTTGCCCCTGCAATTTTGCTCAAATTAAGAGAAAATTAAAAGTTAAAACAAATTTTAGTATAACTTTTTTAAAACGTATAAAAATCGCTAAAAAAGAAGAATTATTCCATAAGACTAGTTAATCTCTTTTGTGTAAGAGTTTAGGAATAGTACTCTGATGAACTACCTAGTTCTTATTTATTGTTTAAGGTGTCAAAAGTGGTGTGTGTTGTTGTAGTCAAAATAGGGTTCTAAAAAAGTAAAAAGCAGCTACTTTCTACTAATTAATCTCAAAATTCGGAAGAAAAAAGATTGCATATAGTTAATGAAATTCAAACTATTAGTAGAAAGGTTCTAGGAGAAAAGCTTAGACTACTAAGCATTAATTAAGGTTAAAAAATTTGCTAACGTACTAAAAAAAAACACTAGTTAAAACGTGTCTAACAGCAATTGCCAGCCTATAGCTAAGAATAGGATTATAGTAGGATTGCAATAGAATTACAACATAATGCAATAGAAAAAAAACATATATGTACTGCAGCAGGAGCCTGCTATACTTTATAAAGCTAAAGCTGCTACTTTTTACTTACTACTTTTTACCTTTTAAACAGCACTATATATAAACAATTTATAAATAACACACTATAATAGCGTACAACCTTTACAAAAAGTATATTCTTAAGTTTATCTCTTGTATAAAAACAAAAAGCTCTTTTATTAAACACTTAGCCCTTACACTAGTTTAGCTTAAGCTAATTATGCAGATACCTACATTTATTAACTATCTATAAACTTAGCTACTTTAAAACTTTATAATTATATCTCTTATAAACAACTTTAAAATCCGCAATATCTTTATATATAAAAAAAATTTTAAGCCTTAACTTAGCTAGTTATAGAAGAAATACAAGATCTATAAAGAATTTGCTAATACTAGCAAAGCACTTAAAATGCTCTACTTTAGCATTTCTCTCTTCTTATCAATTGTGTATAAGCTAAGTAAAGAAACAATTAACTACTTAGGCTAGCTATTATTTAAAGTTAAAATAGCAACAGAAAAAATAGAAGTAAAAAAAGAAAAGTAGGCATTCGATTATTGCATGTATAAGTTAGAAAGTAAGGCAATAATAGTGCTGCTTCTTTAATTTGTTTAAGCGTACCTAAAAGTAAAGCCTTAATATAAGTAGGCAGCATAGGCAGCATAGGCGGCATAGGAGCGGGATAGGGCGCGTTAAGTTAGGATGCGATTTGCGTCTTTGTCTTGCTTTTCTTCGTTTCTGTCTAAACATGCTAGAGCGACACACTAATTGCGTGCCGGTAATACTAAACAAGGGAGCTTACATGAGCCTAGATACCTATTGTTAGCAATAAATCTTTTTCTATCAAAAAGGTGTTTATAAAATGTGTGGTCACATTAAAAGGTTGTCTCAAAAGGCTGAAGCTAACTTAGTTATTATAAAAGGCTTATTTTCGAGACTTATGTAAATAATGATATGAAATAGCTTACTTATACTTAGTAAGCTAGCCTATAGCTTTCCTAGTAGCTTAGTATTTCTATAGCTATTGTAAAGTATAACTATTAAATACTTTTAGTCGAATCTAACTCTCTTATAGTATTGTTTTTTTGTCATGTTCAATATCTTCATATTTTAGCATCATAACAGTACTCAAAAGTAAGCTTTTATTAATTTAAACTAGTCTTAAGACTATATTACAAAGTTTTATCAGTTTTTACTTAGTATAATTCTAATTGTTATAAGGTTCTTTTGGGTTTAAAGGGAGCTTTTTGTTTAAATTCTTTAAAACATAAATATCTTGTTTTAGCAAGTTCTATAAGCTTTTTATCAGAGATTAATACCTATTTTACTTTTCTATTTTTTTTCTAGATGTTTTACTAGAGTTTATATTAAGCAATTTTAAAAATTGTTAAAGTTCCTAGTACAACAGCCTATATTAAGCGTAAAAGTAAGGAAGGAAGCTTATACTTTTATATGTTTTAATTGAGAGTATTTAATAATACTTTAAAAATGATTTCCCAGTATGTAACTATTTAAGGCAATAAGCTTATATAATATATATATACTATTAACTTGCTTTTAAAATTAAGATGAACTATAAGCTATAAACAAGATGCTATAAAGAAAGAAAATTAAAATAAGTAAATAGACTTGGTATACTATAAGCTTACTGTCGCAACGTGTATATGTATCCTCTAGCCGGAATGCGATTTGACAGTTATGAGCCCGGTGACGGTAAAACTGCAATAAGCAATTTTGATGTGGTCGCTTACTTAGGTGGGTGACCACAAGCGAGAAATTAGCAGCAAAAAGATAAGCCTAAAGGACACAACACAGACAGCCGGCAGAATAAGGCTTTGCTAGCCTTATAGAGTTAGTGCGCATAGACGCCAGAGCTAGTGTGCTAGTATCCTAGCCTCCTGCTTAACAGAGCGCTAAGAGAATAGCTAGTGTGCTCTTAGGTAGATTACTTAGCTTGTAATCTAGGGGGTGTGTCGCAACGTGTATATGTATCCTCTAGCCGGAGTGCGATTCATCGATCGGTCGGTATTTTGTTTCCGACACTTACTAAAATATTACGTAATTAGCGCTTATAGAAACAACCTCTATTTTCAACACCCATTAATTACACTTTAAGTAATCAAGATGATACCCTCTACACCCTACTCACATAATGCTTACGTATCCTTAATAAACACAGTTTCTTATTAGCCATTTTAACGTACCTTACGGGTTCGTGCACCACACAGGTTCGTGCACCACACAGGTTCGTGCACCACTTTTGCCAAGCCCCTACTAACTCTACCTCTATACGTGATGCTTAAATAACAACACTAGATAGAGCCTTCTCATAAGCGTTAGATATAGACTGCCCTTTAAGCTCTCAAATAAGACGTGACACTCTCTTTACAACGCGCTGCAGCTGTTTACAAAGTTACTTATATAATACTAAGCTACTAACGCGCAAAATAGACTTTATAAGTAAGTTACTAGCCTAAATTATAAAATTTAATAAAAACTAAAGAAGGTGTAGTTATTAAGTATATACTTAACTTTATTTTACGCAGATTTTCTTCTAAGCTTATAGCTATAGCTAATATAGCTAATTCTTTACGCGTAAAGTGTAATCTAGGCTAAGTTAGCTTAAACTAGCCTAGTACGTAAGTTTTGCACTACTTTAAGTTTATAATAAAGTTTTATTATCAAAATAATTATAAAAAAGCACTTTATAAAAAATTTAAAATTATTTAAAGCTAGTTTTGCCTAGTAGCTAACATAAAAGCTAAGTATAGTATTTAAAGTAAATATATATAAAACTTCAATAGAGTAAGCTTTATAATAAGCTATATATTAACTCAAGTAGTTATTACAGCTTTAAAAAAAAAGGAAGGCTAAAGGTAATATAGCAAAGTAATAAAAAGTAAATAATAGTTATTTAAAGTATTATTATAATAAAGTAGGCAAATTTACTTTTTATTATTTTTAAAGGCTACTGTTACCTCTCTACTTAGTACAAATAGAAGAATCTGCCTTAATACTAAGTTATTATAGTTTTTAAAAATAGCTAGATAATAAATAAACTTAAGCTGTAGTAGTTAAAGCACTTTAATAAGTATATAAAAAGAATAGTTATAGGCGCTTATTAGCTTCTTATAATTAATAGCTATAAGAGCTATAAATTGCTTAATTTCTAGTAGTACTATAAAAAAAAAATATTATTACTATTTATATACTTTTATACTTATTACACATCCTACAGCCTTTTGATATAAGTTATTTTGCCTTTTAATAGTAGTATATAAGTGCTAAGCTAAAAAATTTGTATATAACTAAATTACTTATATATAAAAATATAAGTTTTTACTATGCTTTATACGCGCCTATAATATAGTAATTACTTTTAGTAATATTGAAAGAGAGTTTTAAGGCGCTAGATTAGTCTTATTTAACTTAAAATAAGTTATAATAGCTTTTAATATTTAGTTACGTCTTTATTACTACTACTATTTATTAATACTAAGCTTTAGTAGTTGTAAACCCTAAGTAATATTTTTAAACTAGAGTTGTAATTAATGCTTGTTAAAAAAAGAATTTAAAAGGATATAAATAGCTTACTAATATCTATAGTAAAGGCCTTTAAGAAAGTCTTAAAAAGAGTAGAAACTATTATGTATAAGCTAGTGTTAGTGCAAAAAGAGATTATAGAGCTTTAAGTAGTAAATAAGGCTACTATATAACGTAAAATATATTAAAAAAGTAGGTTTAGGTAAGAAAAACTTTAATAGTTAAAGAAAGAGCTTGTCAAACTGCTTTAAAAGAGTTTAGGGCACGTAGTAATAAAAAAAAGGTAAAGAAGTAAGTACGCGCTAAAAAAGATATGCTAACTTAAAGGCGCTATAGATAGTGTAATTAGACTAGGTATAACGCGCGTACGTGTAAGCAAGCAGTAGAAGTAAACTCTAAATAATATCTCGTGTTATATTGCTCTATACAGGGCCAAAGTGGGCTGTTTTGCGCCAGAATGGGGTAGTTTTAGTGGGGGCTTGGCAAAAGTGGTGCACAAACCTGTGTGGTGCACGAACCTGTGAGGTACGTTACACGTTCACAAAATAGTTATACTAAAATTTATTTGAACTTTTTTTTCCTCTTAGTTCGAGCGAAGTTGCAGGGGCAACCGTGCTGACTAAGCAGCTTACTAAGCAGCGTATCTTAAGGAGGAGGTTCTTGGCTTTTCAAATCACTTACTCTTTTTGGTATAGCCCATCTACTTCAAGAATTAAAAAGCTCTAAAAATAATAGCCTTTTTTATTTCTTTTTTTTTGTCACCTCTCTGTAGTTAAGAAATAGCTAACACCTAAAATAGTTAATAATATATGATTCTTCTTAGAATTCCCAAACTTTGATTGATAGTTTATTAGGGATCTTTCTAAGATTACTATTCTACTATATAAACTTACAAAGAAAGACACCTTGTTTAAGTAAAGCAAAAAAGCTAAGAATGCTTTCTAACAACTTAGAAATATAAGTATAAAACTACTACACTTCTGCATATTCTAAGTAAAACAACTATTATGCTTTAAGATAAAACCTTAAATCGTACACTAAGTAGATGCGCAAGTTGAATATATAAAAATAAAAAAGACTCTATTACGTACTAATTTTGCAAATTCTTAGAACTAGAGAAAAACTACAACGTCTACAACCAGGAGCTACTAGCTATTATTACGTTCTTTAAACATTAGAAAGTATACGCTAAAAGCTATATAGAACTTACAATATTTATAAATTACAAGAACTTAGTTAATTTTTCAACTACTAAGATACTTAACTAACAACAAATATAATAGTTAAAAAACTTGAATAAAATAAGTTTAAGATTGTATTTACACTTAGAAAGAGAATAGTGGAGTCAATACTCTTAGCTTCTGAAGTAATATTGCAGAAACTAAGTCATTTACTAATTCTACACTAGTTAAGTTTAATAAAGTTAAGTTGCTAGAACTAGTAACGACGTTAAACTACATTATAAAAGTTACTAACAAAGTACTAAAGAAATTTCAAGAAGCAATCATCAAACAATATTACAACAACCTTATTCATAATTATCCTAGTTTTATAAAGAGTATAAAATTTATCGAATAGAACTACAAATTTCTGAACATGTAAAACAAAATTACATTTTTTTATTGCTAAGTGCGAAGACTATTAAAAAGATAAACATAGTACCTACATATCTTATAAAGAAATACAAGCAATAGAACTACCTAACGCACCATAGTTAGATATCTTTATAGAATCTGTTATAAGCTTACTAGTCTTAAGAGACCGTGTTACTAAATTAGCTTACAACGCAATTCTTGTAGTAGTTAACTAATTCACAAAATAAGCTAAGTATATAGCCTTTAAAAAGGAATTTACAGTAGTGTAGCTTACAAATATTATAAATAATTAAGAAACTAGACACTACAGTAGACTAATGTTAATTATTAGCAATAAAGACAAGCTCTTTACTTTGAATTTAAAATAATATTACTAGCTGCAATTAGAACAAAATAAAAGCTATCTACAGCTTAATATCTATAAATAAAAAAACAAACTAAACAAACAAACTGTACACTAAAAGCCTATTTTAGAATATATGTTAATTTTTAACAGAATAATTAGGTATTATGACTACTTATACTACAGATACCATATAATAACAAGTTTTAAGAGTCTATAAAACATATAGAAGACACGTAACTCTTTAGACGTACAATTCTAATTTAGAAAATAAAAGCAGCTATTGTAATAGCAGATAAGCTAAAGATAGTGTATAAGTCACTTAAGACAACACTTTAATAAGCTTAATACTAAAGTATTTTCTACATTAACTAAAAACAAAAAATAGCAACTTACCTAAAGAAGAGGGATAATATTTATTTGCTTGCAAAAGATTTCCGCACTAAATAATTTAATAAAGGACTTAATAGTTTTAAAGTTAGACTATTTTTAACTCTAGACTAGAAGGGACTAGGTACGTACACACTTAACCTTCAACTTAATATAAAAATCCATCTAAAATCCTACGTTAACATGTTAGAACTAGTAGACCTAGAGACAACACTTTAGAAACCCTTCTACTACAAAATAGAAAAGAAATATAAATTTAAAGTTAAAAAAATTCTTAGACACTAAACAGAAGATAATAGTAAAAAATATTTAGTTGATTAGTTAAGACACCTAAACAGCAACAACACATAGAAACTAAACACAAACTCAACAAACTACTAACAAATATTTCAAAAATATTATAGATGGGCTAAAAATTAAACTAAGGACGTTAAAAATACACTGTAGCATAAATAACTTACTACAGCGTTACTACTATACTACTGTATTGCAACACTATAGCAGTAAAAACAAAACAAGACAACGTACTTTATAAACTACTACTACCTAGCAAAGCAACTTCATTATTTAGATTACTTAAGGTAGACTACATTATTAGCAAGTACGCAATACTAACAACCCCCGCAGGACAATTTAAGAACTCTGCATTAGCGTTCTTACCTTCTAATTCTAACTCTAATACAAGGCAAAGCGCTTTTCTTTATACACGCTTATTAGCTTACACTAGTGTCTTTTTGTAACGCAACAAACGTGCAATTACTTTTAATAACAACTTCTTATCTACCTTTACTTTTACTTAATACTTCTTACAAGTTTTATCTAGAGAGCCCTAAGACATATTTACATATGCCTAGCCTTGTCGCGTACATTCTGCACATTTCAAAAAAAGAATTGAGTTTAATATAACAAGGCTGGTTATTAGTAAAACACTTATTATAAGCAAAGTTAAAAACAAAATTGGTATTAAGATTTTCTTAAGCAAGATAGATTTAGCAATTATAAAAGTTAGATAATATAGCAAATTTTAAAGCTTGTAACAACACGTAGGTTGACCCTGCTGATCAGCTAAGCACTTTATAAAGTTAATTAATCTAAGGACAGATCTTAAAAGAGAGAAATTAGTGTTACAACTTAGCTACAAACTTAAGTCTTATAAAGAAATATTAAAACTAGCTAAATAAGAAACTAAACAACTACTCTACAAAGGATACTGTAGTAAGAAGTCACGTAACTAATTACTCTACTAAGGACTATTGCTAGAAGATCACGTACACAATCGCTAGGAGCGATAACAACTATCGCGACTATCGCTAGGAGTAATCACAACTATCGCGACTATCGCCTAGTATATAGTAATAGGCAATGTGCCTTTATGGCTTATTGTGTTCAACCTTGTACAAGACTCTAGTATTTAGTCTAAGGATTATACTTAATATTTTAACCCCCGTAATATTACATCGATCTACCAATCGTGCTATTACACCCCCCATCTATTGTACTCACTCATTCCCGGAGAACCAACTCTTAGGTCCTCTTAGGACGATCTTCACAAGTAGCTCTTATAGCTTCTAATAACAAGGAGTAAAACCTATTTATATTACAGCTCTGCATATAGGTATTAAACTGCTCTAACTAGGCAAAAGCAAGCTGTTTATTTTTTCTAGCTATTAAAACTAACTTTAAGGACTTAGTAAGCATGTAAGTTTCAAATATAAATATTAATAAGCACCTTGCTTGCAAAGATAATAAAACGTTGTATTTAGTAACCTAGCACGCCTATGCTTTAGATTATAATAACTTACTTATAGTTACTTAGCTAACGTCAGCGGCAACTAAGCCGGCCGGGCAAGTAAGTCGGACACTTTGCCAAGACCACACCACTTTCTACTACCTACTACAATATCTTAACAACCTGATCTTCAATTACTTTCTTGTAAAGACAGGGTCATCTTTGCTATCTAAGCTATAGAATTTAACCCATTTTTAAGCTAGCGACGTGCTGCTATAGTTTACAATGTTCCCTGAAGCACCCTTAGTAACTAACGCGCTAAAACTACCTTACAACGCGATTCTTACCCTAATTTATTAAGGCTTACTAAGCCTAAAAAAGAAATAGTTATATAGTATATTAGGAAGCTTAACGCGTAAAGCTTTGTCCCTACGCTTAGCTATATACGCAAAATAGCTAATTAACTGCTGGCTACCTATGGTATAAACTAGGTTAAAGAAAAATAGGCTAGCAACCTTATACGCTAAAGGTCCAAGATTGAGTCTTAAGTAACTAGACAGCATAATCACTAAAGTTCTTAACAGTAATCTAGCTATTATTAGCTTTTATTTTAACTTTGAATGTAATATTAAAGCTAAGTATAGTATTCTTGATAAGAATACTTATAACTTTAATAAAACTAGATTCTGGATAAGTATTAAAGGGTAAGTTAAAGTAGTAACTACGTCCAAAAGACGTCTTCAACTACTTAAGGTTTAATGTGGCAATAAGAAGTATGTAACTTTCATTACTACCATTAATACGAAAGGCTAAGTTGTTTTACTATTTTTAATTTTTTAAGTAAAGCACTATAACTAAGCTAAGCACTATAACTTTGAAGACTGAAGAATTAATATTAATACTAATAGCTAGGCAATAAATAAGCTTAGTCTTGCCTAGTAACAGTACTATATCTAGTATATAAGAGCAAGAATAGTAAGTAGCTACAAGGTATTAATTTTTATTGGCTATAAGAGCTATAAGTTGATTCTATTTAAAATTCTTATTAAAAAAGCAAGATTATTACTTTTTATATGCTTTTACACTTGTTACGCAGTTTATAGCTACTAAATATAAGTTGTTTTGTCCTGCTAAACCAGGCGTATAAGAAAGAGATTAGAGTCTTAGTAAACAGCTATATTTACTATATTAATAAAAAAGCCTTCCTAGCTGCCTTGATATAAGTTTTTAACAAAGAATTCTTAAAAGATAATATTTTATTAAGCCTCTAAGCAACTAGCTTAGTTCTGCTAAACTTAGAACTAGTACTATTGAAGCTTAATGTAGAGCCTTATTTTCTAACACTACCTATACTTAGACCTACTTTCTAGCAACTTGAAACATTAAGCAACGCCTAGATGATAAGGCTTAGCCAACGCTAAATATAGAGAGAATGGAAGACTATAAAAGCCTATTATCTAACTTTATTATTGCAATAGTCATATAAGTATAAAAAAAGGTTAACTTTAAAAGTGTATTTACACGCGTTACTTAGAGCTAAGATAGCTAGTGTTAAGTAGGCAAATTAAGCCACAAGTAAGCAAAAAAAGCGCAAAAAAAAGTAAATCTAGAATAGTAAGACCTTATTACAGGCAGAGGCAGAAGATATAGTAAGGCAACAGGATGTTAGGGCTTAATTAGACGCGGAGAGGCGTAAGGAGAAGGTGCGCATAGGTAGTAGTACAGAGGGTATTTAACGCTGCAAGAACTGCAGCAAGGCAGGGCTTAATAAGCGCACATGCAAGAAAGATATAGCAGATATTTGTTTTTAAGGTGTCAAAGGTGGTGATTGTTGTTGTATTTAAAATAGGGTTTCTAAAATGTGAAAAGCAGCTACCCTCTACTAATTAAACGCAAAAGTTAAAAAAAAAAGATTACATGTAGTTAACGAGATTTGAACAGTGGGTGGACAAGGTCTACGCGCTAAGCGCTCAGAGCAGAAAAGCTTAGACTACTAAGCGAAAATTAGAGTTAAAAAAATTTGCTCAAGGTACTAAAAAACAACACTAATTAAAACATGTTTAACAGTAATTGCTAGCTTATAGCTAGTAACAAGATTGCAAAAGAGATAGAGGAGAAGGGTAAGAACACATACGTTACTGCAGCAGGAGCCTGTAATACTTCTTTATAAAAGCTCTCTACTTTCTGCTTTTTACCTTTAGAATTTCTTATACTATATAGTACTATATATAAACAACTTGTATACAAATAATATAATACTTAGACTATTTTTCTTCTAATTTAATATAAAAACTAATAGCTTATATTAAGTAAAGTTAGACTTTATAAAGTTACTATACTAAAGCTATAGTCGTAGATTATAAAGCTAGCATTTAGTATTATTAAGCAGCTACTTTTATTAGTTAAAAAGAAACTAGTAAAAATAGTTCTTGTAGTAATTAAGTTAGTACAAAAGTAAAAATCTAACTATAGTTAAAATATTTTTGCGTTTAGTATTATAGATATTAAAGTTATAATAAGAACTGTAAAAGGCTAGTTTAGCTAGTACACTATATATACTATGCATGTTAATAGTCTAGGTATAGCAAAAGTATATTACTTTAGCAATTTATTTTTAAGCAAATATAACTTTAGTAAAAAAGCTTACAAGTAGCTTTGTAAGAAGTAAAGGCGTGTTAAGATAGCTACTAAGTAGCTAGGATAAACTAACAAGTAGAAGAATTTTATAAGACGCCTCTAAA
Organism: Alternaria gansuensis; assembly: GCA_009289805.1. Taxonomy (NCBI): domain Eukaryota; kingdom Fungi; phylum Ascomycota; class Dothideomycetes; order Pleosporales; family Pleosporaceae; genus Alternaria; species Alternaria gansuensis. Next base: position 6,033 of record WBOK01000245.1, on the reverse strand, counting down.
GATAAAAGACCTGTGTATAGATAGTAATGCTGTTGTTGTTTATTTACATCTAAGAATAGGCACTAAAAGCCGCAACTACAATACTGCTAGAATAGCAACAGGACAATAAAAGTTGCGGTTAGCAGTAAATAGTTATTATTTAAGAAAGTTAGTTAGAGAAATATTACGCATCTTTGTTTCTGTCTAAACATGCTAGAGCGACACCCTAATTGCGTGCCGGCAATACTAAATAAGGGGGCATAAGCCCAGATACCCATCGTTAGCAATAAATCTTTTTTTACTAAAACGGTGTCTACAAAATATGTAGTTACATTAAAAGGTTGTTTCAAAAGGCTAAAGCTAGTAATAGATAAAGAAGAAAAATTAAAGCTACTATATAATTTTAAAGCTTATTATAGTGTTAAGTTATTAATGTGTAATAGTAGAAGGCTGCATAAAGTGTCTAACTTAGTTACCTAGCTAGCTTAGTTGCCGCTCACGTTAGCGTTTTAGCTTTTAGTAATTGATTTAATATAGGTTATTTATAGATTCTAGGTGTAATTTCGAGCCCCTGGATTTTGTAGAAAAACAGCTAAGTAGCTTAATCTCTAACAAATCGCGCTTTCTAGCATTTTAGTAAGATAAAGTTTTTAAGGCACTTTATAAATAAAAGCAGCATATCTTTAGCCTAAAACACGTTGTAATTAAATATTATAAAAGGCAAGCTAAAGATCTAATTTAGAATAAGTTCATAAATACTTACGTTAGTATAACATAACTCGTTATAGTATTAACACTAACAAGTTAGTAAGGTGTAAGCTGATTGCTTAGTCAAAATATTTGCTTTTAAACTACGTTATTCAACTTGTTCTATTTTATATTAATTTATAACGTATTTAAAGTGTAAAACGTGCTGTAAAGATATATAACGTTCTAAAAACAACTTCATTTTATTAACGCGCTAGAAGAAGCCCTAAACATAAGTACGCAACTAGAACAAATTTAAAGCGCCTAAATAAGCTAAACAAAGACGCTATAGCTACCGACACTAATGTTAACTTTTCTAAAAACTACTTAGAAATAACTAGATCTAGAGAAAACAACTATAAGAAATTTATAATACTAACTTTTAAAGCCTAAAGCAAAGGCGCTAGTGCGCTAAAAAAAATAAAAGAAGTCGCACTACTCTTTCTACTAGAAGGAATATTTCTTCAAGCTTTATTTACATACTAAGGCATCTAAAGTTAATAAAAGCTAAAACCCTCTTAAAGCTTGAATCTAAAGAATTATGATAATAATAAAAAAAACAAGAAACAATAAGGTTTTAAGAACTTGAGAAAATTGAATAAGAAACAAATAGAGATAGATTTAGATACTATAGTAGTAGAGACTAGCTAAGCAACTAAGCTATGCTAATAAGGCTAAACTATAAAGCAACTAATAAGATCTATCTATAATTGCATTAGAAGCAACTTTTCTTCTTTTATTAAATCTATAATTGAATATTATAATAAGTTTAAGACACTATTTGTTTTTTAAAAAGCAATTAAAATAACCAGAAATCTAGTAATATTAGCCGCTAACGTAGCTAAACATAAAACTATTTAGTTCATAAGCCTTTTAATATTAGCAAAGATTTTTCAAAATTGTACAAAAAATAGTAAAGTAAATAAGTTAAATACCGCTATTTTAGTAAACTGTTTACTTAGCCTTACTAATGCCTTAGGAGAACAAAAAGAGAGAAATAGACATATCATTGCTAAAAAACTAATAATAAACACGCTTATCTTGAATACGCTTATTTAAAACACGCCATAAGCTACTATAGCTACTTTTGCTACTATAGTAAGCAATAGTATTGATTCACTATATATAATTATTAGAAAACTACAAAGGCTAAAGCTTACTAGCTTAAAAAGCTACTAGCTTAACCTAGTCTGTAACACCCTAGCAGCTTTTAACAATCTTGAATAAAATAATGCTTTTAATTTTACTTTTATAATAAAAAAAAGTGTATATTTTTTGATAGTTACCTTAATGGTAATATTATTAAAAGAAACAAGCAACAACAACAACGTTAACCTTCTTAGAAACTACTTAGAAACTACTAAATATAAAGAAAATAACTACAAAAAATTGATTACACTACTTTTTAAAGCTTACAGCAAAGGCGCTAAAGCACTAAAAAGAGGACAAAAATTGCTCTACTCCTCCTGCTAGAAGAACAATGTCTAAAAAAAGCTTATACTATATGTAAGGCATTTGAAGCTAATAAAAGTTAAAAATCTTATTAAAGCTTAAATCTAGTAAGAAATGATAATAATAACAAAATACAATAAAAAACAATTTGCCTCTAAAAACTCAGGACGATCAAAAAAGATATAAATAAAGATAGAAGATAATAATATAATAATAAAGAACGGCTAAGCTACTACACTACGCCTGAAAAGGCAGACTCTGGAAGAGGAACTACAAAGGCCTACCTATAATTAAACTAAAAGTAATCTCTCTCCTTTTAATAGAGCTATACTTTAATTCCCAATTAGAAATAAAACACTAAAAGCCTCTTTAGTTAAAGAGGCACCTAAAATTGCTAGAAATCTAGTAATTTAAGCTGCTAACTTAGCTAAAAATAACTCTACTTAGTAAACAAGCTTACTAGACCTAGTAGAAGTTTTTGAAGACTTTATAGAAAATAGCAAAGTAAATAAAAAAAACACTGCTATTATAGCAGACTAAATATTAAGCCTTTCTAACGCCTTAAGAGAGCTTAGAAAGAGATTTAGAAAAGTTGGTACAAAGAAACTAATGATAAACTTACCTACCTAGAACACGCTTATACAGAACACGCCTATATAGAACACGCCTATCTAAGCCTATTACGCTACTATAGCAGACAACAATAGTTATTAACTATAGATAAATATACAAAGGACTTAAAAACTAAAAGCTACTAGCCTAAAAAATTACTAGCTAGTCTTAGTTAGCAACACTCTAAAAAACTTTAACGCCTATAAACTTAGAAACGCTTTTAACAACGTATTTATAATAAAAGAAAAAGTAGTATTACTAAGAGTTGCCTTAATTATGATTTTTCAAAAAGATAATCAAATTACTACAACTACATTAGCATTTAAAGCAAAATACTTTCTTAAAAATTATGTAATATAGTAGAATACTCTAAGTTTTAAAGCTACTTAGATTATTACGCCTTAGTTCAAAGTTATTATCTATAGGCTGCCTACATATTATAGCCTTAAAACTATTAATAAAAAGATCAAAACTTTTAACAAAGGTCCTAAAGCAATTAGTATTCCTTTTTAGCTTTTATTTAAGGATAAAAAAAATATTTTAACTTTAGCTTAGCATGCGTAGCCTTTGCTATAGAGGATAAGGCCTAAAGGGCTGTTAAAGAGAAACTTTACATTCCAGGAGAAAGCCTTAAAGCAGAAAAACTACAAGTAGTTAATATCTTAAAGCAATATACTAATTGCTAAGAATTGATCTACCTAAAGAATAAATGCTTAAAAATTGCCTACTAAATTTGCAGCAAGCGTTACTTTACTAACAAGCATAAGTACAAGTCCTGCACTAGTAAAAAGAAAGCCTATATTCACACTCTATTTAAGTGTGCTAACTATAATGGACTTGACGTAGCTAATAGCCCTGAATATAATATTCTACAAGCTAGAACAACTAAAACTAATTAAACTAATTAGTATAATTAAAGTTCTACAAATAAATGTTGATAGAAGTAGCCTTGCTATAAAAAGCGCGATAAACTAAGCTATTATAATAAATGCTTGGGTTATTATAACACAAGAGCTGTAGTTAGTAAGAAGGCTAAATAAGTACACTGAGTTAATTACCTACTTAGACTTTACTTAAAACTTACTAACTTATAAAAAAATACAACTAAGAACTTTATTCTATATTGAAAAGAACATAGAAGTAAACGTTAATTTTTATATTACTAATAATAACCACTTTTAAGTCATTCAATTACACTTTAACTTAAGAAAAATTTAAATTTACAGCATTTACAATAACAATAGCATAAAATAAAGCTAAAATACAACAAGAATCTAAGAACACCTTTTAAAAGAGTATATAAAATCTTATTTAATTATTTTAAGAGATTGTAATTGCTACTACTTTAGATAGAGCATATGAGAGTGCAACTTAAATTAATGAGTAGAAGATTTTATAAAGTGGTTAGATTATTAGAATTTTACCCTATTAAATACTGCAAGAGTTAAAACCTTTTTTAGAGGCTATAAATAAGAAGAAAGCGTACTTAACTTTACTGTCTTAATAAATAATAAAGCGTCTACTATAATAGACTAGCAAGCTATAATTGATACTAGATTAGACTATTACGCTATCCTCTTTAGCATTACTAATTAAGGTTAGCTACTTAGCTAACTAAAGAAATACAATACAAAAAAAAACTAGAACTTTTTTTAAACTATGTTATAAGAGGAAATACTGCAAGTAAAGCTAGAGGATTAAGTACTAGCTATACTATAAGCGTTCAATAACCTCTTAAGGCAACTTTTTATAAAACTTCATTATTCTCTAGGAAAAAGCTTAGACAAATAACAGCAGATCTTACAACAGCTATTAAAAAATTGTTTATAAAATTTACTTTACTTACAAGCTAAAAGCTAAAACTAAAGCTTTAGTAGTCAAGTAATTTAGAAATTTATAAGGCTAGCCTACACAGAGCCTATTAAGACTACAAACAAATAGCAAGGAGAGAAAACAATACTCTATACTTATAAAAAAGAGATTACTTGTTTACCAAGAATAATTACCTTAAAGCTATTAAAAAGGCTAGATTTAACTACAAAGAACGGTTTCTCTAAAATAAATTACTTAAAGAGATATTTAAAGCTATAGCCTACATAAAAAACAACCTCTTAACAAGAATTTTAGCTATTACAAGTAAGGAACTTTCTAAAAATCAATGCTTAATCTTTAAAGAGAAACTATTCCTACTATCTCCTACTACACTGGCACTAAGGTTTAATACCTACTAAAGAAACAATAAATAGAAGTAGCTAACATTAACTAGAGATGATCTCTACACTGCCTGCAAAAAGATAAAAGCTACCTTACTAGAACTTAATAAAATTAGCTAAGAAGTTTTCTTAACAGCGTATTAATACTAACTTAACACCTTTTATAAAGTTTATCTAACGCTCTTTAACCTAGGATACTAGCTTAGGTAATAGAGAAAGGCTGAAGGAGTTATCTTAAAAAAACTAAATAAGCCTAATTACTTAATTCTAAAGGTATATAGAGTTATCTTTTTTTTGTGCTACTTGGAAAAAGTAGTAAAGAGACTCTACGCAAAGAAACTAGATATACTAGTAGAGATAATATACCTACTTTACTCTTTATAAATAGAAGGTAGGCTTAAAAAATTAGCTATTAACGCTGCACAACTTTTTTACAACAATATTTAACAATAAAAGTAAAAGAAAAGAGTTACCTTAACAGCTTTTCTAGATATTAGAGGCGCTTTTAACTATTTATCTAGAAACAAGCTGCTAGAGAACATATGTAACTTATAACTACTAACTTGTCTTATATTGTAGACTAAGTTATTTCTTACTGAAATGCTACTAGAGCTAATTTTTAATAGGCAAATAGAGAAACTATAAGAAGTTAATACTAGTACGCTATAAGGAAGCCTAGTATTGCCTGCTCTATTCCATATTTATACAAAACCGCTATTCTGATTAATTACAGCATACAATGTTGCGGATTCAATCTCCAAGTATAGTTGCTTGTTCTACTATCAACTCAGAGGTAGAGGTCTCTGCCTTCTACTTATTTGTAGTAGACTCAGAGGTAGCCTAATTTAGGCTTATAACCTGTCGGAGATTGAGGAGGATGCGGAAGTAGAACGATAAGAATAAGAGAAATAAATAATATAGAGACTAGGGGAAGAGAGTAATCTTTTTATTTTTTAAGGTGTCAAAGGCGGTGGTTGTTGTTGTAGTCAAAATGGGGTTTCCAAAAAAAGTGAAAAGCAGCTACCCTCTA
>WBOK01000244.1:0-106911 GCA_009289805.1 Alternaria gansuensis | reverse complement strand
ATAGCTTCTAGTAATCAATTGATCGTAGGTTGATTGTAGATTCCAGGTGTGATTTTGAGCACCTGGATTCTGTGGAGAAACAGCTAAATAGCTTAATCTCCAACAGTTACTATTAAAACTATATTTAGGATTGTTACTAATGTTACTAAATCTGCAATTCTAAGAGGACCTTAGTGTGCATGTATAAAGATAGTAATACAGTATAATATGTTTAGACAAAATATATACTATGTTCTTTCAAAGAATAGCACTAGGAACGCAGTCTTTATTGTATCTAATCTATTACTAAGCTACCTTGCACAGACAATTGGGAATAAAGCTTTTAAAAACAAATTAGACAGAGAGACGGTAGGTAATGTACACGTACACGCAATTACCAACATAATAAATAATAAGCTATAGGCAGCTGCAGTAAAACACATACAGGAAGCTATATAGTTAGATCTAATAGCTAGATTTAGCAATTTTAATATGCTATACACAAATAATAATAGGCATAATTAAATAGTTTAGATGAACCAGGTCTTTACACACGTAGTTAAATAATTAAAAGACTTTACGAAAAACTAGAGTTTTAGAAAATCTTTAATTATATATAAGCTTAACTAGTAATAATTGCAAGAAAGGCTGCTTAACAACTTCTAACAACACTATAATCTCTACACTATGTATAAAACTATAGACAAGAAAGTTTAACCGGTTAATATTCTTTAGCAAGAGATACTAATAGAATTTAAATAAGAAGACTAGAAGAAAAAGGCTAAAGAACAACAGCTTCTTTAAAGAAGCATTTAGGATCCTAATACTAGACTATACAATTATCTGTTTAAACTAAGATATGCTGCTTTTCTACAAAAAACAAGATTTACTAAAAAACAAATCAATAAACTACATATTGGAGATTACCTCTAGCTAATAAAAAGGAAAACATTCATATATATGCTCTTTACAGAGAAGAAGCTCTCTTATACCAATTTAAGAAATTAGGAAGAATGTATACTAATATATACTTACTATACAAGATACAGATAATACTACACAAAGCCTAGCAAGTGTAAGGCTTTACTATCTTAAAGGCATTAAAATTACAGGTAGCAGATATAGTTAATGTCTGCCTAAATTAAGGAATATAGAAACAGTGTAATAGTTAGTATTAGAATCTATAGCACCTAGTACTAAAAAAGAATAAAGGCGTTTAATAGATTAGCAATGCGCAAAGGATAAATATAGTTACTATATAAGATGTAAATTTACTACTAATAGCTAGTAAACTCTCTAAGAGATTTGCAGGATGCAAGATTATCTTACTTATAGACTTATTCTTAAGATACAACTAGATTACACTACATTTAGAAAGTAGAGATATAATAGTATTCTAAACGCCTGTAAGACTTATACAGTTATACATAATAGTTATAGACGCTACTAACTCTATAGTAGTATTCTAACAAGTTATAATAAAGAATTTAAGAGACTACTAGCCTAATACAATACCCTTTATTAATAACATCACATGTAGAGGTCTTAAAACTAATTATAGTAGAAAAAAATAAACGCTAGGACTGCGACGTTATATTCTTAAATATATTATACAACTAGATAGGGTGCTAGCTAATATTAAACAAGCTAGAGGCACTGTTTTAAGTAAGAAGTATTACTTTCTTATAGAAAGACTTAAGGTGGTAAGCTATAAAGTTAGTCTACAAGGTCGCTATCCTAACTAGAAGAAACTAATTAGATACTAAGAAGTTAATGCAGTATACTCTATACTCGCGCAATAGTATTAGTAAAAAGAAATATATAAGCAAGTGTAAAAGAAGCTAGCAACTTACCTAGACTATTAACTACAATCTTCTAAGAAGAAAATTAATATGCTTACTAATACTTACAGTTTTGCTTTTTAGAAAACTGTTGCTATTAATGTAGTATACATACTTTAGTATTTTAAAAAGAAGTTTCTTGTAATTGCAAAAGACTACCTTAGCGGCTAGCCTAAAGCAAAAGCGCTATTAAACAACTAGTCTAAGATAATTGCAGAATTTATATATAAGGATATTATATGCAGATAGAGCACAGCACGCAAACTTATAGCTAATAGAGAACCTAACTTTGCTAAAGTAGTCTTATATCTATTAAAAATTTACAAAATTAACTAAGTCTAATTATCTAGACACAACTTTTAAGCTATAAAAAAATTAAAAGTAAACATAAACTAATCATAAATACCCTCGCAAAGCTACTAGGACCTTACTTAAGAACTTACTTATAGTTCTTCTTGCAGACAGGATCTCTATATAGAAGTAGACAGGTTACTTGCTATATTAACTAGTTATAAGGCAAAACTTAGTACTTCCTATTAAGCTTGCACTACTTATATAGCAAATGCTTCTATTTAAAGAAGTAAAAAATTGTGTATAATTACTTATAATACAAGCAATGCAGTTAAATCTTAAAAAATAGTTTACTAAGGGTACTGTTGCTTGTACTAATTACATAAAAGCCGCCAAGAAAGAAAACTAAGATAATACTAAGAAGATACAATATAAGGATATAAAGCTATAAGACCTAGTTCTTCTTTAGAACTTAGTTTAAGAAGTTAATATGTTTTAAGACTGCAAGTTAGTACTACGCAAGCTATTGCGTAAGTACAGATCTTTCTAGAATGCAAGTAACAGGTATATATAGACTGTAGTTTGGCTTGTAGTTAGAATCCAAGAGAGTGAAAAGAGAGTTAAGAGAATTACAATATTTAATTGAGCAGTTGTACAATACAATAATAAGACTCAATTACTCTCTTCCCCTAGTCTCTATTATTTATTTCTCTTAGCTTATCGTTCTACTTCCGCACCTCCTCAATCTCCTAGATTAGGCTGCCTCTGAGTCTACTACAAACAAGTAGAAGGCAAAGACCTCTACCTCTGAGTTGATAGTAGAACAAGCAACTATACCTAGAGATTGAATCCGCAACAGTAACTAACTCTATTTGTATAGGTACATTGAATGCTGTCCTAACAAATAAATTATAAGTTCTATTAGCTAAAGTAACACTAGGAGATAGCTGACCTAGTCTGTGCTCTATTATTTTATATAGTAACTTTAATGCTTATACAGCACTAAGTCTTAGGATATTTATTTGTGCTCTAGTAGTAATTAAGCATTTTAAGAAGTTGCTGTTAATAATAACTTAGTATTCTAGTAGGTCTATTTAAGCAAAGACACGTCTATTTCTTTGCTAGACTCTCTAGACTTCTTTAGTAGGTATATTATTTAGCTTATTTACTTAAGAATTACTTTTCTTCTACAACTTATATTATGTTTAAGTATTTAATTATTTTTTATTTATAGTATTGTAATATAGGCTTACAATAGTTAGTGCGATTAGTAAGATTTTATTAGTAGGGTGTTCTTAGCCCGTGCGCTAGTTTAACTAATTAGTAGCTAGAATAACTTCTAGGCACGCTAAATTACACTTAGATTTTGTAATTTCTCTACTAGTTATAACATTAAGCGTTCCTAAGCTATCTGCAACACTAATAGTATTATTTAGAAAGTTGCGTAGTTGTTTCTAAATATTATCTTGCCTTATAAAGTTAGATATAGTTACCTCTTGCACTTTTTGTCTAAGCAGGGTAGTTGTAATGCAGTTTAGCTAACTTTATATTATTTTTTTTAACTTAAAATTAGGAAGCGCATTTATAAACTTTATAGCCTTCTTTTTTTGCTCTTGTAGTAGGTGCTTTAAATTAGCTAACATATTGCTATCTTGCTAAGATAACTGCAGCGGCCTAATAATTAAAAATACTGTATTATAAAGCTAACTTGCAAAAAATATTTTACTTTATATTTCTTTTTATAGAAACTATATATCTATAGTCTGCGAGTTAGAGATTAAAGCATTACTTTAAATTATCTAATTACTTCTTTGGGCGCTTATATCCTTACTTAGCCTTTTTTGTTTTTTTATTCTTCTATTCTGGACACAATTAATATCCTAGTAGAGGGAAGAGCTTTTTCTTTTTAGGCGTGTAGCAGCATTTAACTCAGAGATATTATATAATGTGTTTTGCCTGCCTCCGAAAAGAATGTTAGCAGCGTTAATATTATTAAGCCTATTAATATATTTGTCTGTAGCAGGATTATATAGCTGTTTCTAGAACTGTTAGAACTACTAAAAAACATTATTGTAGTAACCTTAGTTTATCAAGCTAGTTGCTACGTTTACTAAACTAAAGGCTTTACCTCTATACTTTAAGCTTAGTTAAGAGTCTTTACTTGCAAACCTCTTAAGTATTACACTAAAGGCTAGCTAATTAAGTACGTTGTTAGTAATGTTGTAGAATTTTTTAATCTTTGCTTCTAACTATAACAAGACTTAAGTAGATAGTAGCTATTCTAAGATTTCTCTTAGACGTTTATGTAGTAGCCTAAAGTAGTAAGTTCCTTTTCTAGCTGCAGTATCTTAGTTAAAACTAACTTACTCTATTTACTTTAGGGCGTAATATAGTTTACAATCTTTAAGTATATATCTTATAATATTATATAGACAACAGAGAGTGTTTATCTTTATATTACTTAAGTTTACTATACTTGTCTTATTTAAGAGTCTCTTTTTTATATAAGTAATAAAAGAACTATTATTTCTCTTACTTAAGAGTTTAGCATTTGTTGCTTATACAATAAAGTATATATAATTAGAAAGTTTTTCTAAAAGTCTTTTTATTGTAGGATAAGCTATAAGCATGTTAATAGTTAATAGTCTAAGTTTTAGGTTACTAAAAAACTTAACAAGGTTCTTTACCTCTAATTTAACATCTACTAGTGTACTTATCTTTTTATATAGTTTACTAATCTTAACTGCTGCTTCATTTACTTTCTTAGGTGTAAAAGTTGTACGCTAGTTAGACAGCATAATCTAGCGTATCTCTACATCTACGCCTCCTTGTTCTAGCTAATAAATCTTGTCTAGACTTGTTATTTTCTTGTAGTAGGATTTAAGAAAAGAATAAATTAAATCTAGTTTATACGTATTCTAATTGTTACTATTAAGGGCAGTAAGTATAGAGTATATGACTACCTCTTTGTCTGTTTGTAGTAAACTTAAAAAAAAAAGACTATCTTCATTTTCTTAAGGAATTTGCTTGTTCTTAATGCAAGCATTAGCAATAGAAGTAAAATAAGTATCATACTTTACTAGCTCTAGCTAGTTTTATATATATTTATTAGTGTAAGCTTAAAAGTAAAAGCGTTTACTCATTTTAACAGTAGTATCTTTATTCTACTACTACTCTTTTATATTTGCTTGTAACTTTAACTAATCTCTTTTTATATACCTTAGTAAACGTCTTAGGACACAAGAGAGCAATTAATTTTTGTTAAAAAAATAGTTTAGTGGAATAAAGACTCTTGTAGCATTATAAATGCTTTTATTATTAGCTTGTTAGTTAAAGTTTTCTAGGAATTTTATAATATCCTTTTTAGTAAAGACTAAAGTACTGTGTCTTAGTTAAACTTTAGACAACACTAAGTTATGCATAGATGTAGTTATAGTATTATAAACTAAGCTTGATAGTTTTAATAGTAACTTAAGACTAGTAGTTGTAAGCCTAGCAGAAGAAAGCGTTTTACCTTCTTATTCTTAACCTAACTTCTAATCCTTCTTTAACATCTATAGTATAGTAGAACTTATAGAAGTTTTTTATTTAGATAGTTTTTAGTAGTTAGCTATTAATGTAGTAGACAAGGTTTAGTTCTTAAAAAAAAAATACATTTATTTTTAAAGTTTTTGTAGTAAGTGCTTACTTAGAAGTAGGTATATAGATCTTTGCTTCTTTAGTATCTTAATATATGCTAAGTAGGCTTTAATTTATACTTATACTATCTTAATTGTTAGTAACGTCTCTATTTTGCTAGACAGATACCTTGAATTAGCGTTTTAAACATATTTAGTTATAAGTTTCTAGTTTTATCTTAATATTTGCTAAGTACAACCTTCGTTTCTTATTATTAACATATATAAGCCTGTCTTTATTTTAATAAACTAGTTACTACTTTTATTTTACTGTGTAGACTTTAAATTAGCGTTTAAATGTATGTAAAACTGTCTTTATTTTGCTAGATAGTTTACTGCCTTTATTTTGCTAGACAGACTTTAAGTTAGCATTTATTAACGCATACTTATTTTATTAGTAGATTTTTATTTTTCTTTTAGTTATTGTTAATGCTGACTTAGGTAATAAAGTCCTCAACGTAGTCTATAGTAGAGGATAGTGCTAACCCTTTAAAAGTATATCTAGTAGTAATTCTAAGAATTTTAGTAATTAGTAAAGTTCTAAAGTTGTTCTTGCAATAATTGTGTACTAGTTCCCTTATATGCTAAGTAGTAGAGTATGTTTTTATAGGCTTTGCTATTTGTAAAGGTGTTAGAGTGTATAAAGACATACTACTACAAGGGCAGAAGATTACTAGTAGCTAGATTATATAAGAACAAAGTTAGTAAGATAATAATCTTATTGCAGGTTGAGTATAAAGACTATTAGTAGAAGAAGAAGCCTATTCTCTCGTATAGTACAGGAGCTTAGCTGTAGAGAGCACAAATAATGAATGGTGTCCCCTTTCCGTGAGATACGGGAGAGGCTATATACCTTGAACGCACGGGGTTGAGCACTGACTTAGTTTGCAGTAGGGTATCACCCTGTGCACCGGCACAATGTGTTTAGGCCTCTTAGCGTAAAAATGTACTAAATATACAGTATGCTTATTTTAGCTTACTACTAAACTAGGAAGAACTTGATAAAAAGCTAAAATTATTAATTACTATAGTAACTTTATAGCATCTAAGACTTGTAATCTAGAAAGTCGCAGCCTATTAGTTATAACTAAGAAACTAAGGCAATATACAAAAGTATCTTCTAGCTAAAGGCAAAAAAATATGCAATAGTTAAAAAGTATAAGCTTAGAAATAATATTACTGTTCTATCACAAAAGCGTAATGCTACTAATATTTAAGTAGAATAAGTTAGGGCCTAGGCTAGTAACTAATAAGTTCTTGCTCTACTACCTTTACTAAGCTCTTGTGCTTTGAAGGCAACGCTAGTCTACTAATAGGCAGCTACATAACTAGATACTAAGCTTAATAATGCTTTCTATATAAATAAGAAGCTAGGAACCTATAATGCGAAGCAAGAGAATTTTTAGGCAGATTGTTTTTATATACATCTTACTTCTGCATTCTTTAAACTACTTAAGCAATCCTACATAAAAAAGTTAATTACTAATTCTAATAATATTAAGGTCATGAAAGAGTAGTATTATAAGGTTAATATTAAATAACTACTTAGTTCTAATAACTTATTTTATAAGTAAGTAGATTTTATTTATAAGTGCACTACTGTAAGTGTTATAAGTTTATTCAGGAAAGCTATACTTTCTAATATACTTAACAATTGTCTGCTCTTACTATACAAAGAATAAAGCTGCCAGCACAGATTCTAATTAGACTTAGTTATTTCTAAGCTCTTTACTAGCAATTATTACTTAGCTAAGTAAGATAAAAATCTATTAAGTTACTATTATTAACCCTTTTAACTTAATCTATACCTTCGCCTTACTTGGAATAAGTTTATTAACACTATAAGCTTTTCACTACGGGCAGATAAATTCTACTATATGAAAGTATTGTTACTAATGCCTATATATAGCTCTCTAAAAATAAAAAAATAAAAGACATTTGTAAAGATCGTCCGTAGATGATCTGTGTTGGTTCTCTTGGAATAAGTGAGTGCGATGGACGAGGGTTGTGTTAGCACGTTGGTAGAACGATGTAATAACACGGAGGGGTTGAGAATCAGGTAATCCTTAGATTGCACTTAAAGGTAAACACACTGAGCTATAAGAGCTCAATACTTACTACTATATACTAAGAGAGTATCGTACTGTCCTACAGAATCCTATGCTGTCCCATGCGTGGGACGTTGTGGAATTTCGTGGTACATTATGGGACGCATGTAACTTGTCCTATAAAGGATTTCCGCCAAGGCCCGTGGGATCACGTGCCTGGTGCGGGGTGGCGTCATCCATTGGCACACAAAGGCTTGCCCTTTTGTTCAGGTGGTCTAGGATCTCTTCCTGCCTCCATCCTTCATACTTAGTCTGTACCTTCTCTCTTCTCAGGTTCGTAACAACATTATTAAAAATACTTTAAAGATATACTTCTACTATTTGTAAAGCATTAGTAGAAAGCAAAACTTTAAGTAGTTACGCAATATATACTACTTACTTGTTTAATAAGCTATACGCACTAAATTAAAATACTAGGTATAATATGCTATGCTTTGTAAAAAGCATACTTTAATTTCTTAACTCTATTACGCTAAATACACTAGAAAAGACAAATGAAGTTTCTTAAAGCACATTAAGATTGACCTTAAATATATAATAGAAAAAAGTCTTAGTGCTGCTATAGTTTAAAGAAGTATTTTATCCAATAATAAAGATAAAAACAACGATATGAAGATACTACTAAGATTCTATAAGTATGTGCTAGAGTACCTGCGCCAGTGTAAAAATGCAGGCATTAAATTATTAAATAGCTTGATTAAAAAATGGAAAGACAAGACAAACTAGATAAAAGATACATAAATGGCAGTTTTTCACTCTTAAAAAATTAAAAAAATAATTAAAAGAAAATAAGTTTAAGTTATATTGCGTTGTCTAGTTTATAAATTCACTAGGCTAACTGCTTACAATTACTCTACTCTTCTCCTCTAGTCTATTAAATTTTAAGATAGTGTAGTAAAGGTACATGCTATAAGAACGTATAAAAGAATTGATAAAGCGCACCGTAATCTTACTACTACTCTCTACACTCTCTTTAGTTATCTTAATAAGTTTAGAAAATATATTAGCTATTTCCTACTAATATCTATTTTAAGTACAAGTCCTGGATCTAGAAAGCCTTGATTATATAAGCTAAGTAAGACAATTTTTTCATTTACAAAAAACTATACAACATGCTATAAAACGCTAATAAAATATAGATTATTAATTTTATGGAAAAATGTTATAATGAAGTTTTGTAATGCATTATTAACTTATAGCTTATAGTAAAAAATTTAAAAAAGAATATGTTTTATATAGATTCTGCCTCAAGGTATTCTTGACTAATTAAACTTTTTTACTCATAGAAAGAACTCTCTGCACACAACCAAGAACTAAAATAAGTAGAATACTAATTTTTTCTAAGCTAATTCTTTTTAGCAATTTTAAGAAAAGCTTAGCTTAAAAGTAGATAAGCGCTAAGTCTTTGAGAAAAACAAAGATTTTATTAAACTCTTTCTTACACAGCGTCTTCCTTGTGCATGCTCTTAATTTAGTATAGTTGTTTTAGATAATATTTTAGCACTAGCAACTCTAATTAAGTAGCCTTACTATAGTTACCTAAAATTAATTTTAGAAACTTAAGCTTTTACTGCTTCTACTAATACAGCACCTGCGCCTAGACTAAGTACGTTAACTACTACTACTTTAGGACCTTGCTAAAGTAAGTGTCTAAAGAAGTTATAAATAGTAATATAATAGAGTTATACCCTTATTAAGTGTTTAGTAAGAAAAAACTAAGCTTACAGAATCTAAGTGCTCTTTAGATACTTAGATTCTGTAGCTACTACATAGATATAACAGTTGTTAATACTAGGCAGCAACTTTTGTAATTTCGTTATATTTTCTTTACTTAATTTCCTTAGTTTTATTAGTTTCTTCACTTTTTTTCTTTACAGAATAATAAGCTTAATAGAGCTAAGCTTACAAGAATAGAAAGTTAGTGCTAGTGCACAAAGGAAAACCCTACTACACGCTAGGTTAGTGCTTAACTACCTAATTTTAAGGTGTATAACCTATTCTATGTATTACAGAAGGGGACACTATTTATAATTAGTTTACTTTTCTTCACCTCATATACTGTAATAATTCGCTTCATTCTTTCAAGACAACCTTTTAATATAACCACACATTTTGCAGACACCTTTTCAGTGGAAAAAGATTTATTACTAACAAAAGGTATCTGGGCTCATGCCCCCTTGTTTAGCATTACTAGCACGCAATTAGTGTGTCGCATGTTTAGACAGAAACAAAGAAAAGCAAGATAAAGACGCAAATCGCGTTCTAACCTAATACGCCTTATCTTGCTCTTATCCCGCTAATGCTGTCTATGCTGCCTACTTATGTTAAGGCTTTACTTCAATGTACTTTTAAACAAACTAAAGAAGCAGCATTATTATTACTTTGCTTTTTAATCTATACATATAATAATAGAAAGCTTACTTCTTTTTTTTCTTTTTTTTCCTTTATTACTATTTTAACGTAATGTAATAGCTAGCCTAACTAGTTAATAGTTTCTTTACTTAGCCTATGCACAATTAACAAAAAGAAAGAAATACTAAAGCAAAGTATTTTAAGTACTTTACTAGTATTGGTAACCATTTTATAAATCTTATATTCTTTTTACAACTAGGTAAGTTAAGGCTTAATATTTTCTTTATATATAAAAATACTATAAATTCTAAAGCTATTTATAGAAAATATAATTATGAAGTTACAAAAAAGCTAAGTTTATAGATGCTTAATAGACTTATGTGTCCCCATAATTAGCTCAAGCAAGATCAATTTAGGGGCTAGGCGTACAATAAGAAAGCTTTCTGTTTTTAAATAAGAGTTAAGGTTGAAAAAAACTTATTATAAAGGTTGTACGCTATTATAGTATATTATATGCAAATTATCTATATATAGTGCAGTATAATAGGTAAGAAGTAGTAAGTAAGAAGCAGTAGCTTTAGCCTTATAAAGTATTATAGGCTCCTACTATAGTACGTACGTGTTCTTTCTTTTCTTTGTTGCATTATATTGCAATTTTATTGCAATCCTACTATAATTCTATTGTTAGCTATAGGCTAGCAATCGCTGTTAGACACGTTTTAACTAGTGTTGTTTTTTAGTACCTTAGCAAATTTTTTTAACTCTAATTATTGCTTAGTAGTCTAAGCTTTCCTCCTAGAACTTATTTCCTTACTGTTTAAACTTGTTAACTACACACATTTTTTATTTTCAACTTTTGCAATCAATTTGTAGAGGGAAGCAGCTTTTTACTTTTTTAGAACCCTATTTTAACTATAACAACAACCACCACCTTTGACACATTTAAAAATCAATAAGAAGACTTACAAAGTCTTAGACGTAATTTCTTTTTTAATTTTAAGCTTTTACTAATAATTAAAGTCTTTAAATTACTATTTTCTTTGAACTAAAATGCTTTTTGCAAAGCTCCAGAAAAATATACTGTGATAAGCCTTTTTCTTATTTTTTGAAATTTTATGTTCTAATAAATTGCAGAGTAAGTAAGCTAACAAGTCTTTAAGCTACTATCTATGTCCTTCTAAAGAAAGCAGTTAAAGAAAAGAAGTTTAAGGAGGGCCTTAGTAGTAAAGAGAAGAAAGGTTAAAATAACCAAAAAGAGCTTACTAGCTCTTCTAATAGTCTCCTTATGCGCTGTCTGCGTGCTAAGGAGCTGTTAGATAAGCTATCAAACCTCCTAGTTACCTAAAAACCTATTAGGAGGAGGTTATCCGCTTGATATCTTATCAGTTTCCTAGGGGTAGGGGGCTAATCTACTCTAAAAATTCAATATTTATCTTTTTTCTTATACTCTTTTTCTCTTGTAATCCTTTATAAGATATGCATTTAATATTAATAAGCTTCTTAAAGTACTTAAGCTTTTACTTAAATGAGTACTCTTGTAAGTTTATTAGCTCGCATCTTAGCTGTTAGTAAATACTTAACATAAAATAAGCCTTTAACGTGTTCCTGGCAAAGCTATACATTCTATATATTAATATAACAGAGCTTACTAGTAAATTCATTTCCTCTCTAATAACTAGGCGTATAGTTTACTAGTTGTTGTAGAAGATCCTCTAGGCTTCTAAAACTACAAGCTTAAGCTCTTTAAATAGCTTCTTAAGCGCTATAGACTCTTTTGCTACAGACTCTAATTTAAGAAGCTTAGCTTTTATAGTTAAAGTTATTATTATAGCTTAATAAGCTACTTTTTTCACAATTATACTTTGAAATGGTATAATAATGTAGCCTGAAAAAGATTAATAAGTCTTCGCATTATCTACATAAGACGGGTCTTTATATATAGTAAGCGTTTTACTATTATGTATTATGACTATATATAGTCTCCTTATGCCTTATATTGTAGAAGGATTATATTAAGTAATCTACAGCCTTTATGTAAGCTTCTAAAGTGTAAGTAAAGAAGTAAGAGAGCTTAGAGACTGCGTAGGCAGCGTTAGGACGCAGTATAATAGCTGTATACAGCGTACCGCTAACGCGCTTTTAGTAGACCTTAATTTGAGGCTTTAGGGCCTCTTCTAGATTCTTAACTAGTTTTATTAAAGGCAAAGGAGTTTAAGGAAGTTTACTAAGGGCGTCTAAATTGAACTTTTTAGCAACTTTTGTTTATATAGGTATTATGTAGTCGCAATATTGTGCGCTTTTTACAATCGCTTACAATCTTTATTTCTAGAAACCAGCTTGCATCTTCTTTACCTTTAACTTTATAGGTGTCTTTTATAGATTTAAAGAGCTTATAGGTTCTAGTTTAGTAAGTTTAATAATATATAAGGAGTATATTGTTTACAAAAAATATCAGGAGGAGCGCGGAATTTTTAGTAAAGAAAGGGTATAGCTTTTAAGCTAAGGCCTACAGGCTAAGTTTCTTTAGTGTGCTTAAGAACTTATTATACTATAATAATAGCAAGTCTTATAGGCTGTATAAGGTTTTCTTAAGCTTAATACACTTGCCTAGGCGCTTATAACTATCTAGTAGGTTGCACAAGACTGTTCTTTTATTACTAATATTAGTGTTAAGAAACGCGCCTACTACGTTAAGCTGCTATATCTTTATATTTAACTTAGCTGTAATTACAATTGCAAGCCTAAAAGATTGCGCAGCTAGTATTGCTGTGTATATTAAGTGTAGTAAGTCCTTTACTTAAAAGTCTCTTTTACTATAAGACGTGCCTTGTACTTAAGAAAGTAACTACTTTTATTAAGCTTATGATTAAATACCTATTTGAGAGAAAAAAGCTTATAGTTCTCCAGGATCCCCGGTACTACTTTAGTGCCTTTTAAAAGTGAAGTATTAATCTCTTTTTAGCTAGCCTATCTGAATAGAGTTCTATATTAGTAGTCGTAGATGTTCTTTTATTTGTTAAAAAGCTTTAGGAGATTATTAAAGTGCGTTTAGAATTAATTAACTTTTCTAAAAGCTGCACTTATTACATCGTAGACTGTAATTAGCTCTCTATTATAGTCTGAAGACTTAAGAATTAGTGGCTTAAGCTTAAGAGCTTTTTTTTTTCTTTTTTTAGTGCAGGCTAGGCCTGCAGGTAACTATGTAGGGTTTTCTAATATATTTTAATTACAAGGAGGGGTTTATCTAAATAAAGGTGAGGCTCGTAGCCTAGGGTAGTTTTAACAAGTATCTCTCTTAGTCCTTTGTAAGGCTTAAAGCCTAAAGTAGTTTTAACAAGTATCTCTCTTAGTCCTTTGTAGTAGTTTTAATAAGTATCTCTCTTAGCCCTTTGCAAGGCTTAAAGCCTAAAGTAGGTTTAACAAGTAACTTTTTTTAGGTAGATAGCTAGAGGTCTAGCTATCAATTCTAATGTGTAGGTCGGTATATTAGGTCGGTATATCGAGTTAGTATGGAGGGATTCAGTGTAGGTAGATAGCTAGTAGTCTAGCTATCAATTCTAATGTGTAGGTCAATATAGGAGGTTAGTATATTAAGTTGGTATAGGGATTTCGAATAAATAGATAGCTAGATAAATAGATCTGTTGGTTCACTACACTAATAAATCTATTATACCTAAGTAGAAAGCTGTTGCTTTGTTAAGTAGGAGTTGAATAGTGCCTTTAATTAGATTTTAGGAAGGCGGTTAAGATAGTTGAGGCGAGAAAAAGGCTAAGCCAGACCTTTCTCTCGCCTCGAAAAGTTGGTGTTCGATGAGCTTAAGAGCTTTAAAGGGGTTATATAACAGGCAATTTACGCCTGTACTTTCTACATTAGGAATACAATAGTTCTTATTTTTTAGCCTTAAGAAGCTCCTTATAGGAGGTCTTTATACCTTCTTTTTATAAAGTCACTTTGCTAGAGAATTCTAAGGGGCTCTAGTTAGTATTATAAGATTCTTAGCACTGCGCTAGGCGTTCTTAAGGGTAACCCCTACTCCTCTTTGAGACTATTAGAGTCTTAGCGCATCTATTAAGCTTAATTTACTAGTAGTTTGTAATTCTTAAGAGCCAAGCAGCTTTTTATTACTTCCTATAGCTTTTTAAGCTAAGGTGCCTTACCCTAGCATTTACACTCCTAGTAAAGAAGGCACTAGCGTTACCTTAGGCGTTAGTAGCTGTCTTAAAGGACCTTTCTGCTCTGCATAAATTTCCTAAAAAATATTAGTGTTACACGGGGTTAGGCTATACTTTTCTAGGCTCGGTATGTACTAAGGCGAGGTAGACTAAAGCGGTAGTCTGTGAGGTATTGTAGGAAATGTTTAGGTGGAAAAGATTTATTGATGTTAACTAAAGGTAAGCAATACGAATTTTGTAAATAATAGAAAAACTAGTTAATAATCTGTGTAATAAATACACAATTGAAGTTAACTATAACAAGTGTAATAATAAGATTTAATTCATTTTAATACTTATTGCTTTTATGCTGCTATCCTGTTCATCTTTTCTAAGAGGGAGGTTTATAATAGCGTTGCTACCTCTTCATAAACAGCTATCCTTGATAGCTTACTTTAGCAGGATAGTAATTACGTAATTAGCGCCCTGCGCAGATTATTTCCTTCTAACATAGTAGCTAGGTAACTTTTAACCCTTATTTATGTATTAAAAAAGGAATCTCTTTTAATACTTATAACATTATCCCCTCTCTTAAGTATCTTATCTTAATACCTTAGAATATTGTTTTTCTGTGCTGCGTGTTAAATTGCTAGCTGCATATAAAGTTTTAGTATACTTATTATATTATATGCTTACTTCCTTCTACGCTTTCTTAACTATGCTTAAGTTTCTGTCTTCTTGCTATTCTTAGCTGCCAAACTTTACTTATTAATATTATACTTACGCTAATTATGCAAAGAATTGAAGTTGAAAATGGTTTGTTTATAAGTAGTGTAAAGCAAAAAGTTTTTATTACTTTATTAATACTGCAACTAGTTCTTGCGCTAGTTATATTTTTATAAAGGCAGAGTGTAGTTTATTTGTTTTTAAAGAAGAGTAAGAAAAGGTTTTGTATAAGAGGAGTAAAAAGCGTTTTAAAGTTGCGAGTTTAAAAGCTTAGCTAGCTTAGAGTAAGCAAGAGTGGGCTAGTAAATAGGTATAGGTTGGGTTGTGGTTGGGGTCTGACGTAAGCTAACCCAACCCCAACCCAACCTATACCTACGCTATTCACGCTGAACGTAGGTATAGGTTAGGTTAGAGTTGCACAGACTAGTAGTTGTAGTTATAGTTAAGTTGCATAGACTAGTAGTTATAGTTGTAGTTACGCGCATAGACTGTAGGTATAAGTTAAGTTATAGTTAAGCTATAAATAGAAGTAGTTAGGTTATAGTTACGTGCTCTTTATAGTAATAAATAGCTATAATAAATAAAGAAAAATTAGGTAAGATTAGGAAAAGTAAGCTAAGTAAGCACTAATTTAGTTATAACTTTAACCTAGCTATAACTACACTTAGTAGTTAAGTTGTAGTTGTTAACATAGTTAGTTATTATAGTATAAAAAGTAACTAAAAAAGCATGTTTATATTATTATATATTAAAGGAACTTTAACTACATGCTATAGATTTTTTTTATAAAAAGTTAGGAGAACGTAAAGTTAGTACTAAACTTCTTATAATATTTAACTGCTGATTTTAAATTTTCAGCTTAAATAGTAACTCTTTTTACATAAATAGCTTTACAGTCTATATTTATTGGCTAGTATAAAATTTAAAAATAACAACAGTAGTTATAATACCTTTGATATAGCTAACTAAAAGCGCTTTAGCTAATTTTAAAGACCATAAATTGCTTCTACCTAAAAACATAAATTTAAGAAATAAGAATGCGTAATTTTATAAACAAGATAACTATGTAAGAGTTTGCGAAGTAATAATTTAGTTAACTTCTACTACTTTTTAATTTCTTTTAGCGCAATAGCTATATACTCTTAGTGTTTAGCTATAATAAAATACTAAAATTACCTACTACTTAGCTTATATTCACATTTTTTCTTAACAGTCTTAACCTTTTTAAATAATATAAGTAGCTTTTAACTAACCGTAGCTTATAAATTCTTTATAGGCGCCTTACTACTAGTTAAAGCTTACGCAGCTTGCTAAGTGCGTACTATTATAGTAGTTATATAGATATTAAAATTTGTAGTAAGCATATAAAATTATTATTGATTTTTTTTTGCAGTAATAAAGTGCGCAAGTAGATATAATAAGAAGCTATGATAATACAACGTGCTAGGGTGTATTGTCAGTAGATAGAAATACGAAGTAGTAGTATTTATATATAGCAAAAGTTTCAATTTTTAGTTAGCTTTAGTAGGGTCGTACAGGCCACACTAGCTATATTATAGTAATATTTCTAAATCTCTTCCTACTATTTAACAACTACAACTAAAACTAACTAATAATAGTTAATTATTACGTCTATTATAATAAAAATAATTAAAGCAAAGCTAAGTATTAATCCTAAAGGCCTAGTTCTACGCATTATAATTTTAGTGCTACTAGGTTTTAAACGCAATAAGTAGGAGAAGCTAACAAAAGTATTTAACACAGCTATCAATTATAGCGCATGCTAATTTATAAAGATATATAAATATAAAGAACACAAAATAAAAAATGCACTTACGCAACGCGGCTAAGGCAGTTTAAAAAAAAGTTAACTTACAAGTTTAAAAGTCTTAATAAAGAAATTTTTTAGCTTTAGTTCTTAAGCTCTTACGTAAAGAAATTAAGTAAGTTAACTTAATTCTAAGACAAAGGCCTTACAAAACGCATATATAGCTAATAACGCTACAACATACTAATCAAAGAAAAAAATAAAAAGTAAAAAATAATATAAAAATATAAGTGTAAAGAGACGCAAAGAAATAATAAAAGTAGTATAAAAAGTACTTAACTAAAAGTAATACAACGCTAACAAGAGTATTAAGTTATTATAGTTATTAATTTTAAAGTTATGCTTATATATATATGTAAGTTGCTACAGACAACCCTTAGTTAAATATATAAAAAATCAAAAAACGTATACTACAAATTTAATATAAAGTAGCACGCAAGATTTCTAGATAAAGCAGTATAAGTAACAAAAAGCTTAAACAATAGCAGCTAGAGTTGTATATATACTTAGATTTTTAGCTTTAGTAGTATTATGAAAAAGATTATACGTTGCACCTATAATGATAAATCAGCAAATTTTCGCACTAATACTTTTAAAAGCAAACAAGCTAAAAAAGAATAGCAAGACTTTGTTTAAAGTATAAGTCTAAAAGAGTTAGCTTTTGCTACTAATAAGAATTAAAAGTAAGTTTTAACACATTTTCTTATTACGTATATTAAACTAACTGGTATAAACTATTTAAGCCTATACTATTGTACAAGTCCATAGGACTTAGCAATAATACTATTTTACGCAGTAACAAGCTATATATTAAAGGACACAATAGTAATAAATGTAAGAAAGAGATTAATAATAATTTTAATATCAATGCGTACTATAAATAATGTAAGAATAGGTGTAATATAAAAAAACAGCAGCAAGAACTACAAGCTAAAGTTAAGAATAAAAATATAAATAAAAATATAAATCTTAGCAATTTGACAGACTTTAAAAGCTATTTAAATTGATTATAGTAGATTTCCTACGCTAAGTTATTAGCTTTATTTATCGCTTATTACAGCTAATTAACACAACTCCTATAATATAAAAAAGATTATATAATTTAAAAACTATACTGCTTTTATAATAATAATCTTTAAAATAATAAAGTCTATTTAAAAAGCGCCTAAAATAGTACGTAATTATAGAAACAAATTGATTTTAGTTTAGCTAAACACGCTGTACTAAAAGTAAAGCAAATATTTAAGCGCTGTATGTTAGCAATTATAAGAATTTATTATAAATTTTTATTTTATTCTGAAAATTAATGCTGTTTATATACATATTATTATAGCTAAATACGACTATCTCCTTTTATAGAATCTTTACTAATTCCAAATTAGTAGACACTAGATTATTTAGGAAGAAAAGTAGAAAACGTTAAATTTATTAATTTTCTTACCTTAAGAAGCTGTACAAGAGAAAAGAAGAAAGAAAATTATAACTAGTTAGAACAAGTAGTAGAGTATAACTAGCTAGGTTGAAGAATTAGACAGCAAAATTCATTACTAAAAATATACTACCTACACTAGTAGTATTTATCTAAAGTTTAGAGAAGCTACTTATATTATTACTAGCTGCCTTTATATATTCTATCTTAACTACGGCGAAATCCTGCAACACATAAGGCTAATAAGAATAAGGACTAAATACCTTATCAACTATATTAATATAGCTAATTATAAGAGAACCTTAACTTCTATTTACAATAATTTCTGCATAATAAACTCTATATATACTTAACATAAAAAAAACAGTATACTTGCTTTAATACTTATATATACTTAAGATGCCTTTTAGAAAAAGCTTGTTTAAGTAGTTATTAATAGCAATTAACTACAGGACACAGCCCACATACTCCTTAGATGCCAACTATATAAGGATAACAGGGCAATACTCCAAGAATCCTGCACAGAGCCAATCTCTCTGCAATATCTACTCCAAACAGACCCAGGTATTAAGGCTACTTTAGTAGCCTCCCCCTCCTCCTCCTCCTCCTCCTCCACTAATAGGCTAAGAGCCTCACCTGTATTTAGATAACCCCCTCTATGTATATAACTCAGAAGACAAACCTACGTAGATACCTGCAGGCCTCGGCCTGCACGTCTTATATAGCCTTAGGCTGACAAAGGACGTTAAACTGCAAAAAAAATAAAAAAAAATAGCAATTACCCATTTTAAACTATTAAGCAGCTATTATTTACGCGCTTTTTTTAATTTTTAACACTTTAAGCTATAATTATTACTTGTTATAAATTGAAGTTAATGTTTTAAAACAGGTTTAATAAAGCAAAAGCCTTTCTTTTTCATAACTTAAGCTTTATAACTAAGATTTTAATTGTACTAGATACATAGTCTATAGCTAATTTGTTACACGGGGTTGGTCTACACTTATCTAGACTTAGTCCGTGTTAGGGCGAGGCTGATGTATGCGGTAGTCCGTGAGGTATTGTAGGAGTAATTTTAAGTAGAAAAGAGTTATTACTATCAACTAAAAGTAAATAATACTAATTCTATAAAAAATAAAATAACTAGTTAATAATCTGTGTAAGAGATAAACTATTTAAGTTAACTATAATAAGTGTAATAATATAATTTAACACATTCTTATACCTATTGCCTTTGTCCTATGTCCTTCTGTAGGTCTTATCTAAGAGGGAGATTAAGGAGGGCGTTAGCCTCCCTTTAAGCAGTAGCCTCCTAGAGGTCTTATTTTGGCGGGATACTAATTACGTAATCTCTGCGCCTTGTATAGATTATTGCCTTCTAGCGTGTATGTAGTTCACTCTTAACCTACTTTCTATATTAAGAAGAGAATCTTTTCTATTACTTATAATATTATCCTATCTCTTAAGTGTTTTATCTTGATACCTTAGATTATTGTTTTCTTACGCTGCTTGTTAAATCGCTAGCTATATATAAAGTTTTAGTACGCCTATTATTTTATATGCTTTTTTTTCTCTGCGCTTTCTTAACTATGCTTAAGATTCTGTTATCTTGTTATGTCTATTTAACTAACTTAATTTAATAGCGTTAAGCCTAGGCTAATTATATTTGTTAGCAAGAGAAACAAATAACATTTCATTATAAATACTATAAAAAGAAATATTTTTATTACTTTGTAAATACTATAACTAGTTATTATGCTAGTTATATTTCTAAAAAGTTAGAGTAGAGTCTTTTTATTTCTAAAGAAGAGTAAAAGAAGGTAAAGGCTAAAAAATATAAAAAGCAGCTAGCACTTTTTTATACTAAAGCAGAGGTTGCTTAGCTTTGCCTAGAGGTTACGAAGACTAAAGCTTTAGAGCGCTTTTATACTAATTGTAATTACGCAATTTTAAGTCTCTAAAATTATATAAAAAAGTAAGCTAAAGAGAAGTCTGCCCCTAGTATAGACTTTCTAATAACTAAACTATTACTACTTAAATTTTTAACTAACTAAGGCTAGTTACAGGCTAATACTTTCTTTAATTCTTTTTCTAATTACATTCTTTCTTTTACAGACTTAGTTCTTTCTTCTTTAAGTGTCTTTAATAGTACTTAAGTACTTATAACTTGTAGTTTATAAAATTCTTTTTTAGTTCTTAAGTGTTTTAGCTTTCTAGCTATCGTTGCTACTTAACTAAGTATTTCTACTAACAACTTATTTTCTATAAGTCTTTAATTTTTTTAACCTTGTACTTATTATTTGTAAGCTTTATATTAGTAGCTAGCTTAGCATCTAGAGGTGCTTTTTCTAAAAGTTTTTTATCAAAGACAGAGTAAACGCGTATACTTAGTAGTAATTAGAGTTTTTAGTTTATATTACCTATTTCTTTTAGAATTTGAAATAGTACTACTTAGAAGAAATATAGTTTTCTACTTAGTTACTTGGTCTTTAAGTTCTATTATAATAAGAAAACTTTATTTCTTTTATAAAAGTTAGTTTTTTAATTCTTTGCTTATTAGCTGCTTTAGCTATAATAAAGTTTTTAGAAACTATATTCTTGCTTAATTCTTTATGTAGCTTTTGCATTAAGTAGGCTTTGTTATCTACGCTTACTGTAATACTCTTCATATCTTTTAGATCTTAATAAGCAGCTAGCTTATATTAATAGTTTACGTAGTGTAGTAAGTGCTTTATAGTTATTAACTTTGTATTATTATAGGCTAATTATGCTATTAGCAAAAATCTAACTTAGTTGTCTTGCAGCTTATTAGCGTACATTTTTAAATACTATTCTAGTGTCTAATATATTTGTTCTGTCTAGCTATTTGTTTTAGAGTAAAAGCTAGTTAATAGCTTTTTCTTTATACCTAATTTTGCTAGGAATATATTCTAATACTTAGACGTAAACAGTTTGTTATAATTAGTAATAAACTTTTTAGATATTCTATGCTCTAATACTAGTACTTTTAGTAACTTTATACGCATAGCCTTCTACTGTAATAATCTCTTTTATAGGCACAAACTTTGCCACCTGAGTTAATTAATTAACAAGTACTAAAATAGTGTTGCAAAGTTAAGCTAATTCTCGTTCTAATAATTTTAGGAGCTTTACTATAAAGTTTATTATTACACTACTTTATAGTTTTGTTAGTAGCTATAAGGGCTATAATAGGCTATAAAGCGTATATCCTTCAAGCTTGTTTAAGTAACATGCTAAATAGTTACTTAATACATTTTGCACTTTTACTTATAAGCATAGTATTATAAACACCTTAGCTAGTTACTTAACTATTTCTTTAATTACTATATGTTTATATTCTTAAGACTTATATAGTTCCTTAATAGGACTCAATTTTATGTATAAAAGTATAAATATTTAATCTTTTTAAACTATATCTTAGTACTCTCTCTTATCTTGTAGTAGTTTATTAAAGCTATTTTCTTTAAGCTTAAACTACTAGCTAGCTGCTCTCTACTACTACTGCTGTTATAGTATTTCTACCTGCTTAGCTACCTTAGCTACCTTAGCTAGTTATAGCTAGTTATAATATAGACTGCTGTCTAGTATATTTTTAAATTTAGCATTATGTAGTTTTTTATAACTTTCTTTGCGTAAGTTAAATTCTCTACTTAAGGCATCTACTGCTCTATTAAATATTCTAGCGTAGTAAGCTATCTTAAAGTTAAACTAAGCTAGCAGCTTAGCTTATTAAACTTATTATTAGTTAAGTTTCTTTAAGTTATAAACTTTACTAAGTTCTAGTAATTAGTAAAAACCTTAATCTAGTGTAGTAGTTCTAATAAATAGACTTTTTACTATCTAAAAAAATTAACTACTCTTAGTAGCTCTATATTATAAATATTAAAATTAAGTTCTACTCTAGAGAACTTCTTTAAATAGTAGAACACTAGTCTCTATTTTTTTTCTAAGCACTACTATAATAATACAGCTCTAAGTGCATAATTTAATGTGTTAGTCTTAACTTACGTTTTTTATTTTAGGTTTTACATTTCTAGTATAGGTACTTTAAAAAATATTTATTGAATTTTATTAAACGCTTTTTATTATTTCTGTTTTAAGTAAATCTTATTTTTTTCTTAATAATCTTTAAAAGGGGTATAGTAATCTTTAAGTAATTCTTAATAAACTTCTTATAGTAGTTAGCACATTCTAAAAAGAATTGCATATCTTTAACTATTTTAGGTATTAGCTATCTTTATATAGCTGTAATCTTCTTTAAATTTATCTTTACTCTCTCTATAAATATTATAAAGCTTAAAAATTTTGTTTCATTAATATAGAATTTGCACTGTCTAAGCAATATGTATAGCTTGTAATTCTTAAGTTTTTTTAGCACTTTCCTAACATACTCTACATGTTTTTTTAGTATTTCTCTAAAGTACACTAGTATATTGTTTAGGTACGCTGTAACAAAAATTCTAAAGTATTTATAAAGTTTATTATTAATAACTAATTTAAAAGTTGCTAGTGCGTTTGTTAATTTAAAAAGCATAACTAAGTATTTCAATAGTTTATACTTTATTTTAAACGCTATTATCTACTTATAACTTTCTTTAATTCTAATTTAGTAAAATTCTTCTTAAACGTTAAGTTTTGTAAACTACGTAGCTCCCTAGAGTTAATTTATAAGCTCTATTATTAGTAGTAAAAGATATTAGTTCTTTTATGTTACGCTGTTTAACCTTCTAAAGTTAATACATAGTTACTACGTCTTGATAAGCTTTTTTATAAATAAGATAAGTAAGGCTATTAGGCCTAATCTTAGTTAGATAAATTTTTTTTTTAAATTTTTCTAGATATAGTCCCTTAGCTTAGTGTCATGCATAGGCGATATTAAGTATCTTAGTCCTAGGCCTAGCTTAGCTTTATTATCTAGAATAATTTTATAATTTTAATTCTAATAGTCTGCTAGCTCTAAAGCCTTGTTTTTCTTGAAGAGTTCCCTAAACTTGATAGTATAATACTCTCTTAGTATTTCTAGTAGTAAAAGTCCTTCTTTTATAGTTATAACTTACCTTATTTAAATAACTTTTATCTTCTAAAAGTCTTTTGCATAAATTCTTCTTATCTTATATAGTAAAATCTTACTAAATGTTCTATCTTAAGTTGAGCTTTAATATGCTAGGCGTATCTCTTTACGTACTCTAGTAATTTTATACATAAGTTCTCTTTTAAGTATTCTTTTCTTTTGCTAGTTAATAGCAGGGTTATGTATATTTAGCTATTTATAACTAATTAACATAATTAGTCCTCTTAGATCCATACTCTTAATATTTATTTATTACTTTATGCCTGCTATTTATAGCTTTATTAATTTAGTCTTTAACTGTATTATGCTGTCTCTATATTCTATAAGTTTTTTATTAGCTAGTATTATTAAGGTTAGTTCTTTCTTAACCTAGTACAGTATATTATGTTTCTTTACTACTTATAAAGAAATTATTATTTGTGCAGCCCCGCTATTTATAAGCGCCTACATATCTTAACCTTGTATTAATATAGTTATAAGCAACTGCTTTACCTAAATATTAGTATTTTATACCATACTTAAAGTTGTTTTAAGTATGCTTTTACTAGTGTAACTTTATCTCTAGCAGCATCTTAGTTTTTTGCCTGCTTACTTTTCCTCTTTCTAGGAAAGTAGCTTGCACTGTACTTAGTGCTATAGTATATTAAGCAACTATTATTATAATAGAAGCTCTAATAGAGGTTTTAGTAAGGTATCTCTTACTTTAGAGCTTGTTTTTTTAGCTCTAGCTTCTTAGCTTTATAAATTAGGCAGTCTGCTACTTTATAAATATTTAATAATAGAGTAGTATAGTAGTAGTTATTTACTTATTATGCTTGCTTAAGTTGCTACTAATAGTATTTGCATCTATTCTTGCATTGCGTTTATAAAAGTTAGTAGTAAATCTCTACTTTCTTAAGTTTATTGAGGTAACACTTGTTTACTAGGCATTTGTTTACTTATAAGTTTAAGAAGTAGTACTAGTCTTAGTCTACCTTATACTTCTTCTTATCCTTTTTATAGGACTTGCAATTAAGCTTATAGTTATACTAACATAACTCTTTATACTTCTTAGTACTTCTTACTTTTTTAGCTTCTTAGTCCTTAACCTTAGCTACTAGATTATTAAAGTAAAGTTTTTAGTATATTACTTAATATCTAACCTCCTTAGTGTCCTTGCTAGTAATTATAATTCTTTCTTAAACTATATATTTATTAGCGTAGTGCGTTGTTGCTCTGCATACCTAATATTAGATATTAGCTAATTATTTTAGTATAACTTTATTCTTAACCTTCTAATCTGTTAGCTTAGGTTTACTTAAAGTAAGAACCTTGTTGTCTAGTTTCTATTATAGTAAAATCTTGTAGCTGTCTATTAAGCATGCCTTTTTATAAAAGTCTAAGTTGCTTAAGTTGTTTTTTAGTTTTGTCTAAACTAGGTATAGCATTTCTTGTCTAATTATCTTAATTTTAATAGCTACCTGTTTAACTTGTTCTTCCTTGCAGTCTTAGGCGAAGTGTCTAACTTTGCTATATTAAAGATATGCTTTGTTATTATAACGCTTTTAGCGTTCTTTTTTAGAGAGGCTATCTTGCTTTCTCTTTTAAGTATTTTTATCTTTAGCCTTCTTATACACCTTGCTAGTTATAATAGTAGTACTATCTTTAATGTACCTACCGCGTTGCCTTCTTGTATTAGCTAGGCTAAGTTAAAAGTATTTCTTCTAATTATGTTATTCCTAGAGCTTGTTATTAATACGCGTAACTAGCTTAACTAGCGCGTATAGTGTGTTAGGTTTATTATAGTATATAAGGCCGTCCTTAGTATTCTCTTTTAAGCCTGCTTTAAATACTATTTAAAAGGCTTTATTATCCTAATTAATCTGTACTTGTAGCTACTTAAATTCCGCCGTGTATGCTAATACTAACGTAGTCTACCTTAGACGAAAACAAAGCCTGCGTCTTAGCCTTAATCTCTCTATATTCTATATTAAGCAGGTAGTCGTTTATATAAAGTTATATCTAGTTAAAGGCTTTATATTTTATATACGTGCTTGCTATAAAGATTTTTTCTTAATTAGTAAAGACCTTATTATACTTGCAGTAAATATTAATGTAGGTAAAAGACATTTACAGTTTCTCCTGTTCCCCTCTATATTTCTTAGGTAGTGCTATTTTAAGTTCTCTTATAGCAATAAGTTGTTTATTTAAATTAGCTGTTAGCTAACTTAAAAGCTAATTGATTCTATTTATTATAGAAGCTACTTGCTATACTTAAATATAGTCCTATTGCCTAAAATTTTTAATTTCTTAAGCACTTAAGTTGTTCTTAGTATTAGAGTCTAATGCGTTAAGTATCTTGTTATTCTCTAATATTAGTTAAATTAGCGCAAAAAGTTTAAGACTTCAAGCTATATTATTCTAAGTAATTCTCTAAGATGCTATTATATATCCTAACTAGGCAACTTGTTAGTTAAATTATCTACTAAAATTTCTAGTAGTTAAAGTGTTACACAAAGTTAGTTTATACTTATCTAGACTTAGTCTATGTCAAAGTAAGGCTAATATATGTAGTAGTTTGTAAGGTATTATAAAAGTAATTCCAAGTAGAAAAAAGTTCTTAATATTAACTAAAAGTAAATAATACTAATTCTATAGAAAATAAAATAACTAGTTAACAATCTGTGTAAGAGATAAACTATTTAAGTTAACAATAATAAGTATAATAATAAGATTGAATATATTTTTATACTTATTGCCTTTGTCCTGTGTTCTCCTATGCCTCCTATCTAAGAAACAAGTTAGGGAGGGCGTTAGCCTCTCTTTAAGCAGTGGCCTCCTAAAGGTCCTGTCTTGGCAGGATGCTAATTACGTGATCCCTAAGCCCTGCGCAGATCATTGCCTTCTGGCGTGTGTGTAGTTAACCCTCAACCTACCTTCTATGTCAAGGAGAGAATCCTTTCTTTTACTTGTAACATAATTATTTTAGCATTTTTATAGTTAAGAGTTACCATATTATACTAAACTAGCAATTACAAAAGAAACTTCTTAATTTTATACTAGTACGCTGACAATATACTAGAATTTTAATAGCTGCAGAGGTACTATATATACTTTTAGACACTAATACTAAGTCATGCCTTCTAGCTATTACTTGCAATAATACTAGCAATAATACAATACTTAGTTAAAAAAAATTTCATTCACACAAGTAAATAAAGATATTAGCTGAAGCGCCTTAAAAAACTATATTATCTATTTCTAGCTTATATTATTAATTTAGTAGTTTAAGACATAATTTAACATCTTTAGCTAGCTGCTACTATAGAGGTTAGACTTAGAGAGGTTTTACGCAGGCAATATATCAAAATAATTAAAAAGAAAAGTCTTGTTTAAACATGCTTTATTAAGTGTTTATAGTTTTATTATATTTAATTATTATATTTAATTATTATATTTTGATTAATTTCTAGATCTAAACTATTTGCATTGCTATTAACGCGTGACTATAATAGTAGAAGTAATTTCTTGCCACTCAATAAAATTTACTACTAAGGGAACGAATTTTTATTATTAGCAATGCAAAAACTTAATAAAACTTAATAAATAATATATATAAATGCGTGCTTAAGCTCTTAAAATAATTAATAGATAGCTAGTAAAACAAAAAGGAGTAAAAAGAAGTACTTATATTTTTATGGCCTTTAACAATAACGCAAGAGAGATTAAGTATTATAACTTAAGGTATTTTCAACTATTATTTATTAAGTAGCACTATAATAAGGTAATGATAAAAATGCTTAAGTAGTTTAGGGACGCTATAAGCTTTTTAGATAAGAACTTGAAGCTTTAACTCTAATATATTTAGCCTATATATAACTATCTTTTTAATTTTATAAACTTGATATCTAATAATTTTAATAAGAATATTAAGAGTTGTACTATAAAGTAGCCCGCAATAGTATAAGCTACTATAAATAAAAGAAAGGCAAAACTAAGTAATTACTCTATAAGAATATCAGCCAAGCAAGAATTTCTAATTAACTACATAGATATTTTAGATCTAACTTCAAAGCTTACTATATATAAAGTATAGTTATTATAGTTAGTTATTACAAAAAAGTGCTAATTAGCGAACTGAGATTTAATATAACAACCTTAAGACAAGCATATATATTAGAAATAGTTTTATAACTATTTTAATTCATATAACAATAGTAGAGAGGTAAATGAAATACTATTTTCTACTTTTATTTTACAAAGAACACTTGAATGTAAGTATTTTTAAAGGCCTACTCTTCAATAACTTTTTAATAGCTTCTTTACTTTAAGTTCAATATTTTTTAAATAAAAAAAGAGATAAAAAGCTCTACTCAACAAGAATAAAATTTTTACTTCAGTACTCTTTATCTTTAACCAAAAACATTATTTTAAATTTCAAAGTAGTAGTATTAAAGTAAAAATATTTATTTTTAGCTATCTTAAGTTGCAAGAAATATATTAGTAATATCTAATACTAGTATTAGTATTAGGTGCGTTTTTAATTCTGCAAAAAATATTATTAGCAATTTAAAGTATTATTTCTTAGCTTTAACTATATTATAAATTATAGTTTGTAATAATACTATTCCCCTAAATTCATAGGCGCAAGGACTTTTGATAAAGAAAAAAATGTCAGCCTTAAAGTAGAATCTAATAAGATTAATAATATATTTAAGCTCCTAGCGCCTAGAAATAGTACATAGAATCTAGAGGAGGAAATAGTAGAAGACAAGCTTATAGAAAAGAACTCACTACTTTCAGTATAGAAGCGGCAGCGCCTTAAGGCTTAAGCGTTACTATAATAATAAGCTGTAATAATTAACTCTAGTAATAAAGTTTCAACTATCTCTTAACTGGCATGAATAACTAGTAATAAATACTATAACTTAACTCTAACTGAACAACAACTTCTAGTTTGTATAACCTAACTATAACCTTAACTACTAGTCTATGCAACCTAACTATAACTACAACTACTAGTCTGTGCAACCTAACTACTAGTCTGTGCGACCTAACCACAACCTTAACCACTGGTCTGTGCGACCTAACCACAACCTCAACCACTAGTCTGTGCGACCCCAACCTAATCACAACCACTGGTCCGTGCGACCCCAACCCAACCTATACCCACGCGTGGGTACCCACGACCCATTTACCAGCCTAAGCTAGAGCTCTTAGAAACTAAGGGGTAAGAGCAATTCTTTATTAATTAAGATTTTGCTATTTCAAATCTTTGAAATTGTGTAAAAGAGCAAGCTAATAGAAACTCTGCCTCTAGTATAGACTTTCAAACGACTAAACTATTGCTATCTAGACTATTAACTAACTCAGGCTAGTTATAAGCTAATGCTTTTTTGATTTATTTTTTTAATACTTTCTTTTTCTTAAGGACCTAGTTTTCTTTTCTCTAGATATCTTTAATAGTACTTAAGTACCTATAACTTAAAGTTTTTTAAATTTTTGTTTAGTTCTTAAGTGTTCTAGGTTTCTAGCTATCCTTACCACTTAACTAAGCATTTTTACTAACAACTACAGAGGGGTGACAAAAAGAAAGAGTAATTTTAAAAGTTATCTTTGTTAAAGATATATAACTAAATAACTAGATAAGCTAGGACTAGAATTTCAAAAGTTTCGAAAAGCGCATAACTTCTGCTTTAAGTAAGTTTACTAGTAGTTTTGCTTAGTAATCATCTAATGAGGGGTAAAAGGCTTTAAGAAAAGGCAAAAAAAAGGTCTATTTTATTCTAGTTACAACTTTTTATGGAACGTATAAAAATATTTCAAAAGTAATTATGTAATACTAGCTTATATAAGTATTACGTAAACAGATTTCCAACATTCGTTCATAATATAATGATTTCTTAAATTAGAAAATAAAAAATAAGGCGCTAACAAAAGGCGCTAAAATTACGTAAGCTTTTTTTAGCGTTAGTCTATATAATAATCTCTTTCTAACCCAAGATTTTTTCTTCTCCATTATCTCTCTATGTCTATTAAACTTTTAAAGTTTAAAAAAGAAGTTTACTCTTTATCTTTACAGCAAAAGTCTATTAGTGCTATTAGTACTATACTTAAAAAGCCTTCTAAATCTATTAATATTAAAAGCAGAGAAATACTTTATTTATACTGCTAAAAAAAACAGCTTTTAAACAAGAAAAGAGCCTTAAATTGCAACAAATACGCGAAGAAGACTATTAAAATATTGAAAAATATTAACTTTAGAAAAGTTATATTTTCTGACAAGTCTTCTATTTAGCGTGGACACAGCGCTAGGCAAGAATACGTCTGAAAAAGAAGAAATAAGCGACTTAGCAAAGAACAGGTATCTGCTACAAATACAAGTGAGTTTTAAAATATTTTAATTAACTTAAAAACATCTTTAAAATATTTAGAATTTTTTAAGTTTTTAAAATCACCTATAGCTAACTTGCTAACTATAATATTTAAAAGAAGTTTTAAATCTAATTGTTAAACCTCTTTTTAAAAGAGGTAAGTAAAACCTCTCTTATTTTATACTTTAAAAGTCTTTAACTTTGTTATTACTTTATATTCTTTAAATATTCTTTAATATATAAAAAGCTAATAGCTTATTCTATTTAGGCTGGAAATCTTAGCAGAATAACGCTAAGATCTAGAAAACGCTACAAGTTATCGCCTAGTTTTCTAGAAATAAAATTCCCCTTTTTGAGCATCCTACCCATAGCCCGGATTAAAATCCTATAAAAAACGTTTAAAGTCTACTTAAAAACGAGCTAGGAAAAAGGCCTATTGCCTCTTTAGACATAGGTAAACGCGTTGAAGCAGTAGAATTGTTTAAAACGGCAATTTTGAAAGATTAGGACCTTATACCACAACAAGCGATTAATAATTTTATTAACGCTTTACCTAGGCGTTATTTAGCTGTTAAAGGAGCTAAGGACTAGTATACTAAGTACTAGTTACTAGCTTTAGCTACTTTAATATAAAAAAACCTTGCAAAATTTTTTTTAATGTAACTTTTGCAATGATAATTAAAATAACATCCTACCTAGATATATTCTTGAAATTATATTAATATATAACACTTATTAATTTTAGCTAAAAAGATACTGTGAATAAAAAGTCGTTACTAGGTTTAACTAGGCTTTTTTTTACCTACTTTCACAGCCTTTCTGATCTTTTTTCTGCTGACTAAGCCAGTTCAAAGATAGTCTTACTAAAAGAGGAAGTTATGTGCTTTTCAAAACTTTAAAGATTATAGTTATAGCTCATTTTGTTATATAGTTATATATCTTTAAAAAAGATAACTTTTAAAATTATTCTTTCTTTTTGTCACCCCTCTGTAAATTTTTATAAGTTTGTAATTTTTTTAACTTTGTACTTGTTATCATTAAGCTTTATATTAGTAGCTAGCTTAGTATTTCAATTTGCTCTTTTAAGAAATCTCTTGTAAAAGACAGAGTAAATGCGCATGCGTAGTAGTAGTCAGAGTTTATAATTTATTGTGCCTATTTTCTTTAGGATTTTATATAGTTTTACATAGAGGTTATTTAGTTTCTTGCATAGTTGCATAGTATTAAGCTATGTTATAATAGTAAAACTTTGTTCTTCTTTTTAAAAGTTAGTTTTAAAATATAATACTTATTAGCTACTTTAGCTATTATAAGTTCTTTGTTAGCTATGTTTTTGCTTAATTCTTTATGTAGCTTTTACATTAATCAGACTTTGTTGTCTAAACCTACTGCAATACTCTTAATATTCTTTCAATTTTAATAAGCAGCTAGCTTATATATAAATTTTACATAGTGTAGTAAGTGCTGTATAGATGCTGATCTTGTGCTATTATAAGCTAATTATGCTAATAGAAAGAATTTCAGCTAGTTGTTCTATAGTTTTTTAGTGTATATTCTTAAATATTACTTTAGTATTAAGTTTCTCTATTCTGTCTAGATATCTGTCTTAGGGTAAAAGCTAGTTAATATCTTTTTTTTTATAACGTGTTTCACCACCGAACCGGCAGCCCCACCGAACCGGCAGCTCTCTTACTACACCCCACCTTCGTAACAACAACGCGTAATGTTTTAACAACGTAAGGCGTACAAAGCTTATACTAAAGCGTATATATCTTTAGCTATTTAAGATATCTAATTTAGATTTATTAGAAGTAAAAAGCGCGCTGCTACAGCTTATAACGTTCCACAAACTACTGTCCAAGAGCAACGCGCTAGAGGACGCGCTTAACGCGATTACAAGCTAAATTGCAAGCGCCTAACAAAGCTAAAAGAGGAGGCTATTACTTAACGTATAATAATTAAAGCTAAGCGAGGACTACCCTGTGGGAGAGACAACGTGCAAGATATAGCTAATAGACTACTTTAAGAGCGTGGCAGAGAGGAAGTTAGCAAGAACTAAGTTAATAAGTTTGTCTAGCATAATTCTAAGCTGCGTACGCGCTAAAGCTATCTATATAATTACTAGTAAGCTCTCTGTAAATATCTAGCGCTTATTAAGAGCTAGTTTAAGCTAGTTTAGAATTTAAAAGCAAAGTATAGTATTGTAGATAACGATATTTACAACTTAAATAAGACTAGCTTTATTATAAGTAAGATTTTATTATAGTTAGCTATTACAGGCTTAGATAAACTAGAAAAAACAAAGAAGATCTAGCTAAGTAATTATACGTAAGTTACACTAATTTAGGGCGTTAGCGTAATAAGCACGTGTATTCTAGCGTCTTTTATTTTTGCTAGCAAGGTTTTAATCTCTACTTAGTTTGTAAAGAATCTGCTACGCAACTAGGTAATGTAAGTTAGTCCTACAGGCTAGATAAATAATAATTTAGCGCTTAACTAGCTTTATTACTTTAATTCCTATGCGCGGCCTATAGGGACGCATAGGCTACTTATTATTAATAGCTATAAAAGCTACTGCTTAGTAAATTTCTTAGATCTTTGTAAAGAGATAAAGATAATCTTCTTTTATATGCTTTTTTACTTGTTGCACCTCTTATAGCCTTTTAATATAGGCTGCTTCTTGCTGTTAAAGCGCGCGTATAGTAATGCTATCTTAGTCTTAGCACCTAATTGTATTTACTATATTAGTAAAGAAGATTTTTTACTAGCGTTTAAAAAAGCTTATTACAAGGCTATTACAGTAGAAAATATTTATGAAAAGTTCTAAGGTGCTAGGCTTACTTTACACAACTATAATATTATTTTATTACAGCTTAATATTGTACTGTGTACGCTAACTCTACAAGCGCAAGAGACTACTATATAAGAGCTAAAGACGCTGCGCAATGCGCACGAAATAAAGGCGTAGGCTATGCTTATTTAAAACTGTATGCAAATATAGTAAAGGTTTTTTACAACTTTTCTTAAGGAGTAAATACAGCAATTAAGTAAAGAGGATTAGTAGATAGCTTATAATATAGTGCTTATGTAAAAGAAACTTAATTGCCTTAAAGCTATAATTAGTAAAGCAATAAAGCAAAAAACTTGTAAAAGGCGCTACTTATAAGTAGAAAAGTGTTAGACAGTTGGCTGGATAGCTAACTAGATTACTAAGGTAGGGGGTAGTAGCTGTAATAAGGGTATAACGCCTGCGAAGAGGGTGCGCAGTAAACAGCGCTGTAGACGTTGTAGCTAAATTAGACACAACTCTTACACCTGCTAAGTAGAATTAGAGGATATAGAGGATAGCGATGCGTCTAAAGAATAATATCTTATTCTACTTAATAAGAAATACTATAGTAGTGTTGCGTGATATTGTTGCGAAGGCGGAGTAGGGTGAGAGAGTTGCCGGTTCGGTAGGGCTGCCGGTTCGGTAGTGAAACACGTTACCTAACTTTGCTATAAATGTGTTCTGATACTTAGACGTAAATAGGTTGTTATAATTAGTAAAAAACTCATTCGGTATTTTGTACTTTAATACTAATGCCTTTATAACCTTATACGCGCAGCTTTCTACTATAATATCCTTCTTTATAAGTATAAACTTTGCTGCTTTAGTAAAAAAATATATAATTACTAAGATAGTGTTGTAAAGTTAAGCTAATCTTAGCTTGAATAATTTAAGAAGCTTTACTATAGGTTTTATTGTTATGCTACTTTATAGTTCTCTTAGTAGCTATAAAAGTTGTTACAAGCTGTATAGCTTATTTCTTTTAAGTTTATTTTAGTAACATACTAAATAGCTATTTAACATATTTTGTACTTTTGCTTATAAGCGTAGTATTACAAACAATTTAACTAGTTGCTTAACTAATTTTTTTATTACTGCATGTTAGTATTTGAAAAACCTATTTAGTTTCTTAGTAAGACTTAATATTTGGTGTAGAGATATATATACTAAATTTTTCAAACTATATCTTAGTACTTTTTCTTATCTTATATTAGTTCCTTAAAGCTATTTTCCTTAGGCTTAAACTGCTAGCTAGCTACTCTTTACTACCACTACTTTTATAGTGTTTCTACCTGCTCAGCTACTTTAGCTACTTCAGCAAATTCTAGCTAGTTATAATATAGACTGCTATCTAGCGTTTTTTTAAATCTAGTATTATAGGGTTCCTTGTAAATCTCCTTGCGTAGGTTAGATCTTCTACTTGGAGCAATTACTGCTTTATTAAATGTTCTAGCGCGGTGTGTTATTTTGAAGTTAAACTAAGCTAATATTTTAGCTTATTACACTTATTCATAGTTAAGTTTTTTCGTTGTTTTAAACTCTACAATGTTCTAGTAATAAATACAAACCTTAATCTAATGTAGTAGTCTTAATAAATAAACTTTCTATTATTTACAGTATTAACTACATTTAGTAATTTCTTATTGTAAACATTGTAGTTGAGTTCTGCTCTAAAGAACATCTTTAAATAGTAGAAATCTAGTTTCTATTTCTTGTTAATGTACTACTATAATAATGCAGCTCTAAGTACGTAATTTAAGGCGTTAGTCTTAACTTACGTCTCTTGTTTTAAGTTGTATATCTCTAGTATAAGTGCTTAAAGGAATATTTATTCTACTAAGTTAAACGCTTTCTATTATTTCTTATTCTTACTAAATTTTATTTTCTTTTTTAATATACAGGAGAGGTGTAGTAATCTTAGGGTAATATTTGATAAATTTTTCAATAGTAGTTAGTAAATTTTTAAAAAAATTACACTTCTTTAACTGTTTTAGGTGTAAGTTATTTTTGTACTGCCATTACCTTTTTTACATTTATCTTAACTCCGTTTAAAAATATTTATAAAGCCTAGAAATCTTATTTTTTTTAACATAGAATTTGCAATTCCCTAGCTACAAGTATAGCTTGTAATTCTTAAGCTTCTTAAGCACTTTCTTAACATGCTCTACATCTTTTTTAAATATTCTGCTAAAGTACACTAATGTATTGTCTAGGTACGCTATATTAAAGATTCTAAGGTATTTATAGAGTGCGCTGTTAATAACTAATTAAAAGGTTGCCAGTGCGTTTGTTAATTTCAAGGGTATAACCATGTATTTAAATAGTTTATACTTTATTTTAAACGCTGTCATCTACTTGTAAGCTTCGTTAATTTTTATTTAGTCTAACCTTTTTTTATCGTTCAATTTTGGAAAGCACTGAGCTCCTTAAAGTTTAATCTATTAGCTTTGTTATTAGTAGTAAAAGATATCAGTTATTCTATGTTACACTGTTTAACTTCTTAAATTTAATACACATTTGCCTCTTCCTATTAAGTTTCTTTATAAATAAAATAGGTAAGGCTATTAGGCCTAATCTTAGTAAGATAAATTCCTTCTTAAGATTCTTCTAGATGTAATTCTTTAGCTTAGCATTGTGCTTAAGTAATATTTGTTGCGGATTCACCTCCGGGCTCATAACCTGTTCTGACTAATCAGAACACCAAAACCTTCGCACCTCCGCATCGCCACGAATACAAGAGATATATACGTGAAATTTGTATATAAGGTAATATATGCCCTAGTAAATAGGCTGTAAAATTCTTAGCTTAATATCTCCAAAACTCGCAGCGATGCGCAGGTGCGAAGATTTTCGTGTTCTGATTAGTCAGACCCAACTGTCAGCATTTTTACCAGCCTACCTGTTACGGATTCAATCTTTAAGGCTTATAACCTATTAGGAATTGAGGAGGAAGTGCGGAAGTAGAACGATCAGAATAAGAGAAATAAATAGAGACTGGGGCAAGAGAGTGATTTGAGTCTTATTATTGTATTGTACAACTGCTCAATTTGTATTGTTCTCTCTCTACTCTCTTGGTTTCTAAATAATAGCTTCTAGTAATCAATTGATCGTAGGTTGATTGTAGATTCCAGGTGTGATTTTGAGCACCTGGATTCTGTGAAGAAACAGCTAAGTAGCTTAATCTCCAACAACAACAACCACCACCTTTGACACCTTAACATTAAATAGTCGTCTAGATAGTTATAACTTATTAACATTTCTAGTCCTCTTAGATTTATAATATTAATATTTATCCAGCACTCTATGCCTGCTATTTGTAGCTTTGTTAATTTAGTCTCTAACTGTATTATACTATCTCTATATTCTATAGGTTTCTTGTTAGCTAGTATTATTAGGATTAGTTCTTCCTTAACCTAGTACAGTATCTCGTGTTTATCTACTACTTGTAGAAAGATTATTGTTTATGCGGCCCTGCTATCTATAAGCGCCTGCATGTTCTAACCTTGTATAGATATTGTTATAAGCAACTGCTGTACCTAACCATTAGTGTTTTATACTTACTTAAAATTCTTTTAGGTATGCCTTTACTACTGTTACCTTGTCTTTAGTAGTGTTTTAGTTTTTTGCCTATTTATTTTTCTTTTTTCTAGGAAATTAGCCTACACTGTACTTAGTGCTATAGTGTGTTAGGCAGCTATTATTGTAATAAAAGCTCTAATAGAGGTTTTAGTAAGGTATCTCTTACCTTAGAGCTCGTCTTCTTAGCTCTAGCTTCTTAGCTTTGTAAATTACGCAGTCTACTACCTTATAGATGTTTAAAAACTCGGTATTATACTAGTAGTTATCCACCCGTCGTGCCTTTTGAAAATATTGCTAATTAAAATTATATTTATTATTCCATTGCGTCTATGGAAGTTAGTAGTAAATCTCTACTTTTTTAAGTTTATAGAGGTAACACTTGTCTGCTAGGCATTTATCTGCCTATAAGTTTAGGTAGCAGTATTAGTCTTAGTCTACTCTGTAATTTTTCTTATCTTTTTTATTGAACTTGTAATTAAGCCTATAGTTGTACTAACATAACTCTTTATGCTCTTTAGTACCTTCTAATTCTTTTACTTTTTAGTCCTTAACCTTATCTACTAAGTTATTAAAGTAGGGTTGTTAGTGTATTACTTAATAACCGACTTCTTTAGCGTTCTTGCTAGTAATTATAATTTTTGCCTAAATTATACATTTGTTGGCGTAGTGCGTTGTTGTTCTGTACACTTAACATTAGTTATTAGCTAATTAGTTTAGCACAACTTGGTTCTTAACTCTCTAGTCTATTAGCATAAGTTTACTTAGAGTAAGAACCTTGTTGTCTAGTCTTAGTTAAAGTATAATCTTGTAGCTGTCTATTAAGCGTGCCTTCTTGTAGAGGTTTAAATTGCTTAAGTTATTGTCTAGTTTTATCTAAACTTTGTATGGCGTCCTTTATCTGATTATCTTAATTATAATAGCTGCCTGTTTAACTAGTTCTTCTTTTTAGTTTTTAGCAAAGTGTTAAACTTTACTATACTAGAGACAAGTTTTATTATTGTAACGCCTCTAGCGTTCTTTTTTAAAGAAGCTATTTTACTTTCTCTTCTAAGCATCTTTATCTTTAGCTTTTTCTTATACCTTGCTAGTTATAATAGCGTTGCTATCCCTATTATACCTGCCGCATTGTTTTTTAATATTAGCTAAGTTAAGTTCAAAGTATTTTTGCTAATTATTCTATTTCTAGAGCCAATTGTTAATACGCGTGGCGAGCTTAACTAGAGCGTCTAGTGTATTAGGCTCAATGTAGTATACAAGGCTGTCTTCAACATCTTTTCTAGGCCTACTTAGAATACTATTTAAAGTGCCTTATTTTTTTCATTAATTTGTGCTTATAGTTACTTAAGTTTTACTATATATGCTAATACTAATGCAGTCTGCCTTAGGCAAGTAATTTTTTTCTAGCCTAGTTCTTTACGTTTTCTTTCTTAATAATGTATCTCGTTTCTTGTTTAAACTTTGTCTAACTTATAAATAAAGCCTAAGTTTTAGCTGTTGCTTTTTTATATTTTGTATTAAGTAGGTAGTTGTTTATATAGAGTTGCATCTAGTTAGAGGCTTTGTCTTTAATACTTGTGCTTGCTATAAGAATCTTTTCTTATCTAGTAAAGACTTTGTTGTACTTATAGTACAGGTTAGTATAGGTAAGAAACGTTTGTAGTTTCTTTTGTCTCCTTCTATAATTTTTAGGTAGCGCTATTAAGTTTTTATGTAGTAATAAGTTGTTTGTTTAGAGTAGCTATTAGCTAACTTAAGAGCCAATTAATTATGTCTATTATTAAGGCTTCTTGTTGTGCCTAGACATAGGCTTGCTGCCTAAGATTCCTGATCTTCTAGGCACTAGGATTACTCTTAGTATTAGAGTTAGATGTATTAAGCATTTTGTTATTTTCTAACATTAGTTAACTTAGCGTAAAAGGTCTTAGACTCTAGGCTATATTGTTCTACGTAATTTCTTAGGATGCTATTCTAAATTTTAATTAAGTAACTTGTTAGTTAAATAATCTACTAAAATTCCTAGTAGTTAAAGTGTTACACGGGTAAGGCTATACTTTTTTAGACTTAGTCTGTACTAAGGCAAGGTAGACAAAAGCAGTAGTTTATAAGGTGTTGTAGGAAATACTTAGGTAGAAAAGAGTAGTTAATGTTAACTCAAGGTAAGCAATACTAATTTTATAAATAATAGAATAACTAATTAACAATCTGTATAAGAGATAAACTATCTAAGTTAACTATACTTCTCCTTTCCCGCCTCTCTCTTCTCTATCGCCAATTTGACGTCTTGCAATAGCTGTTCGAGCCAGGTTCTTGTCTCTGTACTCAGCCCTTGCACGACGAACAGGAAGAGGGGTATGCTAAAGCAATAGATCTTAAGCACCGCGCTAGTGTTGGCGAATACCTTAGAGATCGTGTATTCTTTCTACAACTAGCTAAATTAGGGCTTA
The DNA here is from genome assembly GCA_009289805.1 of Alternaria gansuensis. Taxonomy (NCBI): domain Eukaryota; kingdom Fungi; phylum Ascomycota; class Dothideomycetes; order Pleosporales; family Pleosporaceae; genus Alternaria; species Alternaria gansuensis. The sequence continues at coordinate 68,232 of WBOK01000244.1, read as the reverse complement.
ATAGTTATTTTGTTTATTAGAATATCGCGGATAAAAGACTTATTTGAGATTTTTATAGACTTAGAAGTCTAGTTAGATAGTTGAGTTTTAAAATACTTGATAAATTTAAGTGTCTATATAAGCAGTTTAAGTTAGACTAGATTAGGTGCTAGGTAGATAGTAGTAAAGAATGCTTTTTTTAAAAGAGAGCCTAGAATAAGAAGATGCTTACTGCAAAAGTTACACGCTATTGTAGTGTATTATATGCGAATTATTTTTATACAGTGCTGTTTAAAAAGTAAAAAGTAGTAGGTAAAATGCAGCAGCTTTAGCTATATAAAGTGTTACAGGCTTCTGCTGTAGTACGTACGTGTTCTTTTTCTCCTCTATTACATTATGTTGCAATTCTATTACAATCCTACTATAATTGTATTGCTAGCTATAGGCTGGCAATTGCTGTTGGACACGTTTCAACTAGTGTTGTTTTTTAGTACCTTAGCAAATTTTTTAAACCCTAATTATTGCTTAATAGTCTAAGCTTTCCTCATAGAACTTATCTACTAACTGTTTCAATCTCGTTAACTACCCACAATCTTTTTTTTTTTCAACTTTTGCGATTGATTGGTAGAGGGTAGCTGCTTTTTACTTTTTCGGAACTCTATTTTAACCACCACAACAACCACCACCTTTAACACCTTATAAAATCAATTAAGTTAACTATAACAAGTGTAATAATAAGATCTAACACATTCTTGAATTTATTGCGTTTGTCCTGCTATCTTGTATATTTCTTCTAAGGGGGAGGTTTGTGATAGCGTTGTTATCCTTTTATACACGGCCATCCCAGATGGCTTGCCTTAGCGGGATGGCAATTACGTGATCGGCGCCCCGCGCGGATTATTGCCTTCTGACGTGGTGGCTGGTTGACCCTCAATCCTTATCTATACGTTAAGGAGAGAATCCCTCTTGTTACTTGTAACAATTAGCTTAATACTTTTTACGTGCTGTTAGTATACTATCTATTAGAAGATATAACAGGCCTTCTATAGTCTTTATTACTAGCTAATTACTTATTAGCTAAACAGTTTCTCATATTGTTACCTATACTCAACTACTACTAGTAAGCTACTTAAGTACTTCTCTAGCCTTACTAATTTTGTCCTTATTAAGGGTGTTTACTATAAGGACTGCGTCCTGCCTAGGCAGCTTATAAGCTTATTCCTAGTAGTACAGCGTCTTGTTAAATGTAAAGTTGCATATTATAATTAGTTAGGTAAGCGCTAGAACTTATATATAGTATATGTCAAAGGCTTTATAGCCTACTTAGTAACTAATAAAGCCCCTAAAAAGACTCTTAAAGCTCTTCTTATATTACTGAGCTGCTTTATTTTTCTTGAAGGGATAGGCGCTGCAGCTGTAGACGTATATATTACTCTAATCTAGTTTTATATTAGCTGTAAGGCTCTTGAAAAGCTTATGTTTATAGCACTTAAAGTACCTTCTACTTTATTACTTAAAAAGCTTGTTTAGTGAACGCAAGCTGTGCGTATAAAAAGAACTTATATTCTAAAGCTAGGCATTAGCTTTAACTATCTCTAGCTTGAGTTTCTTAAGCAGGTTTGCGCTTGCTCATATTTTAATTAATTTAGTTATTAGCTCTTGGTCTACTTATTTAGCAGCTCTATTTAGTTTATACGTATTTAGTAAAAAAGATTTAATAGTAATATCATATTCCTTATACTATATTTAGTACTATAACATCTTTTACTAAAGAATCTTAAAAAGTTATTATTTTAGATAAATTTATTTTTCTAGATCTTGTAACAAGCTTTAGGCTGTGCTTTAAGATAGTAAAAGGCTTTTATAACTTTTAAAATAAATTTTACTAATAAAACGTATACATAAAGCTTGCTACTAAAGACGTTTTTGATCACTTCTATCTATTGCTCTCCTAAACTGCCTTAAGGCATGTTAAATAGGTCCTATAAGATCTTCTAGTATAATTCAAAAAAGATCATCTTCAGTTATTGTATAATAACCTATTTTATATAAGTTAAAGTACAGTACTTATACTTAATACGTATTATTTCTTTGATATTTACCCCCTGAGCTACCTTTATAAGTACTTTAAGTACTTTAGCACCTAAGTGCCCTACATAGGTATACTAAAAGTCTTTTAAGTTCTTTCTTGAATAAGTTACTTATAAGCTTTTAACTAAAAGCATTACGTTTCTAATAAGCTTAAATCAGAAAATAAAGGATTATTTCTAGAAAATAAGAGGTTGTAACAGTAGTTAAGTCTTGCTGATACAACCTTTTTACCTAGTGTATTTTAGTAAAAAGTATTATTTAGTCTTAAGTACTAGACTTCTTTTCTGTGTAGGCGAGCCATCAAAGCAATATTTGAAAAAAACATTTAACAACTGCTATATATATAATCGGAAAGTTCTTAGTTTTTCTACTATATATTCTATTTAGAACTTCTTATAGGACCTAAGTTCCTTAGCTACTAATAGAAAAAGCCTAAGTGCCTGCCTTTACTATCTCTTCCTACCTTACAGGTACAAAGGAGCCTAGTATAAGTAGTTTTTTACTATTTACTAAGTGCAACGCAGCTTTACCATCTAGTATAGTATTCTCTAATAGTACATAAGCATTAAAGTTACTTACATAGTATATACTTAAGCTATTGCTTTCTTCAAGAAGCGCTAAGTTAATTAAAAATATAAATATACTACTTAAGAAGGCCTTTAACGCGCTCTTTTTTCTTAAAACAAGCTTATATTTTATTTTAACCAGCTCTTCTTGCAACTTCTTATATTGGTCAATATATAAGTAGTCCTAAACTCTTCTAGCTCTCTATTTATTAATATTAACGTTAACTTTTAAGTAGTTTTGGATTACTACTAGAAGTGTATAGCACTTTACTAGCTCTTATAAATACGTTTCTTTTGTACTGTCTTTGTAGAGGTACTTGTAGCTGCGTTTTTAGCCTACAATTTTAGCGCTTCATTTCAAAGTATAAAGTTTAAAGCTTCCTAATATAGTAGAAGCTTTTCAAAATTTAGCTAAGCTTAGTGAGCTAATTAAGCACTAGTACAGTATTTCTAAAAATACTTAACTTGTTTAGCTCAGATTTAGATAATTTTCTTAAGTGTTTGTTACTACTAGTAAAGCGTTTTTATAGTGCTAGCCTATTTAAGAGCGTATTTAGCTCTTACAGTGTTTTAAAAGTTAAATATAGTAAGCGTGTTGTCTACTTTAAAAATTTTTAGCCCTTTAGCTTTTAGTTAGCTTATCTACTTTTTATTATACTAAGCTTATTAGCGCGTGGACCTCATCCACTCACCGTTCGAATTTCGTCGACTACACACAATCTTTTTTTGACTTTTGCGACTGATTAGTAGAGAGTAGCTGCTTTTCACTTTTCTGGAAAACCCATTTTGACTACAACAACAACCACCACCTTTGATACCTTAAAAATAAATACTAAGCTTATAGTTTCATATTACTAAGCTTTGTCTTTTTAAGGCTCACGCAGTACTCCTAGCGTATTGCTATTTAGTTAATAGCGTTTATTAGCGCTAGTTTAAGCTTTAATTGTTTTATAAGCTTACTAAGTGTTTAGCTTAGTCTATATATAAGTTTTATTATAATTAGAGCTAGTAACTACTTATTAACAGCTGTATAAACTTAGTTCTTAATATGCTATAAAGTGTATGTATTTACAACTTAGTCTGCATGTTTTACTTAAAATTCATTAAGCTTTTTTTTTTAAAAGTCTTTTATAAGTACTAAAGATCTGAAAAGCAGCCTTATTAGTAAATTAATAGTTATAATAGCTCTTAAGCTAATGTTTTTTAGACCTCTTTAGACTTTACATTAAACTTTAGCTAAGTATACTAGCAAGTCTAGCTTGTGTAGCCTAAGAGGTGCGCTAAGTAAATAACATATAGGAAGTTGCTTGCTATTATATTAAATGTAATTATTTAGTAGGTTAAAGAGTGTGTTTAAATAAATTAAAGAGTTTAAACTACTGCTAGCGTACTTGAAGTTGCGCAAGAAGAAGCTAAACTACAATTTAAAGTGCTGGGATTATGCCTATAAAGAATAAAGAGTTAGTAATAGTAGTTTAAGAGAACTAGTTAATTAATTTTGTCTTTTTACTAGCGTATAATACGCTCTATATGTATAAAGGAAGTATTGTAGTCTATAAAAACAGTTGTAGAGCTTAAAGGAATGTCTCTAAGCACAGCAAGTGTTCTGTAGAGCTTAGATGCAAGTATATAAGCTTGGCGTGAAGTCTCTAAGCCTTGGCGTGAAGGCTCTGAGCCTCGTGGCTGAGGCGCGTGGCTGATATATGCGACACTTTTCAATGTTTAAAATATATAATAATAGCTAATAGCTCTTTAGTGTAGACGTTATAATTCCTCGTCTAGTCCTAAGAATTTGCAAGAGTAGTAGGCAATAAAGTGCTATTTGCTTTTATGCATTTAACTAGCGCATCTACCTAGTACAAGATCTAAAGCGTTAGTCTTTAAGCGTAATGGTTATTTTACTTGAAATATCCAAAACCACAGTAGTTCTATACTTATATTTTTAAGGTGTTAAAAATCATCTTTGGCTTTCTTACTTTACTTAAACAAAGTGTCTTTTCTTATAAGATTAGTTGGTAGTATAGCCATTTTAGAAAACTTTCTAAAAAACTATTTGTTAAACTTCAGACATATAAAAAGAATTTCATATTGTTAATTATCATAAGTATTACCTATTTCCTAACTACTTATAAATTTACTTTACTTATCTGTACTTTTTATACTTCTGCTATATATTTAAGAAAAGTAACCTTGTCTTTATAGTATTTATTTTCTCTGATTTAAGTTTAAAATTAAACTACTCTAGCCACCTTAGTTCTGTATAGACATAATTTATATAACTTCTTACTTTTTTAAAGTAGACAAGTATATTTTCTAGATACAGTATAAAAAAGATATCTTAATATACTTTCAACATACTATTAATAAGTTCTAAAAATTTTGCTAGGGCGTTTAGAAGCCTAAATAGTATAATTGTATTTTTGTGGTGTCTAAATTATATTTAGAACGCTATCTTCTATTCTCTACCTTTCTTAATTCTAATAAAGGAGTATCTATCTTAGAAGTCTAATAATATAAAGGCATTAGCATAAAATAATTGGTCCTATAGCTCTATAATATCAAGCTGCAATTAAGCAACTCTTTACTTGAGTATTGTTAAGTCTCTAGTAGCTAACGCATATTCTTTGTATTTCATTCTTCTTTTGTATAGAAAGTAAAGGAAATTCTACTAGTATTAAAAAAAAACTAATATTTTATTTTTAAAGTCTTTGTCTAGCTTTTCTCTAAAAGTTTTAAGTTCTGTCTTTAATAGTAAATATATTAGACTAAAAAGAAGAGTCTTCTTCTAGGACAAACTCAAAGTTCTAGGGTTAATATCTTAGTAAAGCTTTACTGTCTACTACTTTCTTAAAAAGGTACTTAATTTTGTATACTCTTTTACAATATTTAAAGCTACGCGTTTCTCTAAAGAACTAACTTTATAACTAAGAAGTACTCTTCTAGTATCTGTTAAGTTAAACACTTATGTTGTAAGGCTATTTTCAGTTGAAGTTAACTATCTTTTAGCAATATTTTGAATCTTCTTCTTATTTACTATTACAGTTGTTAGATATGTAAGCTAGCTTATAGTTGCGTCTCGTCTACAACACTTGATTAAGAACTTCTTTAACTTCTAGTAAATCTCAATGTTATGTTCTTATAGCTAAGGAATTTCTAATGTAATATTATATGTAGCTAATTTAAAGACGTCTAAGTTGAACTTTTTCTTGTGCTTTTAAATGCCAAGCGTTACACTAGTAACCTTGTGTATAATAGTTGTTTTGCCTAGCATAGGCTAACTATTAGCTACATATAGTAAATAGAGTTTTCATTTTTTTCAGTATTGGTAGGACTGCTTTTTACACTACTTAAGAAGAAACAAAGTTAGCTTAGGAGCTAAAATCTACTAATACCTACATCTAATGGTTATTAAGCTTAACTAAGAGCTTTAGAAGGCTTAGAAAACTTACTATATCAATTCCTTCAGCAGTTCTAAGTGCTTTAGGCGTTTGTTTAAATAACATTGTATACTAAATTTATACAACTTTTTAGCAACTATATATAGTTTGAATTTAATATCAAAGATCTTTACAATAAAGGCTAGCTACACTTCTATATATAAGTTCTATTTTTATAATTTCTATACTGCGTTTTGTGCATCTATAAAGTCTCTTCTAGATTATTATAATACTGAAAAAAATAGAAGCTGTGCTATTTATCCTATATATCTACCGCGCATTTATTATAAAAGTATTCATATTATAAGTACTTGTATCGAAGTATTTCTATTAGTTTTTTTTTGAAAACTATCTTAATTTGTAATTGTCTAAATAGTGTATAGTGCAGCTTTTTATTTTTTTTTATTGCAGTTTAACGTCCTTTCTTAGCCTAAGACTATATAGGACGTGCAGGCCGAGGCCTGCAGGTATCTACGTAGGTTTGTCTTCTAAGTTATATATATAAAGGGGGTTATCTTAATACAGGTGAGGCTCTTAGCCTATAAGTGGGGGAGGAGGAGGAGGAGGAGGCTATATATAGAGCTCGGTCGCCTAAACAGGCAATTGCATCTAGTTTTCAGTAGTTCCTTTATACTAAGCCTGTGTACTAACATTAGTTTGTTAAATAAAGGCTATAGAAGCCTTAATACCTAGGTCTATTTAGAGTAGATATTGTAGAGAGATTAGCTTTGTGCAGGAGTCTTAAAGTATTGCCTTGTTATTTTTATATAGTTAGCATCTAAGAAGTATATAGGCTATGTCCTGTGTATCTTTATAGTTACATAGGCAAACTTTAGAGTCTACTAAATTTCTCTTAAAAAGATAGCTTTTTAGGTAGCAGTAAACTAGTTTAAGTTAAAACAAGGCGCTAGATATATCTCTTCTTATTATAGGAGTAGGTATCTACTTTCTTACTTTTTACTCAAATATTATTAAGTAGGTGTTTAGATTTTTGCTAATTGCTTTTTTTTGTACATTTCAAATAGGCTTAACTAATTAGCGCTAGCTAGTTTTTTAATTTACATACTAATAAATGCTAGTCTTATTTTGTCTATTATAAGTGTTATTTTTGTAGCCTCTTTTGTAAAGAAGTTTGCTTTTATATTTTTTAGTATATCTTAGTAGCCTAGGGCCTATTATAGCGTTAAGGAGACGCTTTTTTTTTTTTTTTTTTTTTTTTTTTTTTTTAATTGCAGTTTAACGTCCTTTCTTAGCCTAACGCTATATAAGACGTGCAGGCTAGGCCTGCAGGTAACTATGTAGGGTTTTCAAATATATTTTAATACACGGAGGTGATTATCTAAATAAAGGTAAGGCTCGTAGCCTAGGGTAGTTTTAAAGAGTATCTCTCTTAGTCCTTTGTAGTAGTTTTAACGAGTATCTTTCTTAGTCCTTTGTAGTAGTTTTAACAAGTAACTCTCTTAGTCCTTTGTGTTGTAAGAGGTAAGTAGAGCTAGTATGCTAGTCTAGTTATCTCTTTTTTCTTCTTATTTGTTGTTATTGTTGTAGGCTATGCTAGCTGCCCTCTTGTATTGCTTATATAGGTACTAAGCGATTCGGTATAGGGTTGATATATTAGGTCGGTATATTAAGTTAGTATAGGGATTTTGGTGTAAGGTCGGTATATTGGGTCGGTATATCGAGACGGGATGGAGGAATTCGGTGTAGGTAGATAGCTAGGAGCGCTAGCTATCGATTCTAATTTGTAGGTTGATATAGGAGATCGGTATATCAAGTCAGTATAAGGATTTCGAATAAATAGATAGCTAGATAAATAGATCTATTAGTTTACTACGCTGATAAATCTATTATACCTAAGTAAAAAGCCGTTGCTTTGTTAAGTAGAAGTTGTATTGTGCCTTTAATTAAACTCTAAAATCAGCTTACGCACAGACCACTTGCAGAGTTTTTAACAGTTAACCACTCTGTTTCTCTATAACTAGCCAGCGCGCACGCCACAACACCTGCACTAAGCAAGCAAGTATTAGAAACTGATTTTAGGAAGGCGTTTGAGATAGTTGAGGCGAGAAAAAGGCAAAGCTAGACCTTTTTCTCGCCTCGAAAAGTTAGTGTTCGATGTTTATCTTCAAGTTAAATTGCTGCCTTAATATACTTAATTTGCTACTCTTAGCTAGGGTTATTTAAGGTCGTCTTTAATTAAAATAGAGCTGCCTAGTTGTTTATGTATATTGTAACGCTTTAGTATTAGTAGTTTTTTATAAGGCTAACTACTTTCTTTAGCCCTAAAGTAATAGCTTCTAGTTTACTGTTGTAAACTAGCTAGTAATTTCTTATATTGTCTTGTAGTTCTCTTATAAGCATAGCTCTTTTATAGAAAGCAACACTTGTATTAATTCCTTTGCCTTCCTGTGTTGCTAAGGCGTCTAAGTATATTAAAAGAAGGCTATTATTAACTAATAGCTTCTTGTAGAATTCTGCTTCTAGGTCTTTTAGCTTATTAAATATTTAAACTTTGTATAAAGTTCTAGTGTTCTATAGTATATAGGCGTACTGTTGCAGTTTCTCTGTATTAGAGGTAGCTAAAGAGATAAACTCAGTTATTTAGTTAAGTTAGTTACCTCTATTACTAGTTGTAGTTTTCTTTTTAGGGTAGTTTGTATCTAGTGAAGTAGATTTAAACGCGTATTGTCTAATAAAGTAGTTAAGTCTAACTCTAGGCAGGTGAAAAGTAGCTTCTAGTTTACTTAGTATTGCAGGAGATAATTTTAAACTTCCTAAAATCTTTCTACAGGCTTAGTGTTAAAGTTTCTACTTACTATTAAGAACGTGCTGTTGTTCTTTTTAAAATAGTTAGCATCTATAATCTGTTACACTTATAGTACAAGATATATATAATGACTTTATTACTTTAGGTAAGATACCTTTATTAATATTAGCTAGCCTGCTTAGGCGGGAAAAAAATTAAGTTGCTTACTATATTTCTATGTAGCAGTAATATCTAAGCTTTGGAGTATTATTAAACAATATACTAAGCTATCTAACTAGTCTTTTTATTTCGAAGGTCTTCTTTATAGGTAGCGTAGAAAATCTGCTAGTGTCCTTTTTTAATCTTGTCTAATTAGCTAATTCTATTTTTAAGCTATTAAACTTAATAGCTAGCTTTTTCACTTAGCTAAAGAGATTTGCTAGTTATCTTTCTAGTAGTTTAATGTTTTTCCTAATAGATGTTATCTATAAAGAGATCTGCAGGTTGTCTATATAGAAAAAGGAATATATATTATCATTTGCTATATTTAATTAGAATAGTAATTTTATATGAATATGAAGTAGAATAGGCAATACTAGGCTTCCTTGTAGTGTACTAGTATTAACTTCATATAGTGTCTCTGTTTGCCTATTCAAAGATAGCTCTAGTAGCCTTTTAGTAAAAAATAACTTAGTCTACAATATAAGGTAAGTTAGTAGTTGTTAGTTATACATGTTCTCTAGCAGCTTGTTGTTACGAACCTAAGAAGAGAGAAGGTACAGACTATGTATAAAGGATAGAGGCAGGAATAGATCCTAGACCACCTAAACAAAGGGCAAGCCTTTGTGTGCTAATAGATAACGCTACCCCGCACTAGGCACGTGATCCTACAGGCCTTAGCAGAAATTCTTTATAAGATAAGTTACATGCGTCCCACAATGTACTACAAAATCCTACAACGTCCTACGCATAGAACATTATAGGATTCTGTAAAATAGTATAATACTCTCTTAGTATATAGTAGTAGGTGTTAAGCCTTTATAGCTTAGTATGTTTAACTTTAAGTGCAATTTAAGAATTACCTAATTCTTAACCCTTTTATATTATTATATTGTTTTACTAAACGTGCTAACATAACTTTATACTATTTATTAATCTACTAATTGTGCTAGTTTAACTTTTATCTATTGCACTTACTTATTCTAAGAGAACTAATATAGATTATTTTTATAAACAATCTTTACATATTAAACACCTTTAAGATAAGTAACACTATAATAGATACTTCTACTAACATCTTAACTACAGAAGCAACGACAAGAGCTAATAAGCCTAACACTTACTATAGTAATTGTAATAAGCTTAGGAAATAGCTACTCTAAGTTAATAGATACTTTTATTTTAAAAAGACTAAAATTAAAAACAATAACGTAGTTGTATAGGACTCTACGTTTTTATAAGAAGCTACAGAAAAATAAGCTAACATTATTTCTTATAAAAATATATATACATTACTATTAATAACATTACCAATAAAGTACTTATTAAAGATTAAAATAACTTTAAAACAGAAATAAGAAAAATATTCTTACTTTTTAAGAAATCTGTAGTAGTAGAATAAAGAATTTAAAAGTTGCAACAAACTCGCTCTACAGCTAACTATATTATAAAGTTTTTACAGTACTAAATAGTTATTAAATAAAATAATAGAGCTTTAATATAGATGTATTAACAAGGTCTTAAACTAGCTATTTAAGTAGAACTTATGCAAAGTAGAGCCGCCCTTAACACGCTTAACAGACTTATAGCTAAGGCTGTTTAAGTAGACAACAACTTCTATAAGCTAAAGTTAGAAAAATAACTGTTTACACAAGGAAATTGTATACTAAAGAACATAGACACTTGACCTTATTAAGTATTCTAATGTTTATACCCTAACTAAGGTTAACAACAAAACAACACTTCTAAGATTTTAGAACATTATGCAACCTACAGCTATACTTAACAACCTTAACAAGAGACCTAGGAAGAATAAGTTTTAGGGCGATAAGGGTAGTAAGAAAAAAATTCCTTACTACGCATGTAGTAAAGAAGGTTATATAAAGTAGGACTGCTGGAGCTAAGGCAAAGTAATGTAAAAGTTAAATATCTTTTACTATATAGTACCTAGTAATAATCTAGAGGAAGAATAGAATGTTATTACCTAACCTACTATTCCAGTCTAAGGACAGGACTAGGCAAATATCAATAGTCTAGATAACCTTCTTATAATTACTCTAGAGAAAGCCTTAGACAACAACATCTCTAAGATAATACTTAATAAAGAAATAGAAGCAACTCTAGCTAACTAAACTAAGTATAGAAAAGTAGCTAGGTTCTAAGAAACTTATTAGCCCTTTATACTAGTTACATAGAAAAAGCTAATAGCTTACAATAAAGAAAGTTTACTACTAGCTATATAAAAGCACTACCTTACACTAGACAAGCAAGATATTAATATATAAGTATTAATACTTTTAGAAACATGATACTTAAATAACCAAGCTAAAAAAATTAATATTCTGCTAAAGCAGCTTCGATAACTTAAGGATATTTTTACAAGACCTTATAAAAGAATATTAACAAAATACTACTAGTATACTAATTTACTAGAGAAACTGCAGAGAAAAAAGATCATTCTAGTAGCAACTATTAATAAAATCCTATATAATAATTTTATATAGAAAATAGACTTAAAATGCTAAGGCATTTTAGAATAAACTAACACATTAACTCTTAAACGTAGAGAGAGAAAAGTTTTACAAAGAACTTTAAGCAACACGCTTAAAACATAAAGCATAAAAAGTTAGTTATAATAGCATGTAATATTAGATAGATTTGCGTAACTTAGAGTACGCAAAGTACTTATAGACTTTATATATATATAATAGCTGCACTATCTAGTAAATAAACAAGTACAAATTAGAATAGTTTCTAAAAAGACTAAATATAATACTTTAATATAAGTACTAAAAGTACAAATACCTAAACAATAAATGCGCAGTATATATATAAGATAAATAATATAGCTTATACTTCTATAAATAGAATAATTTAGAAGAAACTCTATGAATGCACATAATGTAGTAGAAAGATTATAAAAACAGAACTTGTGTATAAAAGTGCAACTAGCCTTTATAGCACACGTGCCTTAATATTAAATACAAACTTTATATAGTTGCTAAAAGGTTCTACAGATTTAGCACACAGTCTTTTCTAGATAGACACCTAAGACACCGAGAACTACTAGAGAGATTAATATATTAAATACTCTAAGTCTCTTTAAGCTACTAGTAAAGCTTAACAGATATTAGATAATAATACTAGTAAATTTTAGCTTTTAGGCTAACTTTGTTTCCGCTTAAGTAGTGCAAGTAGCAGGTCTATAAATACTAAAAAAACAAAAACTTTACCTACTATATATAGCTAATAGTTAGCTTATGCTAGGCAAAACAACTGTTATATATAAAGTTAAGAATATAACACTTAGTATCTAGAAACACAAGGAAAAGTTAGACCTAGACGTTTTTAAATTAGCTACTTATGATATTATATTAAGAATTTTTTAGTTATAAGAATAAAACTTGCAGATTAACTAAAAGTTACAGAAGTTATGATTTAAGTGCTATAAGTTAGACGTAACTGTAAACTAGCCTATGTATCTAACAACTACAATAGTAAATAAGAGGAAGATTTATAATATTACTAAAAGATAGTAAACTTTAACTAAAAATAGCCTTACAACACAAGGGTTTAACTAAACAGATACTAGCAAAGCACTTCTAAGTTACAAAGTTAGAGTTTTAGAGTAATGCGTAACTTTAGATATCTTAAAAGAATATAAAGAATTTTAGCACCTTTTTATAGAAATAGTAGATAGCAAAGCCCTACTAAAACACTAACTCTAGGACTATAAAATTTCTTAGAAGAAGAGAAGACTTAACTTTGAAAGCTAATTTATTAATTATTAAAGATAGAACTTGAAGAACTAAGGACTAAGCTAAATAAAAATCTAATAAAAGGATATATTAAACCTTTAATATTGCTAGCAGGATTTTTTATACTTTTTATACTAAAAAAGAACAGGCTACTAAAGATGTGCGTTAACTATGACAGACTTAATAATATTATAGTAAAGAATGAATATTTATTTCTAAATATTCCAAAGCTTTAGAATTGATTATCTTACGCTAAGGTTTTTATAGTATTAGACTTCTAAGATAAATACTACTTTATTAAAATAATGAAAGGTAAAGAATAAAAAACAGCGTTCTAAACATAGTATAAATACTATAAATATAGTATTATACTATTTAGGCTTACAAATACCCTAGCAACATTTTAAGAACTTATAAATAACGTGTTAAGAGTATATTAAGATATTTTTGTTATAGCATATTTGAATAGCATTCTTATTTACTTTAAAAACTTAAGGGATTATGTAGAACACTTCTGTACAGTACTCAAGTACCTAGATTAGTTTAACCTCTAATTTAAACTAGAGAAATGCAAATTATATAAAAAGAAAGTTGCTTTCTTTAGATATATAGTAGAGGCATAAGAAGTATAAATAAGTAAAAAAAAGATGTAGGTAGTTAAGAAATAGCTGCAACTAATAATAGTAAAGAAAATATTATTATTTTAGAAAATTTCAAATTTTAACTAATAGTTTATTCAAAACTACTTTAAAATTCCTATTCTATTAACAAGACTTACAGAGAAAGAAATACCCTTTAAGTAAAGTAAAGAAGTAAAAAACGCCTTCTAGACGCTTAAGATAGCAAGCATAGGACTACTATACTTTTATATATTTTAAGCAGAACAACTATTGCGCTTTAAAACTAATGCATTAGACTTTATACTAAGAGGCTATGCTAGTTAGCTTTACAAAGGCAAATAGCACCTTATTGCGTACTATTTATAGAAATTCTCCAGACTAGAAGAAAAATATAATGTCTATAATAAGGAGCTACTAGCTATTGTTGTGTGCTTATAGTATTAGAGAGTATACGCAGAAGGCTGCTTAGAACGTATAATATTTATAAATTATAAAAACTTAGTTAACTTTATAACTACTAAAGTACTTAACAAATAATAAGTAAGGTAGTTAGAATTACTTAAATAATATAAGTTTAAAATTATATATACGCTAGAAAAGAATAATAGTAAAGCCGATGCTCTTAGCTGACAACATAAGATTACAATAACTAAAAAATTATTAACACTATATTACTTAAGGTTAATTAAGATAGATTATTAGGACTAGCAAAAAAGCTAAATGTAATCTTATAAATAACATATAACATACTAGAAGAATTACAGAAAGTAATTATTAAACAATATTATAACAACCTTATATATAGTTACTTTAGCATTACCTAAATTATAGAACTTATTAAGAGAAATTATAAGGTTCTAGAAATAAAGAACAAAGTTACTTCTTTTATTGCTTAGTGCGCAGAGTATTAGAAGAATAAGCACAGTACCTACGCACCTTATAGAGAAATGCAAGTAATAGAGCTATTTAACGCACTATAGTTAGATATTTCTATTGACTTTGTTATAGAACTACAAGTCTTAAAAGACTCTATTACTAAAGTATTTTAAAACGCAATTCTTGTAGTATTTAATAAATTAATAAAATAAATAAAGTACATTACCTTTAGAAGATATTTTACAGAAGTACAGCTAGCACACATTACTATTAATTAAATTATTAGACACTACAGCATACTTAAGTTAATTATTAGTAATAAAAATAAACATCTTGCCTCTAACTTTTAAACAACATTATTAGCTATAACATGGTTCACAAGCGAGCGAGCGCACTAAGCAAGCGAGCGTATACTCACCAACGCGTTAACGTCAACACGATATCACGCACTTTTATTACAGTTAATAAACCATTGCAATATACTAAATTAATTATTAGAAGCGCTATTATTACTTGCACTATCTATCTTAACTAGGCAAGTATGAGCGTTGTGTCTTGTCTGCTTGCAACGCCTGCACCGCCTTTCTTCTTGTACCTTCTTTGACACACTCTTACTATTACTATAACTACTACCCGCCTATTTAGCTAATACTTCTTGTACCTTGCTAACAGTAAGAGTCTCTTCTACTTATATATATTGCTGCTTACAGCTCTTCTACTTATTTGCTTTATTTAGAACCTTTTAAAAGCTGTTTATTGTTTTTATCATAAGCATTATTTTATGTGCTATTTGCTAAGCCTCTTTACTTAGCTATATAACCTGCTTGTTAAGTTAATTTGTAGAAAAATTATAGCAGTTTCTTACTTTTTATTAAATAAAAGTACTTTAAGCGTTAATTTTACGCGCGTTGCGTAGTGTCTGCGCCTTTTTAGCAGCTACTTATTATAGTAATTGTTTTAGTGTCTACACTCTTATATTAAGCTTTAATAGCACCGCCTTTAAGTTATATAAGACTAGACTAGCGCCTTTAAAGCTAGCTTAAATAGTCTTTTTTATAATAAACTGCTTAAAAGCAGCCTTAAAGGCTAGCAGAAAGGTCTTTTTGCTAATATAGTTAGTATAGTTGCGTGCTAAGCCTAAAACAACATTACTATACTTACGCTTTAATAGTAAGAAGTAGGCGATATTAAAAGGCTATAATAGGTAAAATAAATACGTAGGTATGTAAAGAAAAATAATATTCTTCTCCTTATAAAGATCTTAAAAATTAACAGAGTAGTAGCTCTTATAGCTGTTAATAATAAGTAGTTAATATCTACCTACATTATAGCTCTTTGTATAAGTATTAAAGTGCTCTTACTAGGCAGAAGCAAGCTTATTATTTATTTAGCTATTTGAACTAACCTAAAGAACTTAGTTAGCAAGCAGATTTTTAAACTAGATGTTAATAAGCACCTTGCCTATAAAAACAATAAAGAGTAGTATCTAGTAATCTAACGCGCTTACGCCTTAGATTACGGTAACCTACTTATAGTTGCCTAGCTGTATCTGCTTCTTTTTGCTTTATTTCTCTAAGCCTGTAATAACTAACTGTAATAAAATTTTGCCTATTATTAAGCTAGTTTTATTAAAGTTGTAGATATTGTTATTTATAATACTCTACTTCTACTTTGTTGCCTAAACTAAGTTAAACTAGCGCTGGATAGCCACTAGGTCCTCACAGGCAGCTTACTAGTAATTATAAAAACAGCTCTAGCGCGTATAGAGCTTAAGAGTCTGCTTAATAAAGTTGTTGACTTAGTTCTTGCTAATAGGGTTACTAGCGCGCTTCTCTAATAGTTTATTAGCTATTTCTTAAATATTAAGCTTTATAAGCGTAAATTCTTGCGTAGACTTTTTAAAAATATGCTTAACTATAGCTTCTTTTTCTAACTTATGCAGGAGCTTTAAGTTTAGTTTATAGTTGCGTTAAAGGCATCTTCTAGCGCGTTAATACTTAAGAGTAGATTTAAGAAGATTATAGATTCTAGCAGCGCCATAGCTACTTTAAACGCGTTAAGAATTAATATTAAAAAGAGCAAGCTGTAGATCTGCTTAGGTATAAGTGGATTAGGCGTTATATTGTTAAGGCATCTCGCGTTTTTGTGTCGACGTTAACGCGTTGGTGAGGATACGCTCGCTCGCTTAGTGCGCTCGCTCGCTTGTGAACCACGTTAGTTAGAATAATATAAAAGCTATTTACAGTATACTATCCATAAACAGATAAATAGACTAAATAAATAAATTATATAATAAAAGCCTATCTTAAAATATATGTTAATCAACAGCAAAATAATTAAGTATTACTACTACTTATAGGAAAAATAGTATACAACAATAAAATTTAAAATTTTATGAAAAATTACTATTTTACATAAATTATAAGAGTCACCTAAATTTCTTTATATAAACATTTCGAAGCTAAACAATAAAAGTAGCTATTACTATAGCTAATAAGCTAAAGACAGTACATAAGTTACTTAAAACAACACTTAAAAAGGCTTCACGCTAAAGTATTTTATATGTTAACTAGAAACAAATAATAGCACTTTAGCTAAAAAGAAAAAATTAAAGGATATTTATTAATAAAGAATCTTCGCACTAAATAACTTAATTAAAAACTAATAACGGTGAGGTTAGACTATTTTTAATTCTAGACTAGAAGGGACTAGTTACGTATACACTTAACTTTCTAATTAATGCAAGAGTTTACTTAAGATCTTATATTAATATGTTAGAACTAGCAGACTTAGAAACGCTATTATAAAAAACTTTCTACTTTAAAATAAAAGAAGACAATTTTTTTAAAGTTCAAAAAATTTTCGCACACTAAGCACAGGATAATAGTAAAAAATACTTAGTTAAATAGTTAAAATACCTAAATAGCAAGAACACATAGAAACTAAATATCGAATTTCTAAATTATTGCTAACTACTTATATAATACTATGTAATTTACCTAAAAAGTTGTTAAAAGTAAAATTACCTTTTAAATAAGTAGAAGAGAACGCGCTCTAATCTAACAACAGCGTGCTAGGCATTAAGCTACTTTTTAAAATTCTAACCTTATAGTTAATATTTTCTACACCTTCTAAAGCTTTAATCTCTTTAACAAATTTCCTGAACCTATCTATTTACTACTACTTATAACGCGCTAGTACTTTATGCTATTTTTAAAGATAATTCTTTTTTACACGCGCTGCTAATAATGCCTTAAGTATAACTAACTTTACTATATTAGCTTTAAAATTTTGCTTTTCTAAGTAAGCTAGCTCTTAGTTTAACTATAAATAATCTAGTAATAGTACTTCTACTAAAACATACTTCTTAACTCTCTTCTTATAACAATTCTTACACGCCTTTTTTGATAAAAATATTTAATATAGTAGACTCTTCTTAACATAATATTAATAAGCAACTATAGTAAGTTAACTAATACTATCTATGCAATTACTAAGTGCGTAATAATACATAGTATTACAGGAAACTATTAAGCTAGTTTATAGAAATAAAAATGTAAAAAGAGAGAATAGTTTTATAAACTTAAGAAGAGAGAAGGTACAGACTATGTATAAAGGATAAAGGCAGGAATAGATTCTAGACTACTTAAACAAAGAGTAAGCCTTTATGTGCTAATAAATAATGCTACCCTGCACTAGGTACGCGATCCTACGGGCCTTAGCGGAAATCCTTTATAAAATAAGTTACATGCATCTTATAATATACTACAAGATCCTACAACGTCCTACGCATAGAACAGCATAGAATTCTATAGGACAGTATAATACTCTTTTAGTATATAGTAGTAAGCATTAAGCCCTTATAGCTTAGTATGTTTAACTTTAAGTGCAATCTAAGGATTACCTAATTCTTAACCTCTCTGTGTTATGACATTATTCTACTAAACGTGCTAACACAACCCTGTACGATTACATTAATCTACTAATTGTGCTAGTACAACCCTCGTCTATCGCACTTACTTATTCTAAGAGAACTAACACCGATTATCTACAGACGATCTTCACACTTGTTTCTAAATAAATAATTAAAAGCGCTTTTAATATCTAGAAAAGCTGTTGAAGTAACTGTTTTCTTTTGCCTTTATTCTTAAATACTATTATAGAAAAGTAGTGCAGCATTAATAGCTAATTTTTTAAGCTTACCTTTTATTTATAAAAAGTAGAGTAGGTCTATTGTTTCTACTAGTACACCTAGTCTCTTTGCGTATAGCCTCTCTAGTGCTTTCTTTAAGTAGCACAGAAAAAAGTTAACTTTATATAGTTTTAAGATTAAGTAATTAGGCTTGTTTAGTTTCCTTAAAATAACTTCTCTAGCCTTTCTCTAACACCTTAGTTAGTATCCTAAGTTAAAGAGCGTTAAATAGACTCTATAGAAGGTGTTTAGTTAGCATTTATATACTATTAAGATAACTTCTTAGCTAATTCTATTAGGTCTTAGTAAGGTAGCCTTTATCTTTTTGCAGGCAGTGTAGAGCTATTCTCTAGTTAACGTTAGCTACTCTTAAATGCTATTTCCTTAGTAGTTGTTAAGCCTTAGTGCTAGTATAGTAGAAGGTAGTAGAAATAGTTTCTCTTTAAAAACTTAGCATTTCTCCTCAAAAGATTCCTTGTTTCTAATAGCTAAGATTCTTATTAAGAATTTGTCTTTTATATAAGCTATAGCTTTAAATATCTTTGTAGGTAATTTATTAAAAAATACTATTTCCAGTAGTTAAGTTTAGCCTTTTTGATAGCTTTAAGATAATTATTTTTAGCAAGCAAGTAGTCTCTTTTTTATAAGTATCAAGTATTATCTTTTCTCATTGCTATTCATTGGTAGTCTTAATAGGCTCTATGTAGACTAGCCTTAAAAATATCTAAATCACTAGACTACTAAGGCATTAGTTTTAGCTTTTAGTTTGCAAGCAGAGTAAATTTTTTAAGCGCTTTTTTAATAGCTGTTATAAGATGCTTTACTATTTTGTCTAAACTTTCTTCTAGAGCATTATTAAGTTCTATTAGAAGTTGCCTTAAGAAGTTGTTAGACACTTATAGTATAGCTAATACTTAATCTTTTAGCTTTACTTATAGTATTTCCTCTTATAAAGTAGTTTTAAAAAATTTCTAGTTTTTTTTTGTATTGTATTTCTTTTGTTAGCTAGGTAGCTAACCTTAATTAGTAATGCTAAAGAGGATAGCGTAATAGTCTAATTTAGTATCTAGAATAGCTTGCTAGTCTATTATAGTAGACACTATATTGTTTGTTTAAAAGGTAAAGTTAAGTACGCTTTCTTTTTACATATAGCCTCTAAAGAAGGTTCTAACTCCTATATTATTTAATAAAGTAAGGTTCTAATTATTTATCTACTCTACTTAATCTTCTACTTATGAATTTAGGTTCCACTCTTATATGCTCAATCTACAGTGGTGGCAATTAAAATTCCCTAAAATAATAAAAAAATTTATAAACTTTTCTAAGAAGCGTCCTCGTAATATTTATGTGTTCAAGCCTTGTTTTAAGATTTTCCTGTTATAAACATTATAATTATAGATTTTTCTTAAGTTAATAAGTAATATAATTGCTTAAAAGTTGTTGTTGTTGCTATTATAGAAATCTACTTCTACATTTATATTCTTTTAACTATAGAATAAAGTTCTTAGTTATATTTCTTTATAGGTTAGTAAAATTTACGCAAAGTTTAGGTAAGCATTTAACCTCATATTCTGATATAGCCTTTTTACTTACTACAGCTTTTATATTGCAATAATTTTAGTATCTGTTGTAATAGCTAAGTTAATCGCGTTTTTTATAGCTAGGCTACTTTTATTAACATTTATTTGTAGAACTTTAATTATACTAATTAGTTCAATAAGTTCTAGTTATCCTAGCTTGTAGGATCTTATATTTAGGGCTATTAGCCGCGTAAAGTTTATTGTAGTTAGCATATTGAAAAAAAGTATAAATATAAGCTTTCCTTTTACTAGTGCAGAATTTATACTTATGCTAGTTAGTGTAGTAAGGCTTGCTGCAAACTTAGCAAGCTATTTTTAAGCATTTATTTTCTAGGTAGCTAAATTCTTAGCAATTAGTATATTGCCTTAAAATATTAACTACTTGTAGTTTTTCTGCTCTAAGGCTTTCCCTTAGAATATAAAGTTTTTCTCTAATAGCCTTTTAGGCCTTGTTCTTTTTAGCAAAGGCTACGCAGGCTAAGCTAAAGTTTTAGTATCCTCTTTTATCCTTAGGTGTAAGCCAAAAGGGATTGCCTATTACTTTAAGGCCTTTGTTAAAAGTTTTAATCTCTTCTTCAATAATCTTAAGGCTGTAATTTGTAGGCAGCTTATAAATAACAACTTTCAACTAAGGGGTTATAAGCTAGGTAGCTTTAAAAGGTGTAATATCGTGCTATATTGCCTAATTTTTAAGAAAATATCTTGCCTTAAATACTAGTGTAGTTGTAATAATCTTGTTTTCGTTTGAAGATTATGTAATTAAGGCAACTATAGGTTAAAGAACTTTTTTTTTAATTATAAATATGTTGTTAAAGGCGTTTTAAAGTTTATAGGTGTTAAAGTCTTCTAGGGTTTTACTAACTAGGACTAGCTAGTAATTTTTTAGGCTAGTAGCTTTTAGTTTTTAAGTTCTTTGTATATTTGTTTATAGTTAATCTTTGTTGTTACCTGCTATAGTAGCGTAGGAGGCTTAGATAGGCGTGATCTATATAGACGTGTTCTATATAGGCGTGTTCTATATAGGCGTGTTCTATATAGGCGTGTTCTATATAGGCGTGTTCTAGGTAGGTAAGTTTGTTGTTAGTTTCTCTATACTAACTTGTCTAATTTTCTCTCTAAGCTTTCTTAAGGCGTTAGAGAGGCTTAATATTTTGTCTACTAAAATTGCAATATTTTTTTATTTACTTTACTATTTTTTATATAGTCTCTAAAGACCTGTACTAGGTCTAGTAGGCTTATTTGCTAAGTAAAATTGTTTTTAGCTTAGTTAGCAGCCTAAATTACTAGGTTTCTAGCAATTTTAAGCGCCTCTTTAACTAAGAATGCTTATAGTGTTTTATTCCTAATTAAGAATTAAGGTATAGCTTTAATAAAAGGAGAGAAATTGCTTCTAGTTTAATTGTAGGTAGGCCTTTGTAGTTCCTCCTCTAGGGTTTGCCTTTCTAGGCGCAGCGTAGTAGCTTAGCCGTTCTCTACTATTATATTGTCGTCCTTTATCTCTATTTGTTTCTTTTTTGTTCCTCCTAAGTTTCTAGAGGCAAATTGTTTTTTGTTTTTTTTTATTGTTGTTGCTATTTCTTATTAGATTTGAGCTTTAATAAGTCTCTTAACTTCTATTAGCTCTAGATGCCTTAATATATGGTTTGAGCTTTTTGAGAAATTTTTCTCCTAGTAGGAGGGGTAGGGCGACTCTTTCACCCTCTCTAGCGCCCTAGCGCCTTCGCTGCAGGCTTGAAAAAGTGTTGCAATCGATTTCTTGTAGCCGTTTTCCTTCTATCCAGTTGTTTTCAAGCAGTTTCCAGGAAAGTCGACGTTGGTGTTGTATAGTGCAGCTATTATGCGTATATAAAGTCTATAAGTGCTTTGCGTATTCTAGGTTACGCAGATCTATCTAATAGTGTATACTATTTTAGATTACTTCTTATGCTTTATACTTTTAGCGTGTTGCCCAAAGTTCTTTATATGTTTCCTCTTTTTCTACGATTAAGAGCTAATGCGTTATTTTGTTCTATAATACTTTAGCATCTCTTATCTATTTTTATATAAAAAAATCTATTTTGTCTAAGTCAGCTACAAAAGTAATTTGCTTTTTTTATAGTTCCTCATATAAGTATGGAAAGTATATGTATTTTTTAAGTATTCTACATTAGAGTTTGGTAGAATTTTCTTAAGTTGTTGAAGTTATTCTAGTAGGGTATTGATTTTCTCTTATAAACTAGAATTCAATAAAGATGTTTACTACTAATTAATTGGTGTAGAAAATTAATAGCTTCTGTTAAACTTAGCAATCTTACTATACTTAGCTTAGTTTTCTAAAGTTGCTTCGTTTTTAAGTAGTATTTTGGAGACGTCTTTGTCAAAAGTTTTCTTTAATATAATTCTAGCTAAGTGAATTAGTCTTTTAATGATTGCCCTATCTTATCCTTAGACTATAACAGTACGTAGAGTGATAATATATTTTTTTATTTAGGATTGTTAATAGGTGCTGTATAGTAAATAACTCTTAACTAATAAGTTACTTTACTTTAGCTTTAGTAGTTATATCTTATCTAATCTTCCTTACTGTGTATATAGTAAGTAATATTTTTTTGCTGTTCTTATTATGCTAAAACTTACTTCTTCTTAGTCTTTTGTGAAGATTGTTAAGATGTACAGGCTTATAGCTGTTAGTTAAAGGATATTCTATAATTATAAAAGTATTGTTTTTTTATTAACTTTACTCAGAGTACAGGCGTTAAGATATATAACAATGTTAAGCGTCTGAATTTTTAAGTACATAATTTCTGTAGAGAACAAGGGAGCTGGTAACAGTAGTTTAGGAGAACCAAATAATTGATTCTGTCTTTCTATCTACGTCTAAGACGCTCTTTATATACAAAAGAAATATTATAGTCTATAAAGAGCAGTGTGGAGCTTAGAGAGATTCTTCTAAGCCTAGCAAGTACTCTATAGAGTTTAGATGCTTTCTTCTAAACTTAGCGTAAAGTCTCTAAGCCTTAGCGTAAAAGCTCTAAAGCTTAGCGCTTAGCACTGCGTGCGCTGCGCAGGCCTTAATAGTAATGCCTAAAGCCTTGTGACTAGTGCCTTGTAGCTAAGGCGCGTAGCTAATATATATAACACACCTTCTAAGTTACTAAAACTCTAGTAAGCTATATAAAGCTTTATATAGTTATAGCGCGTTTTGTAACATGCTGCGTAGGTACAGCTTAGCGCAAAACGCTTAAATAGTTATAAATATTTTAAGCTTCTAAGGCCTAGTATTTAACACTACTATAGCTACTATAAGTATTACTTAGCAACTTATCTAAATTTTGATAAAAGCAATACTTATCACTTTTGTAGGTGCTACTATACTATTATATAGCTTTTTAAGTTACTATATAATACTTTAAACTTCTGCGTAGCCTTTAGCTTTATTTTAGTACTTTTTTTCACTTAGTTACTAACTTTATATAAAAGTAAAAACTATAAAAAGCTGCTACTGCCTGCGCTGCCGCCTGCGCCTCCGCGCGCGCCGCCGCTACTCTATCGCCCTCGCCCTTGCTGCTGCTGCTGTCGCCGCCTTTGCTAGTGGCGCAGCTGCTGCTAAAACGCGCTTCTTGTGCGCAGTTAACTAGTGCTACTTTAAGTGTAGTACTAGCCTATATGTCTAGAGAGCGTATAAGTAAAGTTAAAACTCTAGTTAAGACTGCCTATAGAGGGAAAACCTTAGCAGCAACTCTTAGGCGCTAAGGCAAACACTGTATATATTATAACTTGCTTTATTTTAAGTACGTTAAAAGTGCTTTGTTTGGCAGCTCTCATAACGCTTGTTAAGATAAGGCTTTAAGCTCTAGAATGCGCTACTAGTAGTGCTTCAATAGAATCACGTGTAAAGTCTTATATATGCTTTTTTTCTACATTTTAAGCTTTTACTAATAATTAAAGTTTTTAAATTAATTTCTTTTTAGCCAATTACCTTTTTGCTAAGCTTTAGAGAAGCGCGCTATTATAAGTACCTTTCTTAACTGTTTTTAAGTTTCTTTATACTAATGAATTATTGTAAGAGCTGATGAAGCAATTGTTTGGTCACCTAAGTGGAAAGTGAGTGTATTAATCAACTAAGTGCCACAACAAAGTGTCCAATAACTACTAAAGAGATATAAGACAATCTAACCCGTTTATATAGACGCTAGCGGGGCCGTCACGTGAACAGCTTACTAGGATCACCTAATCAACAGGGTGATCCGCGTGTTAATACTCCAACTCGACCGACCGAGGAGGCCGCTCAACGAAGGTGAACGCGGGCTTCGTGATCCACCACTATAGCTTCTCGTATAGTGACCTAGTAAGGTCTAACTTTACTTAATGTAAGCCATCGGTCTTTGTGTTAAACAAGGAGAAGAATAGTCTAAGCATTATATTGTTTGTATGCGAGTTGTTTGTATGCAGTACCGTGTAGTGTAAAAAATTTTAAAGGTAAGAAGCAGTAGGCAAGAAGCTTTTATGAAGTATTACAGGCTCCTGCTGCAATAACGTACGTGTCCTTACCCTCCTCTACCTTTTCTACCTCTATTACAAACTTATTGCTAGCTATAGGCTAGCAATCGCTGTTAAACACGTTTTAATTAGTATTGTTTTTTTAGTACTTTTAGCATATTTTTTAACCCTAATTTTGCTTAGTAGTCTAAGCTTTTCTGCTCTAAGCGCTTAGCGCGTAGACCTTATCTTACTTACTGTTTAAATTTTGTTTACACACAATTTTTTTTTGACTTTTGCGACTGATTAGTAGAGGGTAGCTGCTTTTAACTTTTTTTGGAAAACCTATTTTGACTACAACAACAACCACCACCTTTGATACCTTAAAAATCAATACTCTAACATACCCCCTAGGTTAGTGAGAATCCTTTAAATTGAGCGGTAAGCAAGGAGTTAATCCTTACTAGATTAACGTTGTTTATTAAGAGGTTTTTTTATAATCTTAGTCCTACTGCCTAATCTTTTATCTCTGTTGTAATATTATAATGTTGTTTTAATTAAGCAAGCAGCTTAGTTCTATTGTAATATTGAAACATTAGATAAACTCTTAATATCGCGTAATTAGTCTGTGCGAGATTAATACAAATACTAATCGCGTCTACTACCTTTCTAAAACCTCTAGCCTTACTATAATAATAATTACTAATTCTTCCTAATTTTTAACATACCTCTATTACTATTAACATAGTAAGCCTTGTTGACTTACGATTTTCTTACTAATTAGCTGCTAATCTTTCTAGTGTAGTCCGCCTCTAATAGCAATAAGCGTAAGCATTGCTTAGAAAGCCTACGCTAGCAACGCAAGAACAGTGCTAAGTATAAGCATTATACGCGTTAAAGCCTATTTAATATTAAGATTCAGTAAATAGCTAATCTTTAAAATAATAAAAGTTTGTTGCCTCTGTTTTTTAATCTATACGCGCACCTTAGGACTTCTGTTAGCTTAGCTTAAAAATTAATCAACTTGCTTTTTAAATAAAGTCTGCTGTTAAGCTCTTATTTAATTTTTAATTAAACTAAAAGCCTAACTAAGAAACTAAGCTAGCCCACAGACAAGACTGTTTAAGAGCTTATTTAGAAGTTAAAGCAGATTACTGCTTAAGCGACGTCTAGAGAACAGCAATCCAACAATAGTAATAGCTTATATACGCCTATTAAGCTGTCTATAAGGCGCTTATAAGCCTTTTAAAAATCAGTGCTAATTTATTATGTTTTTATATTATTTTATATAAGCGCTGCATAAAGAAGTTGCTTAAAAGTTCATATACTAAGTGCTGTTTTAATTAAGTTTACACTAGCAGTCAAAGTAGCACTTACTGTAACAGTTACTTGTCTTAAATATACTATACTATTAATAACAATTTTGCTAATTCTTTTATAGGTATATATAAAGATAAAAAACTAAGTTTTTGATTTTTTAAGCTTTTTGCTTAGGCTGCTAACTAGTTTTTAAGGATAAAAAGATAATAAATACTAAGTTTATAAGCATAAGCTGCTTAGTAATATTGTTACTTGCTATAAAGAGATTAATAGTAGTGTTATAATTACTAGAAAGCTTTTTGCGCAGAAGCTTTTAGTTAAAGATTGCTACGCTTAAGAGATGTTGTCTCGCAGTTTCTCTGCTTAGCTCCTGCTACATGCTCTTGCTCCTGCTCTAGTAAGCGCTTTTAATAGAGAATATAAGTCCTATTTTACTAAATATAACTCTAGTTAACTTATAGTATAGCCGCCTTAACAGCTAGCTTATAATCTACAACAACTACAGCAACAACGGCTTTAGCTATAGTAGTAATAGCAGCATCTTTTATATTAATGAAGAGTTTAAGAATAGCATGCTTATAAAATGCTGCTTTTAACTACTTTATATTATGGCGTTTTTAATTCTTGTTCTAATTGCTATACAACCTAATTGTATAGGCTCAAGTATACTAAAGTAAGTTAATAATTATCTTACAATTTTGAATATAGGAGAAATGAATTGAATTTGCGCCTTTATACTGCTTGCCTATAAACTCTAGCTATTTAAGCTAAAAGAGCTGATAATACGCTGAAGCTTACTAAGGCTTAGAAAGCTAAGCAAGACTTACTAATTGAGTTAAGTAAGTATAATAATTTTAATGCTTACTAGTAAGCTTGTTTTTAGTTCTAGCTTTGAGTTTTTAGTTAGTTTAGCTTTTAATTTTCTACTCTTTCTAAGCTATTAAGAGGAGACTTAGCCTAGTATTTATTTATTGTTAAGGTATCAAAGGTGGTGGTTGTTGTTGTAGTCAAAATGGGTTTTCTAAAAAAGTGAAAAGTAGCTGCCCTCTACTAATCTGTCGCACAAGTTAAAAAAAGATTATATGTAGTTAACGAAATTTAAACAGTGAGTGGATAAGGTCTTCGCGCTAGGCGCTTAGAGCAGAAAAGCTTAGACTACTAAGCAAAATTAGGGTTAAAAAATTTGCTGTAATTACTAAAAAACAACACTAATTAAAACGTATTTAACAATAATTGCTAGCCTATAGCTAGCAACAAGATTGCGATGAAGGCGGAGGAGGTAGAGGAGGTAAAGGAGGGTAAGAACACGTACGTTACTGCAGTAGGAGCCTGCAATACTTTATAAAAGCTCTCTACTTACTACTTTTTATTTTTAAAATTTCTTATACTACACAGTACTGCATACAAACAACTTGTATTTAAACAATATAATACTTAGATTATTTTTCTCCTTATTTAACACAAAGACTAATAGCATATATTAAGTAAAGTTAAACCTTACTAAGTTACTATATAAGAAGCTATAGTAGTAAATTATAAAGCCTGCGTTTACTTTTGTTAAGCGGCCTCTCTAGTTAGTTAAAGAGGAGCTGTTGGCAGTAGCTTTTATAGTAATTAAGTAGACGCAGAGGTTAAATTTTGTTATTTATTAACACCTTATTAATACGTTTAGTATTATAGATGTTAAGGTTATAATAGAGGTTGTAAAAAGCTTGTTTAGCAGCAAGTCTATTAAATACGTTGCGTATATTAATAGTTTGGGTGTAGTAATAGTATGTTATCTTACTAATTTTCTCCTACGCAAATATAACTTTAGTAGAAAAATCTAGTAGTAGCTTTATAAGGAGCAAGAGCGTGTTAAAACAGCTATTAAGTAGCTAAGACAAACTAACAAGCAGAAGGATTTTGTAAGTTGCCTTGAAAAATAGAAAAGCTGTGCTTATATAGTAACGCTGTTATTATATGTTTACATCGAAGTATAAGCGCATACTAGAAACGCCGCAACTGTAACACCGTAGATAGCAACAAAGTCAACAGAAGTTACAGTTAGTGGTAAATAGTTATTAGTTAAAATAGTTAGTTAGAGAGATATCGCGCATTTTTGTTTCTGTCTAAACATGCTAGAGCGACACACTAATTGCGTGCCAGCAATGCCAAACAAGGGGGCATGAGCCCGGATACTTGTTGTTAGCAATAAATCTTTTTTTACCAAAAACGTGTCTACAAAATGTGTGGTCACATCAAAAGGTTGTCTCAAAAGGCCGAAGCTATAACCTAGTATTTAAATGTCGCTGCTTAATATAAATTTTTTATTTATTAATTAATTATTATTACTTATAATTAAGTGCTTAACAAACTAAAGGTTAAGTAACTACTTGAACTTCTTAAACTGTTATTAAGTAAGCAACTTAGTTAGTCTATTTACTAGCATAGTTACTATTTCTTAGTACTTAGCTTAAAATAAGTTTTTAGCATATTCCTACTACAGCTATATGTTTTGTATATCTACATGTCTTAAACAAGTGCTAATCTACTTATTTCTTCTAATTAAAAGCTTAATTATTTGTTTATTATTATACTAAACTATCTCAAACTCTTCTAGATTAAGAGACAGTTTGTAAAAAAAGAATTTAAAGACTATAACCTTTTTAGTAGTTTGCTTAGAAGTAAGTAGCTTAGCTTTAGTAGTTAAAGTAGTTACTGTAGTCTACTAAGCTGCTTTCTAAAATATTAGGTCTACTATATAGAATAAATATATGTTTATAAAATAATTAACAAGTTTCCTAATTATCTACAAAGAAAGCATTACCTGTAATTATTATGTTTAAGCTATTCAAGTTTCTATATTAGATTGCATACTATCTTGCTTAACTAAAGTACATAATTACCCGTTTAACAGCTTTAATATATTAATTAGTAGAGTCCGTAAGGAAGTTTAAGAGCTTTAAAATAAAGTAAGTAATATTTAGTTAAAGTATTATAGCTATATATAGTACTAATCAAACCTTCTCTTAGCAAACCCAAATTTCTTGATTAGTTGCTTTGCTAGTATTTTTAATTAGTTTTTTAACAGTAGTAGAGTCTTTAGAAAGCTACAATTTTCTAGCTTAAACTTCTTTATAATCTTATTAATATACGTATTATGCATAAGCATAATTCTTTCCTTTTTATAATCTCTAAAACTTAAATACTAATAAACTATTTAACTAATTTTTATATTTAAATCTTATACTTGTCTATAGTCTTTAATCAGAGATCTATACCCTCTGCTTAGAATCTTTTGCAAAGAGCAGTAGAATATTATTTATATAAAATAAAACTAGGATCCTCCTTTCTTAATTAAAGATTAAGTTGAAGTCATTTAGGAAGGCAATTAGTTTAATTTTTCTTAGTAATTCTAAGAACTCCTTATACTATAATTGTAGCAAGTTTTATAATTTATTAAGTACGTAGTTCAGCTGTACGCACTTTTTAGGCTTTTCAAAGCTATCTAGTATTTTATAAATTACTAAGCTGTTTACTATAATTAACGCAATAAGGAATGCTTCTAAAATATTTTATTGCTTAATCTTTAGATTATTTTTAGCATTAATAGCTATTACTACTTTAAAAAACTTAGCTGCTAACGTAGTAGCTTACAACAAATGAATAGTAGCTTTTTTTTAAAAATTAGTTTTTACAATAATCTACGCTATACATTTAAAAAAAAAGCTGTTTTAATTAAACTTGTAGGTGTAAACCTATTTTTCAAGTATTAGCTAATCATTAGCTTTTTCTTTTAGTATTTTTGTCTAAGTTTTATTTTTACTTAACTAATTGAGTTCTATTCTATAGGTATTCTTAAACAAGGCCCTTATAAGATGCTAGAGCAACTACTTTTATAACTTTAGCAGTTTTAGTAGATTATTATAATAGAGTTAAGCATTTCTTATAGTTACTTTATACTCTGTAAGCAAAGCTACTATAACTATATAATTAAGAGTCTTATAGCTTACTTAGTCTTCCTAAGTTACTTGCCAACCTAGCAGGTAAGTATTACAAAAATTAATTTATAATTAATTTTCATAATTTATAAATAATGCTTCAATACTACTTATACTTCTACCTCTTAGTCAATTATTAAAATCTTAAGATACGTTTTTATGCTTATATCTGCTACCTAGCTTGCGTAGTAAAAGATAACTATTTATAAGCTAATTCAAGCTTTTGCTAGTAATTCTAGCACTATGTCTTATAAGTAGAAGTTAAGCTTATTATTACTTACTTTTTTTGCTATTTAAGACTTAGAATATTAAATTATAAAATAATTTACTGTCTACAACTTGCGTGCTGTAAGCAAAGGTCTTATTATAATTAGCTAGTGCGTTAAAGTTTTTAGGCTTAGACTATTAGACTAGTAAGAAGTTGTTAAGCTTATACAAAGAAAGCTTTTTCCTTTTAAATATTAATAAATTAGCTTTTTTAAGCAAGCGCACTGCTATTTAGCTATTAAATACTTTATAATCAATCACGTTATTACTCTTTAAAGTCTGTAGTTTAGGAGTAAGTTTTAAAGTAGCAAGACTAGTGTAACGAACATGTTACAACTCTATTATCCTCACCGTTATCTCAGGATCTTATCTGTGTCGGACCTACTCTAGTCCTGGCCTAGATCGCAGGTATAAAGACAGCTTAGGACCTTTACTTGCTCTATAGATTTTTAATATCCTTTTGTACAAGGCCTATAAGTGTCTTATTTAAATTAAGGCTTATTTGTAGATTACAACGCACTCCTATATACCTTGCCGTAATCTCTTCTGCTAATACTAATCTATAAGTCTTGCCTGCGCTGTTACATTGTATTAAAAATCTCGTCTTAGCCAGTAACAGTATTTAAAACAATATCGCAGCTGTTTATTTAGACTACGCCTAAGCCTAAGCCTCTCTAGATATAAACTAGAAGCTTTACACTGTAAAGTCTAATAACACTTTAAGTAGAATCCCCTAGATCTCCTATTAACTAAAGCTTTTAAATTTAGAACTTTTAACCTTAATAATAAGGCAAATTACTTTAAAAAAGTCGCGTAGAGTGCGCTAAGGTAGAAACACAGAGACTACTAATAACCTATTAGCATTAGATTTTATTACTAATAGCTAACTAAAACTACTTTAGACTCTCTTTAGAGCCTGTCTAAAAATCGACCCGCCGCTAGAGTTAACAACAATCTCCACAAGACAAAGGAACTAGCAAGTAACTAGTTATTAAAGAGGATAGAGTTAAGGAGGAAGAAGAAGCAGATTTAGAGGAAGATCTAGTTGCACTTTATAGAGACAAAATTAACTGCTTAAATGCGCAAGTTGCGCGATTAACACAAGAAGTTACGCTGTCTAGAAATACGGCTGTACTATCTACTAAAACACTGCTAACAAAAGCAGATATACTATTAAGCTAATTAACACAGTATATTTTTGCTACTCCTAAGATGCTACGCATTAAGCTTATAGAGCGTACGCCTACTATTAAAAATCTTAACAATAGAACTAACCCTACGTTCTGTTAATAGTAGGCCTTAATAGAAGACTAATTAGAGATTAACTTAAATTACTACTAGATTAAGCGCGCTCGCATAGCTCTTGTGTAAGGACACACTACTAGTATTGCAAAAGAATACTTTAAACCGTAGTACTTAGCTAATTTAGTTTTAGAATAGTTTAAAAATGTAAAAAAAATAATTGCTTTACTTAAATTATATTTTATATCTAGCAATGAACAGGCGGAAAGCTATACAGCTTTCTACCGCCTAGTTATAGATAATAAAGAAACGTTTCTAGCTTTTAAAGTAAAGTTTATTAGTACTGCTGTTAAAGAGTCTGTTTCTAAGTTAGAGTAGTCTTTTTACTTATAAGAGAAAATTACCCCTGCCTTACGCGCCCTAAATTTAGGTTTTAAATACTTATAAAATAACTTATTTAATAAAATATTGCAACACTTTACTATATTTAATATAGAAAAATGCAATTCTCCTATTAGAGTAAATATAAATAGCAAACTAGTGTTTACCTTAGTACTACTAAAAAAGCCCTGCCCTTAATAATATCAGAGCCTGCAGCTTTTTTACAGTAGCTTTTTATCTAATTTAACCTTAACCCCTGCTTGCGCTACTTTAAGCACGCCTAGATTTCCGTCTAAGACCTCTGCCTCTAATAATAAGCCTTTATTAGATACTTGTTTTAAGTGCAGAAAGCCTTATTACTTTGCAAGTAATTATAATACCCCTTAGGTAAGAGAGATTAAGATTAAACAGGAAGAATACTTAGAAGCTGCGGAACCCCACTTAGACTAGGAACAGGAGGGAAACAAAGACGCCTAGGACAACGCTCTAGCCTAGGCCTGCACAAGTATAATCTTACTAATATTAACTTATTAAACTTGTTTAGAGGAAAGTATTTCTAAGTTTCTACTGTTCTTTGTTTAAAGGGTTACAGTGCTTAGCTATAATTATTAAATAATACTAGAGCCTAAGGTTTTGTATTTCTAAATTCTCTTATTGCTTACACTTTCTCTTAATTACTTTAGGTTCCTATCTAAAGACTCCCTTTTAAGGTCTCTGTAAAAAAATTCTAAAACTAAATCTAGACTAAAGTAGATAAATATATCTGTTATTAGGATTAAATAGCTTTAGCAATTTAACTTATTGCTAGACATAGTTTAGAACTAAATTATGTGGCCTGTAAGATATCCTGCTATATACAATCCTGCCTCTTTTATTTTTATGCAGTTAAAGGAACTTTCTAATAATAAGGTTGCGGAGGAGGATATCTAGCAGAGAAACGCGCTCTAGAAGGAGGATAAATACTAGAGAAGGTAAAGCTTTATAACAGTTTTAATACAAAGAATCTGCGGCTTTTTTTAGCTTTTAAAAGCTTATTTTACCACTAAAGTTGCGAATTCTAAACTAGATCTTGTCTAGTTAGACTTTACCCTACGCATAGCTATTATTTTAGCAAATACCTTCTATTATTTAATAAATTAGAAAGAAAATAAGTTTTTTATAATAAGTATTTACAAAATTATTTGTTTGTTAAAAGACTGGATAGAACTTAATAATCCTAATAATGTTAAATTAATTTAGAACTAACTTCTATCTATTTACTACTTGTATTAAGACGTGTTTAGCAAAACTGTAGTAGACTAACTACCTAAACACTGCCTATACAACTACAAGATTATCTTTACTAAACTACTTTTAAATTAGTTTAGCTCTTTGTATAAGTAGAGTACTAAAGAACTTAAAGATACTAAGACGTTTGTAATAGATAACTTTAAAAAAGGACACATTAATCCTAGTAATTGCCTCTTTGCCTCTCCTATCCTTTGTGTTTAGAAGCCTAACAGAGACATTTAAATTTGTGTTAAATATTATAAACTTAACGCGATTACTTAAAAAGACTGATATCTAATTCTGCGTATTAATAAGCTATTAGCTTGCACGCATAGAGCTTAGTTCGTTATTAAGTTAGACATACGCGCGGCTTTTAATAAGATTAGGATAGACCTAGATTCTAAGGCGTACACTACTTTTTAGACCTAATATAGAACGTATAAGTCTAAAGTGTTGCTATTTAAATTATGCAACAGCCCTGCTACTTATTAACGTTACATAAATAATGTGCTAATTAAGTATTTTAATAACTTTTGTATAGTCTACTTAGACGACATCCTTATTTACTCTAAATTAGAGGTAGAACATGTTCTCTACGTACAAAAGGTACTGGAAAGACTACAGTAAGTAGGCCTTGAAGTTAACATTAAGAAAAGCGAATTTTATGTTATAAGAATAAAGTACTTAGGCTATATTTTAATAAACTAAGGGCTAGAGGTAGATCCTAACAAGGTAGAACCTCTTAACAACTAGGCACAACTTACTACTATTATAGGTGTAAGATTGTTTCTTAGGTTTATA
Organism: Alternaria gansuensis; assembly: GCA_009289805.1. NCBI lineage: Eukaryota > Fungi > Ascomycota > Dothideomycetes > Pleosporales > Pleosporaceae > Alternaria > Alternaria gansuensis. The sequence goes on along the minus strand of WBOK01000244.1, from coordinate 34,447 downwards.
GAGTTCTACTAGCAATTTATACTAGAATACTTATAAATTGCTAAACTACTTCTTGCACTTTAAAGCCTTTTAAAGCTATTTGTATAGGATTTATATTATAAAAAGACCTTTAGCAGGTTAAAAGCTACATTGCTAGAAATCTTTACTTTATACTATTATTACTCTTAATATAATACTAAGGTAGAGACTAACGCATTAAATAGTGTTATTGTAGGCGTAATTTCTTAGAAACAACTAGATAAGAAATAGAGTCTAGTAGCGTTTTTTAGTAAAGTCTTATTTAGGTATAAGCTAAATTAGAAGATTTACAACAAGGAACTTTTTGCTATTTTTATAGTATTTAGCAAGTAGTAAGCTAAATTAGTATTAGCCTACTTTAAAATTAACGTGTATTTGAACTATTATTTACTTAAGTACTTTATAACTATAAAGGTCTTAAACGCTAGGTAAGTACGTTAGGCTAAGGAACTTGCCCTATTTTCTTTCTATATCTAATACACCCCTAGGAAGGATAACGCCTATGTAGATATCTTTTCGCGGCGTGAGCAAGATGTAGGAAACCTAAAGTCTGCTAAAACTAATAATTGTTCGCGGGTTCTACTTAGACCGCACTAACTAGAAAACTAAATTAACTTTAACTTTGCTTTTACTTATGTTCTTTAACTTTACGCTTAGATTTTGTCTTTACGTGTAGTTAAAGCTACTTTAAAGCTTATAACCTTAAATTTACTAAAATTAATTAAATTTGTCTTGTAAACAAATCGCACTGCGTTGAAAAATAAGTGTAACGTATTGCTCAATAAGTACTAGATTAAAAATAGATTACTTATGTACTTAAACTGCCTTTATATACTGCCTAACTTTATACTCTGCACTTAGATAATCTAAGAGGCATATAACGAGGTTTTCTCTGCTTACTTTAGCGCTATTAAAATCTATTAGTTAATTGCCTTAAAATATTACTAGAAAAGTATAGAGGCTACTTGCAAAAGGTATGTGCAGAACTGCGTAGCTTGTTGCAAGGCACATTTAAGACAGACTTAAATTTTTAAAATAATTTACTTTTTACTAATTTTTAATTGTCTAATGCAACACTTGTGTATTGACTTTAAAGAATTTTTACTAGATAAGGCTAGTTATAATTAGATTATAGTTGTAATTAATTATTTATTTAAATAGGCTCTTTCTATCTCTTGTTATAAGACAATTGACGCAAGGGGTATAGCTAAATTATTTATTTAATAGGTGTACTAATTTAGCTACACACTTAATACTATAATCTCTAACTAAGGACCTTAGTTTATCTTTAGTTTTTAGTTTAAGTTTTGTTAGATCCTAGGCGTTAAGGTTAAACTATTAATAGCCACTACAAAGAAACTGACAGTTAGATAGAAATTATAAATAAATATATTTAATAGTGGCTTTGGCTGTTTGTATTTTACTACTAAGACAACTAGAGTAGACTACTGCCTCTAATTAATAGAGCACAAATTTCTTTACTTTATTCTGCCCTAGGTATGTCTCTGTATTGGATTCTTTACGGATTTAATTCTAGACAGAGCTAGGACTAGAAGCAGCTAGCTAATACTTTTACCTTCACTAATAAAATAAACTACAAGGACGCGTTAGCCTTAGCTACTTAAATGTATAACGCCTAGGAAACAGCATAAACCTTCTTAGAGAAAGCTTGAAATTAGATATAAATTGTAGTAAACTGTTACTGCTGCTAAATTAATTAGAACGTTAGAGATAAGGTTTTTTTAGACATAAAGAACCTTGTGACTAATTGCCTAAGCTAGAAACTATTAGCTAAATAAAAAGAACTTTTTAAAGTTTTTAAAAATGTTAGTTTTTTATACTGCTTTAAGTTACTAGAGGGGTTTTAGATCTACAACATTTTTGCACTAGAACTATTATGTAAAGATCTTTAGGACTTACTCTTTAGATAAGAAGCTTTAAGGCTAGCTTTTACTTTAATTTAAAGCGTAGAAAAATAAAAAGTTAATAAGATTTTTGCTAGTAAAGTATATTGCTTAAAGTTAAAATACTGTGGTAGCTGGGTTAGATATAATCTAGACTTAACTTAGTATCTAGCTTTAAATTTTATAGAGGTTCCTTATAAACTTAAAGCTTTTTATAAAAAAAACTTTATATGTTTAAGTTCTCTAAAGTCCTTAGCAAAGTAGATTATAGCTTAAAAGTAAGAAAAAGGGAATATAACTTTACTGCAAGACAATAATATATAAGAGAAAGGAAAAATTTTCTTTTAATAAGTATTTAGTAAAATAACTAAGCTACTTTTAAACTACTACTAACTTTGCCTCTCTCTTACCCTTACTTAAAGATTTAAGGAGGATTGCTTCTTCTCCTTATAAAAGGAGGAGGAGCTAGAGGAGAGCTTACTACTTTTTTTCTCCTCCCCTGCCTCTCTCTAGAGGTGCTGCTTATTATCCTCCTCTTTTAGCGGAGCAACTAGACTACTACTGCTAGTTCTGCCCTAGCGAGCAAAAGCCTCTAAAGAGACAACCTAGCAGTCTAGTAAATAGACAGCGTTCTAGATTTTTAGGAGAACTTAGTAAGTTAAAACTAAGATTAAAGCTATAGATAGCTCTTTCTTCTAGCTCCTTGTTACTTAGACCTTTTTAGCTAGGACAAGAGCTGCCACCTGCACCTGCTCTTTAGTAGAGAGGCAGTCCTCTACTAGATCCTCCTTGTGCTCTGCAGTAGCAAAGAGGTCTATAGTAGTAAAGAGTTTAAGGAACTCCTCTTTAACATACTTTAGCACCTATCTAAGTTAACTTTAAGTTTAAAAAGGCAAGACATATTAAACTTATAGTAGAGCACTTTTTCTTCTACTGTGCGCAGTAAGCGTATTTTTTAAACGTCTTAAAGTTAAACTAATGTTTAACTCTAAGAACGCTCTGCGTAAAGGCGCGTACTAACTATAGGCAAATAAGGCGATACGCCTTTAGTAAAGCCTTTAGGGGGTAGCGTAGTAGTATATTATGTATGTGTGTGTATGTATATATGTGTGTGTAGTGTTTTAGAGAAGCAAAAAAATTAGATACAACGTGTTGTTATAATACTAAAATAGTAAACGCTTAAGGCTGGTTTAACACTGCTTTAGGTTAAAGTTGTGGTGACTGCCTATTAGAAGTCTACAACAACAATAAAAGACGTTATAAGGTTAACAACAAACAAACAATAAACATGTTAAAGAATATACACAGCTACGGGACTAGCTAACTACTAAGAAGGAGGGTAGTGTAACAAACACGTTACAACTCTATTATTCTTACTGTTATCTTAGGATCTTATCTGTGTTGGACCTACTCCGGTCCTAGCCTAGATCGCAGGTATAAAGACAGCTTAGGACCTATAGTTGCTCTGTAGATTTTTAGTATCCTTTTATACAAGGCCTATAAGTGTCTTATTTGAATCAAGGCTCATTTGTGGATCACAACGCACTCCTATATACCTTGCCGTAATCCTTTCTGCCGATTCTAATCCGTAAGTCTTGCCTGCACCGTTACAACTAGTATGTTGTTACTAATCGAAGCAAACTTTTAATAGTGCACTAGCCTTGTACTTTATTTACTTAGCGTCTTTTAATTTACTCTTATTTTTAGTAGGCAGGCCTTCCTTACGGCTTAAAATAGTAGACAAATTACTTTTAAAGTTTTTAGTGGTTAGCTGTATTTCTTAATTCACTGTACTTTAAAAACCTAGGAGGACCTGCAAGTTATCTCTTAAATTAACTAGTTTACTATTATAAAAAAAATTTTTAATCTTAATAACTTAATTTTTTAGTAGCTCTTCTTTGCAAATTCCTCTAAAGAACAACTATTCTCAAAGGTTACATTACAGGTAGTAATTAACTAATTAAGGGTGAGTACCTAAAAATAGTATATATTAAAAGCTTAATAACTAACTAAATAACTAATATAGCCGCAAATTTTTAATCTTAAAATCTTAATAATTACGCCTAGCTGCCTTTTTCCTGTATAATAAGTAGGCTTAGTAGCTATAGGCATAAATTCTAATGTAGTTTAGGTATAAATTAGCAGTCTTATGTCTAAATACAAGTTGTTAATATTATTAAAAATATTTCTTAAACTATTCTTTAAGCACCTAGTTAGAGGATTAGTAGCTATAAATCTTAGTAAAGCTTATTTTATGCAAGTAAGCTGCTGCATCTATAATTATTAGCAAAAGCTTAGCTAGTAGATTAGCGTTTATGCGCATCTTAATAGCTTTTATAATTAGCTCTTAGCCTGCTCTTTCTGCTAAGCTATCAGGCTTATAAGTGTATAGCAGTAGCGTCTTAGTTATAATCCTCTTCTTTATTGCCTATTCTTTATATTTTAATCACCCTCTCTAAGGTAGTGTAGCAGTGTTATTATCCTAATAAATCTCTACAAGCTTCTACTAATATTTCCTTTTAATTCTTGTAGTAAATCCTGAAATTATAAGCATAATCCTATTTAGTATCTTTAACTAAATATTATAACTATACAGCTTGCCTAAGTAGCCTTTTGAATAATTAGTGCTTATTTCTTAAGCAGTTAACTAGTTAAAAAATTGAACAAATCTTATAAAATCTCATAGTAAAGTTGAAGTGGCTTTTCTTTTAGTTGTTATAAGATTAATTATAAGGCATAGACTGTTATATAGTAGTTGTATTCTTATAGCTTCTTACTAGTAATTCAAACGTTTTGCGCTAAGTAGACTAGAGCTTTAATAGCTTATTATTCTAAGTGTCCTAATTATTAATGCTATAGATCTTTATTACTTGTGCGCACTTAAGGTTTCCTTGATTATGCTACAGTCTATACTAGTAGTAGTTAAGCAATATAACAAGGGAGTTGCTTATATTTAACTATTAAAAAATTAAAGTAATACTTTAAGTTAATTAAGATAACATTCTTCTCAATTATTCTTAATTTCATAGTATAATTATATTCTAAATACTAAATACCTACTTACTTAAGCTATGCTTTAGAGGCAATATTAACGTAGAAGCCTAGTACAAACTTAATATTAGTAAGTAGAAAATTAGCTGTCTTAAAGCTAGCCTTATTGTACAAGACGTTCTTAAGCAGCCTATTTCTAGTTCTAGTAACTAGAATAGATTAAGTGCCTACCTTAACAGTCTTGTTCTTGTCGCATTCGCAATAGATGCCTTGTACTAGTGAATCTATACTATTAACTAAGTAGACTGCTGCTATACTATCTATAATTATACAAAAGAACAACGTATAAAGAATAAAGGCTACACTAAACATGTTTAAACTAATTTCCTTAATTAAGTCTTTTAAGTTAATCGGTGCTAAAAGTAATAAGCTAGGGTACGCTCTACTTAGTTTATTAGCAACTAATCTACTAGTGCTTACTTTCTAGCCTATCTTCTTAATCTAGGTTTGTAGCGCTGCCTATTTGTTGCAATTCTATTACTTAACAATCTTCTTTTAATTATTGTTTATTAGTTTAATTAGTATTCTATTAGTAGGCTTTAGTTCTATAACTAAGGTAGTTCACAAGTAACCCGTCCAACCCAAGCGACCCGTCCACCCCACCAAAATTTGCTTAACACTTTACTAATACTACAATGTAACCACAACGCAATGCGCAATCGTCCTATACTAAAGGCATATTACAGTTTGCTATCTAAGCTACAATTAAAAATTGTAATAAAAGCGAAAGAACTGTTTTTAAAGCCTTTAGCGTTCCTAGAAGCACCCTCTAAGACTAACGCGCTAGAGCCCTCCTAAAACGCAATTAAGAGCCCAAATCAAAGAAGCTAGACCAGCTAGAAGAGGAGGCACTCGTCCAACGGATACTCAAGCTTAATTAACAAGGGATAGGCGCTATAAAGGATATAGTGCAAGATATAGCTAATAATCTGCTTGCAGAGCGTGGTAGAGAGCTTGTTAGCAAGCACTAGGTAGACAACTTTAAGACGCGTAGGCCAGAGATTAAGCTTAGAAGGAGCCGCCTATACATTTGTTAGTAAGCCCTTAACAAAGATCTACGCGTTATAACGCTCTAGTTTAAGCTAGTTGCTAACACAAAGGCAAAATATAGTATTATAGACAAAGACATGTATAACTTTAACAAGATAGGCTTTATAATAGGGGTTATTTAAAGCTAGATAGTCTTTATAGGCTCTAAAAAGCGTAGCGCAAAGAGTATTTAGCTAGAGAACTGTAGGTAGGTTACTAATATCTAGGGAGTTAACGCAAAAGAATAAGCTCTACTACCCTTCTTAATCTGCTCTAGCAAGGTCCTTATTACCTCTTAGTTCTACAACTTACCCTAGAACTAGGTAATTAAGGTTAGTTCTAATGGCTAGACGTTAAATAAGCTTAGTCTTGCCTAGTTAAAGCACTTTAATATTTATATAAAGGCGTGTAGTGTAGGTACACACTAGCTGCTAATTGTAGATAGCTACAAGAGCTATAATAACTATAAGTTTTACAAATACTGCAAGAAATAAAAAATTATTACTTTTTGTATACTTTTACACCTATTGCATTTGTTACAACTGCTTAACGTAGGTTGTTTTGCGCGTTTAAAGCAGGCATATAGTAATTAGATTAGTAGCTTAGCATAGTACAGCACTAAGCAGATTAAAAATGAAGCCTTCTTACTGGCCTTTAAAGCAGCTTTTAAAAAGGCAATTACAAAAGAGAATATATACGCAAGCTTTAAAGGCGTAGGCCTAGTTCTACACAATCTAGAAGCTGTAGTGTTAAAGCTTAATATAGTCCTTTGCACGCCTACTCTACTAAAGCTAAAGGGCACCCTATAAGAATCAAAAACACTAAGCAACCTTTGTAAAATAAAGGCCTAATTAACTTTGCTTTGCAAGCGTGTACGCCTGCATAGAGATTTTTTAACTTCTCTGCTTCTTAAAGCAGTTAATCAGCTTAATAAAGAAGTTACATTAATAGGGCATAGAATAGTGTTAAAGCGTTAGGAAATAGCGGGGCTTTAAAAGGCAGTAGAGGTAGTAACAGAGGTAAAAAGTTAAAAGCAGAGGTATATTTAGACAGCTGAGACTTTTACAGTAGGTAAAGTAGCTAATTTAATAGCTAAAAAGAAGGGTAGTAAGCAGGAGGAGGGTTAAGAGCCTGTAAAGAGAGTACGCACGCAGAGGCGCTGCGGACGTTATAGCAAGACTAGCCACAACGCTCGTACCTGCGCAGTTGAAATTGTAGATCTATCTAATAGCAACAAGTCTAAATAGTATTTCTGTCTCCTGCAAATTATAGTACATCGTGGTAGTGCTGCAGCATAAGGTAAGTCTTAAGTTAATGTTGGTGGGGTAGACGGGTCGCTTGGGTTGAACGGGTCACTTGTGAACTACGTTATAGTTTAAAGTTAGAAGTAGTTGTGTAGTATTTTAAAGTGCTTGCTTAGCTTACAAGAGCAAGAATATAGTTACTTACTACCCTTATTTAACTCTAAGTTATTTAATAATTATTAAGCTATTTTTAAATTAGATCTAGTTTAGAATACTACGTGTGCTTATTTTTAAAAAAAAGTTATTAACTAATTCTGCAATAAAATACTAAAAATCTTTTCTAAATTATTAAAAGTTAATTAAGCTTTACTAAGCTCTATTACTTATAATAGCTTATTGCGCTTCTTGTATAACTAGTTTAATGCAATTTTAGTACCTAAGGCGTCTAAAAAATTAGTAACTACTAATAGGCTAACAACTTTAGAAAGTAAGTAGATTATTGCTTGTTAATACAAATGCTGCTACTTATTAAACTAACCTTTAGGGCCTATTTTTCCTTAGTAAGCCTTATCTAGGTAGGATCTATATCGCGCTCTAATTAAATACTAAGTATTCCAATCTGTAAAAGCAAGATCCTTCTTTAAAATTTTTACTAAAGCTTAAAGACTAGTAAGGTTTTAAGTAGTTATGCTTATTAAGGTATTTAATAGCAGGTCTAGATATATAGTTTTACTAATCTAGTTCTTAACATTAGTAATCTTAGCAACCTTTCTTATTTATTCAGCAGTATATACTTTGTATTTATTAACTAGCTTATTATAATAATTTTTCTTATATTTGATATTTATTGTATAAGCTTTAAATTTGCGTTAAGCAATTTTATAGTCTTTTGATTCTTAAGCGCTTACGCTAAGTAGTAGAGCTATATGATCTTTAATATCCTTAGGCAACTTAGAATACTAAAGCTCCTAGTAATCTATTAAGCGCACGTCTGGAAAATTAAAATTAACTTAATCTTAAATGCCTTTCTCTAAGCAGTGCAGTCTTTATAGAGCAAACTAAGTTAGCTAGTCTAATCAAGCCTTAAGAATTACCTCTAAAGCAATAAGCAGTATATTAAAAAGTTCTATATTAGTAAGATGCTTTATAAGATCACAACGTAAGTTATTATTAAAGTAAGCGTAAGATTAGTTAGTTAGTAGCTGTGTTAACAATAACAGTAGCCTGTAGGTTGTAGAATAGATTAGTAGAAAGTTAATTCTATAATTAAGTAGGTAAGAAGTACAGTAGCCGCAGCAATCTGCTAGCTGTGCTGTGGAAGAAAAATAGAGAAGAGTAAGTTAATAAGTAAATAGTTAACTTTCTAGCTTGCAAATTACGCAGTAGAAATTAATACTACAATTAAGCAGCTAGGCTTATAACTGTAAGAGCTAAGAAGGAGCAATTGTTTAATTGGCTAAGTAGAAAGTGAGTGTATTAATTAACTAAGTGCCACAGCAAAGTGTCTTATAACTACTAAAAAGACATAAGACAGTCTAACCCGTTTATATAGACGCTAGCGGGGCCGTCACGTGAACAGCTTACCAGGATCACCTGATCAACAGGGTGATCCGCCTGTTAATACTCTAACAATTATAAAGTAAGTAGGCTAAAAAGCCTATAATCTACTATCTGCGTCTTTTTAGAGAAAGTAGATAAAAAAAAGGGGTTTAAAAAGAACTTTAAAAGTAAAGAAAGGAGTAAGAATAAGTAGGAGGAGCTTACTAGCCTTTCTAACAGTCTTTTTACGCTCTGTCTACGCGCTAAGAAGCTATTAGATAAGCTAGTAGACCTTTTAGTTACCTAAAAACCTATTAGAAAAGGGTTATTCTCTTAAAATTTAATAGGTTTCTGAGAGGTAGATAGCTAATCTACCCTAATAATTAAATCCTTGTCTTTGTTTTTTGTGCGTTATTTTTACAATACTCTACAAGCTACGCGTTTTATATTGATTTGTTTCTTAAAGTGCTATAGCTTTTGCTTTAATAAGTATTTAGTAAGTCTATTAGCTAGCATTTAAGGAATTAGTTAATACTTAATTTAAAACAAGCTTTTAGCGTGCTTTTAGCAGAGCTACATGTTCTATATATTAACATAACAGAGCTTAGTACTTATTCTTTCTTACTTTTGAATAGCTAGGCGTATTGTTTGTTAGCTGTTGTAGAAGATCTTTTAGGCTTTCAAAACTATAAGCTTAAGCTCTTTCAATAGTCTCCTAAGCGCTACAAATTCTTTTGCTACATACTTTTATATAAAAAGCTTGATTTTGTAGTTGAAGTTATTACTATAGCTTGATAAGCTGCCTTTTAAGTAATTAGACTTTTAAAGAGTATAATAGTATAGCTATAAAACAATTAATAAGTCTTTCAATTACCTATAAACCTCGCGTTTTTATATATAGCAAGCTCTTTTTTGTTATTATCATTATATGTAATCCCCTAATGCCTTATATAGTAGAGGTATTATATAAGGTAATTTACAGCCTTTATATAAGCTTATAAAGGGTTTGTAAAGATGTAAAAGAGCTTAAAAGCTGCGTAGGTAGTATTAGGACGCAGCATAATAGCTATGTACAGCGCGCTACTAACGCGCTCTTAATAAGCCTTAATTTAAGGCTTTAGAGCCTGTTCTAGATTTTTAATTAGCTCTTTTAAAGGCAAAGAAATCTATAAAAACCTACTAAAGGCGTTTACAATAAATCTTTTTGAAACTTTTTTAATATAAGTATTGTATAGTAGTAATTATATTTGCTTTTTACAAGTTTTTACAATTTTTTTTTTAAAAATTAGCTTGCCTTTTTTTTCCTTAACCTTGTTAGTGTCTTTGATAGATTGAAGAAGCTTATAAGCTCTAGTTTAGTAAGTTTAATAATATATAAGAAGTGTATTGTCTATATAGAATATTAGAAGAAGCGCGCAATCTTTAGTAAAGAAAAAGCACAGCTTTTTACCTAAGGCTTATAAGCTAAGCTTCTTTAGTGTGCTTAAGAACTTATTATACTATAATAATAGCAAGTCTTATAGGCTATACAAGGCTTTCTTAAGCTTAACACACTGACTTAAGCACTTATAACCATTTAGTAAGTTATATAGAATAGTTATTTTACTACTAATATTAGCGTGAAAAGACGCGCCAACTATGCTAAGCTACTATATCTGTATATTAGTAATTATAGAAGTCCTTTGATTTAGTCAGAAGTTTAGGTGATTGTTAAAGTTTATTTAAAATTAATCAACTATTCTTAGAGCTGCTGCTATTACAGCATAGTTTATAATTAGCTTTTTATTCTTATATAAAAACTAAAAGAGTAGTGCTTTAAGCTTCAGAGCTTTTAAAAGGTTATATAACAGGTAATATACACCTATACTCTCTATGTTAGGACTGCGTTAGTGTTTATCTTTTAGCCTTAAAGAGCTTCTTATAGAAGGTCTGTATACATTCTTTTAATAAAGTTTCTTTACTTTAGTATTATGAAGGGCTCTAGTTAGTGTTGTAGAATTCTTAGCACCGAGCTAGGCGTGTTTAAAAGTAATTCTTACTTCTTTTTAAGACTATACAAGCCTTTCCGAGTTTATTAAGCTTAACTTGCTAGTATTTTATAATTTTTAGGAGCTAAGCAGCTTATTACTACTACTTATAGCTTTTTAAGCTAGGGTACCTTGCCTTAGCATTTGCGCTTTTAGTAAAAAAGTCGCTAGCGTTGCCTTAGGCGTTAGTAACTATTTTAAAGCAATTTTCTGCATTACAGAAATTCTTTAAAAAGTGTTAGCTTCATATTTTTTATATGCTATTAGCGTACTACTTGTTAGAGACTATAACAGGCCTTTTACAGTCCTTATCACTAGCCAATTACTTATTAGCTGTAAGGCCTCTTGTGTTAACAGCCTTTTTTCACTAATATAAGTAAGCTGCTCTAGTACTTTTCTAGCCTTACAAATTTTGTTCTTATTAAAAGTGTTTACTATAAAGACTACGTCTTTTTTAGGCAGCTTATAAGCTTTTCTTTAGTAGTATAGCGTCTTATTAAATATAATGTTACGCTTTATAATCACTTAGTTAAGCGCTAGAACCTATTTTTAATATATGTTAGAGGCTTTATAGCTCACTTAGTAACTAATATAGCTCGTAAGAAGAGTTTTCAAGCTTTTTTATATTGCTTAGCTACTTTATTCTGGTTTAAAAGATAGGCGCGGCAGCTATAAGTATATATACTACTCTAATTTAGTTTTATTTTAGCTGTAAAGCTCTTGAGTGGCTTAGACTTATAGTACTTAAAGTACCCTCTGCTTTATTGTTTAAAAAGCTTGATTAGAAAGCATAAGCTATGTGTATAAAATAAACTTATACTATAAAGCTAGGCTGTAGCCTTGATAATCTTTAGCTAGAATTTTTCATGCAGGTTTACGCTTACTTTTATTTTAAATTAACTTTGTTATTAGCTTCTATCTTACTTGTTTAGTATATCTATTTAGTTTGTAAGTATGTAGTAAAGACAGCTGAATTATAATACCACGTTCTTTATACTATTACTAGTATTGGAATATATGTTTTAAAGGGAGTGTTAAAAAATTATCGTCTTCTACGATTCTTATAATTTAGAGCTTATATTAGGCCTTAAGAAGCGCCTCAAAATAGTAAAAAGCTCTTATAATTTCTAGATTTAATTTAACCTATAGGACGTACACATAAGGCTTGCTTTTAAAGGTGTTTTAAATTACTTATATCTATTGCTTTTCTAAACAGGATTAAGACATGTTAAATAGGTCTTACAAGATCTTCTAGTATAGTTTTAAAAAGAGCTTTTTTAGTCTTTAAAATATAACCTACTTTATAAAAGTTAGAGCATAGTGCTTATATATAACAAGTGCAATTTTTATTTTTTTTACCCCTTAAGCTGCTTTTATAAGTGCTTTTAAGGCTTTAAGGCCTAGGTGTTCTATATAAGTATACTAAAGGTTTTTTAAGTTACTGCTTAAATAAGTTATTTAAAAGCTCCTTACTAAAAGTATTACGTTTATAATAAGCTTATGATAAAAGAATAAAGGTTTTTATTTAAAGAATAAAAGGTTGTAACAGCATTTAAGCCTTGTTAGAACAACCTTTTTGCCTAGCGTACCTTAGTAGAGAGTATTATCTAGGCCTAGGTACTAGACTTCTTTTCTATATAGGCGAGCTTCTAAAATGATATTAAGATAGAAACCTTTAACAACTATAGTATTTATAAATGTAAAGTTTCTAGTTTTATCACTACGTATTTTATTTAGAGTTTAGTGTAAGATATAAGTTCTTTAGCTACTAATAAGAAAAGCTTAAGTACTTGCCTTCCCTATCTTTACTTCTCTAGCAGTTATAAAAGAGCCTAGTATAAGCAGTTCCCTGCTGTTTACTAAATGCAACGCAGCTTTACTATCTAGTATAGTGCTCTTTAATAGTATATAAGCGTTAAAATTACTAGTATAGTATACACCTAAGCTGTCGTTTTCTTTAAAAAGCGCTAGGCTAATTAAGAATATAACTATACTACTTAGAAAAAGCTTTAACTTACTTTTTTTCTTTTAAAAGAGCTTATTAATTTTTAAGGTGTTAAAGGCGGTGGTTGTTGTTGTAGTCAGAATGGGGTTTCCCAGTCGCAAAAGTCAAAAAAAAAGATTGTGTGTAGTCAACGAGATTCGAACGGTGGGTGGATGAGGTCCACGCGCTAAGCGCTCGGATGTTACAAGTAACAGGAAGGATTCTCTCCTTGACGTACAGGCGAGGGTTGAAGGTCAACCAGCCTCTACGCCAGAAGGCAATAATCCGCGCGGGGCGCCAATCACGTAATTGCTATCCCGCTAAAGCTAGCTATCTAGGATAGCTATGCATAAAAAGATAGCAGCGCTATTATATACCTCCCTCTTAGAAGAGATGTACAGGATAGCAGGACAAAAATTATAGGTATAAGAATATAGTAAATCTTATTATTACACTTATTGTATTTGGCTTAAATAGTTTATTTATTATACAAATTGTTAACTAGTTATTTTATTATTTATAGCATTAGTATAATTTACCTTTAGTTAACATTAATAATTCTTTTCTACCTAAAATTACTTTTATAATAACTTACAGACTACCTTATATATTATCCTCGCCTTAATATAGACTAAGTCTAAATAAGTGTAGACTAACTTTATGTAAAACTTTAACTACTAGGAATTTTAGTAGACAATTTAACTAACATGTTACCTAATCAAAATCTAAAATAGCATTTTAAAAAATTACTTAAAATAATATAGCTTAGAGTCTAAAACTCTCTGCGCTAAATTAACTAATGTTAAGAAATAACAAGATGCTTAACACATTTAACTTTAATACTAAGGACAACCCTAGTACGTAGAAGATTAGGAATCTTAGGCAATAGGCTTATATTTAGGCATACTAAGTAGCTTTAATAATAAATAGAATTAATTAGCTTTTAAGTTAGCTAATAGCTACTTTAAATAAACAACTTGTTACTATAAAGAGATTTAAAATAGCACTACTTAAGAAGTAGAAAAAGAAGTAGAAAAATTATAAACATTTTTTATCTATACTAACTTATACTATAAGTATAATAAGGTCTCTACTAATTAAGATATAATCTTTATAGTAAGAATATATGTAAAATATAAAGCTATTAACTAGATGCAACTCTATATAAATAACTATCTACTTAATATAAAATATGAAGAAATTAAGGCTAAGACGTAGGCCTTATTTAAAAGTTAGATAGAGTTTAAACAAAAAATAAAACGCATTTTTAAAAAAGTAAATGCTAAGAACTAAGTGTAACGAACACGTTACAACTATATTATCCTCACAGTTATCTCAGGATCTTACCTGTATTGGACTTACTCCGGTCCTGGCCCAGAGCGCAGGTATAAAGACAGCTTAGGACCTATAGTTGCTTTGTAAATTTTTAATATCCTTTTATACAAGGCTTATAAGTGTTTTATTTAAATTAAGGCTTATTTATAGATCACAACGCACTCCTATATGCCTTGCCGTAATTCTTTCTGCTAATACTAATCCGTAAGTCTTGCCTGCGCTGTTACATTATATTAAAAATCTCGTCTTAGCCGGTAACAGCATTTAAAATAATATTGCAGCTGTTTATTTAGACTACGCCTAAGCCTAAGCCTCTCTAAAAACAAACTAGAAGCTTTACACTATTAAGTTTAATAACACTTTAAGTAGAATCTCCTAGATCTCTTACTAACTAAAGCCTTTAGGTTTAGAACTTTTAACCTTAATAATAAGGCAAATTACTTTAGAAAAGTCGCGTAGAGTGCGCTAAGGTAGAAACACAAAGACTACTAACAACCTATTAGCATTAGAATTAATTGCTAATAGCTAACTAAAACCACCCTAGACCCTCTTTAGAGCCCGTCCAAAAATCAACCCGCTGCTAGGGTTAACAATAATCTCTACAAGACAAAGTGACTAGCAAGCAACTAGTTGTTAAGAAGGATAGAGTTAAGGAGGAAGAAGAAGTAGATTTAGAGAAAGATCTTGTTGCACCCTATAGGGACGAAATTAACTGTTTAAATGCGCAAGTTGCGCAATAACACAGGAAGTTACGTTCTCTAGGGACACAGCTGTACTATCTACTAAAACACTGCTGACAAAAACAGATATACTAATAAGCTAATCAACACAGTACATTTCTGCTACCCTTAAGATGCTACGCATTAAGCTTACAGAGCGCACGCCCACTATTAAAAATCTTAATAATAGAACTAACTCTACGTTCCGTCAATGGCAGGCCTCAATAGAAGACTGATTAGAGATCAACTCAGATCACTACTAGACTGAGCGCGCTCGCATGGCTCTCGTGTAGGGACACACTACTGGTATCGCGAAAGGATACCTTAAACCGCAGTACCTAGCCAATTCGGTTTCAGAACGGTTCAAAAATGCGGAAGAAATGATTGCGCTACTTAAAGCACTCCTAGATTCCCGTCCAAAACCCTAGCCCCTGATAACAAGCCTCTACTAGATACTTTTACAAGTGCGGGAAGCCTGGTTACTTTGCAAGTGATTGTACTACCCCTCGGGTAAGAGAGATTAAGATTAAACAGGAAGAATACTCAGAAGCTGTGGAACATCACTCGGACTAGGAACGAGAGGGAAACAAAGACGCCTAGGACAACGCTCTGGCCTAGGCCTGCACAAGTATAATCTTGCCAATATTAATCTATTAAACTTGTTTAGAGGAAAGCATTTTTAAGTTTTTACTGTTCTTTGTTTAAAGGGGTATAGTGCCTGGTTACAATTGTTAATTAATACTAGAGCTTAAGGTTTTGTATTTCTAAATTCCCCTGTTGCCTATACTCTTTCCTAATTACTTTAGGTTCCTATCTAAAGACTGCCTTTTAAGGTCTCTGTAAAAGGATTCTAGGACTAAATCTAGACTAAAGTGGATAAATATATCTATTATTAGGATTAAATAGCTTTAGCAATTTAACTTATTGCTAGACATAGTTTAGAACTAAATTATGTGGCCTGTAAGATATCCTGCTACGTATAATCCTGCCACCCTTATTCTTATGCAGTTAAAGGAACTTTCTAACAATAAGGTTGCGGAGGAGGATATTTAGCGAAGAAACGCGCTCTAGAGGAAGGATGAATACTAGAGAAGGCAAAGCCCTATAATAGTTTTAATACAAAGAATACGCGGCCTTCTTTAGCTCTTAAAAGCTTATTTTACTTCTAGAGTTGCTAATCCTAAACTAGATCCTGTCCGGTTAGACCCCACCTTACGCATAGCTATTATTTTAGCAAATGCCTTCTATTATTTAATAAAATAAAAAGAAAACAAGTTCTTTACAACAAGTATTTACAAAATTAATTAATTATTAAAAAACTGTATAGAACCTAATAACTCTAATAATGCTAAACTAATTTAGGACTAACTTCTATCTGTCTACTATTTGTACTAAGACGTGTTTAGTAAAACTGCAGTAGACTAACTGCTTAAACACTGCTTATACAACTACAAGATTATCTTTACTAAACTACTACTAAATTAGTTTAGCCCTCTATACAAGTAGAGCACTACAGAACTTAAAGCTACTAAGACGTTTGTAATAAATAACCTTAAGAAAAGACATATTAACGCTAGCAATTGCCTCTTCGCCTCCTCTATCCTCTATGTTTAGAAGCCTAATAGAGATATTTAGATTTATGTTAATTATTGCAAACTTAACGCAATTACTTAAAAAGACTTATATCTAATTCTGCGCATTAATAAACTATTAGCTTGCACGCACAGAGCCTAGTTTTTGATTAAGTTAGATATACGCGCTGCTTTTAATAAGATTAGGATAGACCTAGACTCTAAGAAGTACACTACTTTTTAGACCTAATACAGAACGTACAAATTTAAGGTGTTGCTATTTAAATTATATAACAGCCTAGCTACTTATTAACGTTACATAAACAATGTGTTAATTAAGTATCTTAATAACTTCTGTATAGTCTACTTAGACGACATCCTTATCTACTCTAAATTAGAGGCAGAACATGTTCTCTACGTACAAAAGGAACTAGAAAGATTACAGTAAGCAGGCTTCTAAGTTAACATTAAGAAGAGCGAATTCTATGTTACAAGGACAAGGTACCTAGGCTATATTCTAACAAACTAAGAGTTAAAGGTAAATCTTAACAAGGTAGAGCTCTTCTATAATTAGGCACGACCTACTACTGTTATAGTTGTAAGATCGTTCCTAAGGTTTACAAGGTTCTACTAGCAATTTATACCTAAATACTTACAAGTTACAAAACTGCTTCTTATACTTTAAAGTCTTTTAAAGCTATTTATATAGAATTTAGATTATAAGAAGGCCTTTAGAAGGTTAAAAGCTGCATTGCTAGAAATCCCTACCTTATGCCACTATCACCCTAAATACAATACTAAGGTAGAGACTAACGTATCTTATAGTATTGTAGTAAGCGTACTTTCTTAGAAACAACTAGACAAGAAATAAAGTCTAGTAGCATTTGTTAGTAAGGTTTTATTTAGGTCTAAACTAAATTAAGAAATTTACAATAAGGAACTTTTTGCTATTATTACAGCGTTTAGCAAGTAGTGAGCTAAACTAGTATTAGCCTACTCTAAAATTAATATATATTTAAACTATTATTTACTTAAGTACTTTATAACTATAAAGGTCTTAAACGCTAGACAAGTACGTTAGGCTAAGGAACTTGCCCTATTTTCCTTCTACATCTAATACACACCCAGGAAGGATAATGCCTATATAGATATCTTTTCGCGACGCGAGCAGGATGTAGAAAACCTAAAGTCTGCTAAAACTAATAATTGTTCGCGGGTTCTACTTAAACCGCACTAACTTAACAACTAAATTAACTCTAACCTCACTCTTACCTATGTTACCTAACTCTACGCTTAGAATTCGTCCCTGCGCGTAGTAGAAGCTACCTTAGAGCCTATAACCCTAAATTTACTAGAATTAATTAAATCTATCTTACAAACAAACTGCACTGCATTTAAAAAAAGGTGTAACCTGTTACTAAATAAGTACTAAATTAAAAATAAATTACTTTTATATTTAAACTAACTTTGTATACTGCCTAACTTTATACTCTATACATAGATAATCTAAGAGGTATACAACTAAGTTTCTTTAGCTTACCCTAGCGCTACTAAAACTTATTAGCTAATTACCCTAAAATATTACTAAAAAGGTATAGAAGCTACCTGCAAAAGGTATATGCAGAACTGCATTAACTATTGCAAGGCACATCTAAGATAGACCTAAATTTTTAAAATAATTTACCCCCTACTAATTTCTAATTATCTAATACAACACTTATGTATTAACTTTAAGGAATTCCCCCTAAATAAGGCTAGTTATAATTAGATTATAGTTGTAATTAATTGTTTATCTAAACAGGCTATCACTATCCCTTATTATAAGATAATTAACGCAAGAGGTATAGCTAAATTATTTATTTAATAAGTATACTATTTTAGCTGTATACCTAACACTATAATCTCTAACTAAAAACCTTAATTTTATATTTAGTTTCTAGTCTAAGTTTTGTTAGATCCTAAGTATTAAGGTTAAGCTATTAACGGCCTACTATAAAGAGACTAACGGCTAGACAAAGATTATAAATAAATATATTAACTAAAGGCTTTAGCTGTTTGGATTCTACTACTAAGACAACTAAAGTAGACTGCTGCCTTTAATTAATAAAGCACAAATTTCCTTACTCTATTCTGCCCTAGGCATATTTCTATATTAGATCCTTTACGGATTTGATCCTAGATAGAGCTAGGACTAGAATCAGCTAGCTAACATCTTTACCCTAACTAACAAGATAAACTACAAGAACGCGCTAGCCATAGCTACCTAAATGCACAACGCTTAGAAAACAGCATAAACTTTTTTAAAAAAAAGCTTAAGATTAGATACAAACTGTAGTAAATTGTTACTGCTGCCTAATTAATTAAGATATAGAAGATAGGGTTTTCTTAGAAACAAAGAACCTTGCAACTAATTGCCTAAGCTAAAAACTATTAGCTAAATAAAAAGGCCTCTTTAAAGTTCTTAAGAAAGTTAGCTACTTATACTGCCTTAAGTTACTAGAAAAATTTTAAATATAAAATATCTTTGCAGCTAAACTATTTTGCAAAGATTTTTAGGACCTACTTCTAAAATAAAAAGCTCTAAGGCTAGCCTCTACTTTAATTTAAAGCGTAGAAGAATAGGAAGTTAATAAAATTCTTGCTAGCAAAGCATATTGTTTAAAGTTAAAATACTATGTTAGCTAGGTTAAACATAACCTAGACTTAACTTAGTATCTAGCCTTAAATTTTATAGAGGCCCCTTATAAACTTAAAGCCTTCTATAAGAGGAACTTTACACGTCTAGGTCCTTTAAGGTTTTTAATAAAGTAGATTAACGCCTAAAAGTAAAGAAAAGAGAATATAACTTTACTGCAAGACAACAATATATAAGAAAAAAGAAAATTTTCTTTTAATAAGTATCTAGTAAAACAATTAGGCCACCCCTAAACTACCTCTACCCTCTTCTCTTCCTCTCCCCTAACCCCCTTACCCTTACTTAAAGATCTAGAGAGGATCTCTCCTCCTCCCTATAAGAGGAAGAGGAGTTAGAGGAGAGCCTACTGCTCTTCTCCTCCTCCCCTGCCTCCCTCTAGAGGCGCCGCTCATCGTCTTCCTTCCCTAGCGGAGAAACTAGACCACTACCGCTAGTTCCGCCCTAGCGAGCAAAGGCCTCTAAAGAAGCAACCTAGCTGTCTAATAAATAGACAGCATCCTAAATCTCTAAGAGGACCTAGTAAGTTAAACTAAGATTAAAGCTACAGATAGCTCTTTCTCTTAGCTTCTCGTTACCTAGACCTTTTTAGCTAAAACAAGAGCTGCCGCCTGCACCTACTCTTTAGCAGGGAGGCAGTCTTCTACTAAATTCTTTTTATACTCCGCAGCAGCGAGGAGGTCTATAGTAGTAAGAAGTTTAAAGAACTTCTTTTTAACGTACTCTAGCACCTACCTAAGTTAACTTTAAGTTTAAAAAGACAAGACATATTAAACTTATAAGAGAGCACTTCTTTTTCTACTATGCGTAATAAGTGTATTTCTTAGACGTTTTAAAGTTAAACTAATGTTTAACTCTAAGAACGCCCCGCGCGAAGGCGCGCACTAACTGCAGGCAAATAAGGCGATACGCCTCTAGTAAAGCCCTTAGGGGGCAACGCAGCGGCATAGTGTGTGTGTATGTGTATGTGTATGTGTGTGTGGTGTTTTGGAGAAGCAGAAAAATCAGACACAACGTGTTGTTATAATATTAAAACAGCAAACGCGCAAGGCTAGTCTAACACTGCTCTAGGTCGTAGTCGCGGTAATTGCCTATTAGAAGTCCACAACAACAATAAAAGACGTTATAAGGTTAACAACAAACAAACAACAAACATGTTAAAGAATATACACAGCTACGGGACTAGCTAACTACTAGGAGGGGGGGTAGTGTAATAAATACGTTACAACTCTATTATTCTTACTATTATCTTAGGATCTTACCTGTATCGGACTTACTCTAGTCCTAGCCTAGAGCGCAAGTATAAAGATAGCTTAGGACCTATAGTTGCTCTGTAGATTTTTAATATCTTTTTGTACAAAGCCTATAGGTGTCTTATTTAAATCAAGGCTCATTTGTGGATCACAACGCACCTTGCCGTGATCCCTTCTGCCGATACTGATCCGTAAGTCTTGCCTGCGCCGTTACACTAAGCTAAGAAGAAGATTACTCGCCTAAGGTAGACTACGTTAGTATTAGTATACACAGCAGAATTTAAGCAACTACAAATACAAATTAACTAAAATAATAAAGTACTTTAAATAGTATTTAAAGTAGGCTTAAAAAAGAATATTAAAGACAGCTTTATATACTATAATAAGCCTAACACACTGTATACGCTAGTTAAGTTGGCTACGCATCTTGATAACAGGCTCTAGAAACAATATAATTAAAAGAAATACTTTTAACCTAGCCTAGCTAACATAAGAAAATAACATAGTAGGTATAATAAGAAGAGCAACGCTATTATAACTAGCAAAATATTAAAGAAGGCTAAAGACAAATATACTTAAAAAAGAAGGTAGTATAGCCTTTTTAAGGAAGAACGCTAGAAGCGTTATAATGATAAGGCATATTTTTAAGATAGCAAAGTTGAATACTTTACCTAAAACTATAAAGAAGAATAAATTAAATAGGCGGCTGTTAAGATTAAGATAATTAGATAAGGAGCGCTATACCTAGTTTAAATAGAACTAGATAACAACTTAAGTAACTTAGACTTCTACAAAGAGGCACGCTTAATAGATAGCAATAAGATTATACTATAATAAAAACTAAATCATAAAGTTTTTATTCCAAGCAAACCTAGGCTAATAAATTAGAAAGTTAAGAATAAAGTTATGCTAAAATAATTAGCTAACAACTAATGTTAGGTATGTAAAGTAGTAACGCACTACGCTAATAAATGTATAGTTTAAGAAAAAATTATAATTACTAGTAAGAATACTAAGAAAGTTAGTTATTAAGCATTATACTAACAACTCTACTTTAGTAATCTAGTAGCTTAGTTTAAAAACTAAGAAGGTAAAAAAGTAGAAAGTACTAAGAAGTATAAAAAGTTATATTACTATATCTGTAAGCTTAATTGCAAGTCCTATAAAAAGAATAAAAGAAAGTATAGAGCGGACTAAGACTAGTGCTACTACCTAAACTTATAGGCAGATAAATACTTAGTAGATAAGTGTTACCTCTATAAACCTAAGAAAGTAGAGATTTACTACTAACTCCTATAGACGCAATGCAGGGATAGATATAACTTCTATTAATAGTAACTTAAGAAGGCATAATAGGTAGACAACTACTACTATACTACCTTATTATTCAATATTTGTAAGGCAGTAAACTGCCTAATTTAAAAAGCAAAAAAGCTAGAGCTAAGAAGATAAGACTCAAAGTAAGAAATACTTTACAAAAACTTTTATTAGAGCTTCTATTATAATAATAGTTGCTTAATATACTATAGCACTAAGTACAGTGCAGGCTACTTTCCTAGAAAGAAGAAGAGTAAGTAGGCAAAAAACTAGGATGCTGCTAAAGACAAAGTTACACTAGTAAAGATATACCTAAGAAAACTCTAAGGAAGGTACAGGATACTAATAGCTAGGTAAAGTAGTTACTTACAACTGTATTTATGCAAGGTTAGAACATATAAGCGCTTATAGATAGTAGAGCTATATAAATAATAATTTCTTTATAAGTAGTAGAGAAATATAATATACTATACTAGATTAAGAGAGAACTAATCATAATAATACTAGCTAATAAGAAGCCTATAAAATATAGAAATAGTATAATATAGTTAAACACTAAATTAATAAAGCTATAGATAGCAGGCATAAAGTGCTAGATAAATATTAACATTATAAATCTAGAAGGACTAAATATGTTAATTAGTTATAACTAGCTAGATGCCTATAACCCTGCTATTATCTAGCAAA
Source organism: Alternaria gansuensis (assembly GCA_009289805.1). Classification (NCBI taxonomy): domain Eukaryota; kingdom Fungi; phylum Ascomycota; class Dothideomycetes; order Pleosporales; family Pleosporaceae; genus Alternaria; species Alternaria gansuensis. The sequence continues at coordinate 12,077 of WBOK01000244.1, read as the reverse complement.
AAAAGATAATACTTAGAAAAGAACCTATGCACAAGGTTGCTAGAGTACGTAAAGAGATACGCTTAGCCAATTAAAGCTTAACTTAAGATAGGAGATTTAGCAAGATTTTACTACATAAAATTAAAAGAATTTATACAAAGGACTTTTAGAAGAAAAAAGTTATTTAAATAAAGTAAGTTGCAACTACAAAGAAAGGACCCTTACTACTAAAAATACTAAGAGAGTATTATACTAACAAGTTTAGAGAACTCTTTAAAAAAAAATAAAGCTATAAAGCTAGCAGACTATTAGGATTAAGATTACAGAATTATCCTAGATAATAGAGCTAAGCTAAGCCTAGAACTAATATACCTAATATTGCCTAAGCATAATGCTAAGCTAAGGGATTACATCTAGAAGAATCTAAAGAAGGGATTTAGCTAACTAGAATTTAGCGTAATAGCCTTACCTATTTTATTTATATAAAAGCTTAATAGGAAGTAGCATGTGTATGTTAACTTTAGGAGGTTAAATAGCGTAATATAAAAAACTAATATTCTCTACTACTAATATTAGAGCTAATAGATTAACTTCAAAGAGCTAAGTAGTTTATAAAATTTAATATTTAAGAAGAATCTTACTAAATTAAGATTAAAGAAGGTTATAAGTAAATAATAGCGTTTTAGGAAAAGTATAGACAATTTAAATATACAGTTATACCTTTTAAATTAATAAACGCACTAGCAACCTTTTAATTAGTTATTAATAATACACTTTACAAATACCTTAAAATATTTGTTACAACGTACTTAGACAATGTACTAGTATACTCTAGTAGAACGCTTAAAGAATATATAGAGCATATTAAGAAAGTACTAAAGAAGCTTAAGGATTACAAGCTATACCTACAGCCTAAGAAGTATAAATTCCATGTTAGGGAGACAGAATTTCTAGGCTTTATAATATCTATAAAGGGAGTAAAAATAAATCTAAAAAAGATTGCAGCTATATAAAAATAGCTAATACTTAAAATAGTTAATAAAATGCAATCTTTTTTAAGCTTTACTAACTACTATTAAAAGTTTATTGAAAATTACTTCAAGATTACTATACCCTCCTAAAAGATTACAAAGAAAGAGATAAAACTTACTTAAAACAAAAAACAATAAAAAGCGTTTAATAAGATTAAATAAATATTCTTTAAAGCACCTATACTAGAGATGTACAACCTAAGACAAAAAACGCAAGTTAAGACTAACGCGTTAGATTATACACTTAGAGCTGTATTATTATAGTAGTATCTAGAAAAAAAATAAAGACTAGTGTTCTACTATTTAAGAAAGTTCTCCAAAGTAGAACTTAATTATAACGTTTACAATAAGAAGCTACTAGGAGTAGTTAATTACTTTAAATAGTAGGAAGTCTATTTGTTAAGACTACTACACTAGATTAATGTTTTTACTAATTACTAGAACTTAGCAGGGTTTATAACAACAAAAAAACCTAACTAATAATAAGTCTAATAAGTTAAGATATTAGCTTAGTCTAACTTTAAGATAACATACTATACTAAAACACTTAATAGAGCAGTAAATGCTCTAAGCAGGAAATTTAACATACGCAAGAAGAGTTACAAGGAACTATATAACGCTATATTTGGAAAGATGCTAGATAGTAGTCTATATTATAACTAGCTAGAACTAGCTAAGGTAGCTAAAGTAGCTAAGCAGGTAGAAACACTACAATAGTAGTGATAGTAGAGAGTAGCTAGCTAGCAGTTTAAGCCTAAAGGAAGCAGCTCTAATAAACTACTATAAGACAAGAAATAGTACAAGGATATAGTTTAAGAAAATCAAATATATATACTTTTACATATAAGATTAAGTTTTATTTTAAAACTACACAAGTTTCTAAAATACAGATATATAGTAATTAAAGAAATAGTTAAGTAACTAGCTAAGGTGTTTATAATACTACGCTTACAAGTAAAAGTGCAGAATATATTAAGTAACTATTTACTATATTACTAAAATAAGCCTAAGAGATATAACCCTTACAGCCTATTATAACCTTTATAGCTACTAACACAACTATAAAGTAGTGTAATAATAGACTTTATAGTAAAGCTTCCAAAATTATTAAAACTAAAATTAGCTTAACTTTACAACACTATTTTAGTAATTATTGATTAGTTAACTAAGGCGGCAAAGTTTATGCCTATAAAAGAGGCTATTATAGCAGAAAGCTGCGCGTACAAAGTTATAAAGGCACTAGTATTAAAGTATAAAATACTTAAAAAGTTTATTACTAATTATAACAAACTATTTACGGATAAGTATTAGGACACATTTCTAGCCAAATTAGGCGTAAAAAAGAAGCTATTAACTGGCTTTTACCCTAAAATAAATAGCTAGACAGAATAAACAAACTAGACACTAAAATAGTATCTTAGAATATACGCTAACAAGCTGTCAGACAACAAAATTAAACTCTTACTAACTGTATAATTAGCCTATAATAGTACAAAGTTAGTAACTATAAAGCACTTACTACACTACGTAAACTATAAATATAAGCTAGCTGCTTATTAGGATCTAAAGAATATTAAAAGTATTATAGTAGGCGCAGATAATAAAGCCTGCTTAATACAAGAGCTATACAAAGAATTAAGCAAGAATATAATTTATAAGAACTTCATAATAGCTAAGGCAGCTAATAAGTAAAAGATGAAAAAACTAAATTTTCAGAAAAGAGACAAAGTTTTCCTGTAACAACAGAACTTAAAAACTAAGCAGCTAAGTAGAAAACTAGATAACCTCTAAGTAGAACTATTTAAAATCTTAAAAAAAATAAGCATTATAAACTACAAACTCTAATTGCAACTAAGTATACACGTCTACTTTATCTTTTACAAAAAACTCTTAAAAAAAGCACTTTTAGATGCTAAGCTAGCAACTAATAAAAAGCTTAAGGAGAACAAGTATAAGGTTAAAGAAATTAAAAACTTACAGAAAATTCGTTATTAGTAGAAATACTTAGTTAAGTAGCAAGAATAGCTAGAAAGCTAGAACACTTAAGAACTGAAGAAAATTTTAATAAACTACAAGTTATAGGTACTTAGGTACTATTAAAGACACCTAGAGAAGAAAGAACTAGGTCTTTAAGAGAAAGGAAGTAATTAGAAAAAGAATTAAAAGAAGTATTAGCTTGTAACTAGCCTAAGTTAGTTAACAATCTAAGTAGCAATAGTTTAGTTATTAAAAAGTGTGTACTAAAAGTAAAGTTCTTCTTAGCTTACTTCTTTACATAATTCTAAAGTTTTAAAGTTAAAAAATCTTAATTAGCAAACAATTGCGTTTCCGCTTTAATTTCTAGGAGCTCTAGCTTGCTTTAAGCTAACTAAGCCTCTAGATGCATAAATTTTAGGCGCTTCTTACGCTTATTATACTAAACTTTCTTCTACTCTTTTTTAAAACAAACAAACTACACTCTACTTTTACAAAAATATAACTAGTAATACAGCTAGTTGCAGTATTTTTAAAACAGCAAAAGTTTTTTTTTATAGCGCTTATAGCAAAATTTTATTTTAAAATTTATTTTTTTACATAATCAGTGTAAGCACGGCGCTTAGTAGTTGAGTTCTGTAGACAGTTATAATAAGACAATTAGACCTTAGGTATAGTTAAGAAAGTATAGAGAAAAACAAGCATATTATACAATAAGCATACTAAGACCTTATATACAGCTAGCAAATTAACACGCGGCATAAGAAAACAATATTTTAAGGTATTAAGATAATACGCCTAAGAGGAGGGATAATATTATAAGTAACAGAAAGGATTTTCTTCTTAACGTACAGGCGAGGGTTAAAGGTTAACTTGCCTCTACGCTAGAAGGCAATAATCCGCGCAGGGCGCCAATTACGTAATTGCTATCCTGCTAAGGCTAGCTATTTAGGATAGCTATGCATAAAGAGATAGCAGCGCTATTACATACCTCCCGCTTAGAAGAGATGTACAGGATAGCAGGACAAAGATAATAAGTATAAAAATGTAGTAAGTTTTATTATTACACTTGTTGTAGTTAACTTAAATAGTTTATCTCTTATATAGATTGTTAACGAGTTATTTTATTATTTATAAAATTAGTATTGTTTACCTTTAGTTAACATTAATAACTCTTTTCTACCTAAAATTACTTCTACAATACCTTACGGACTACCCTATACATTAGCCTCGCCTTAACACGGACCGAGTCTAGATAAGTGTAGACCAACCCCATGTAACATCGGAGCAGTAAAGCTCAGACCACCAAGCGAAAATCAGGGTCGAAAAAATTTGCTAAAGGTACTAAAAAACGACACTAATTGAAACGTGTTTAAAAGAGCTTATATCTAGCTTGAATAAGCTCTTTGCAAAGTTCTTATACTGGTTAGTATATAAGTAGTTCTAAAACCTTCTAGCTCTCTCTTTATTTATAATATAGTTAACTTTTAAGTAGGCCTTAATTGCTGCTAAAAGTATGTAGCACTCTACTAGCTCTTATAAATGTGTTTTTTTAGTGCTGTGTTTATAAGAGCACTTCTAGCTATATTTTTAGCTTACGCTTTTAGCACGTTAATTAGGTGTATAAAGTTCTAAGCTTTTTAATATAGCGTAAGCTTTTAAATATTTAGCTAAGCTTAGTAAGCTAATTAAGCGCTAGTAAAGTATTTTTACGAATACTATGTTTATTTAGTTAAGATTAAAATAAATTCTTTTAAGTATTTATTGCTGTTAGTAAAGCATTTTTATAGTGCTAGCCTAATGAAGAGCATATTTAGCTTCTACAGCATCTAGAAAGTTATATATAGCAAAGACGCTGTTAACCTTAGAAATTTTTAGCTTTTTAGCTATTAGTTAGCTTATCTACTACTTATTATACTAAGCTTATAGTTTTATAGTACTAAGCTTTGCCTTCTTAAGGCTTGTGTAGTACTCCTAGCATGTTACTATTTAGTTGATAGTGTTTATTAGCGCTAGTCTAAGCTTTAATTACTTCATAAGCTTATTAAGAGTTTAGCTTAGTTCATCTATAAGTCTTATTCTAATTAGATCTAGTAACTGCTTATTAATAGTTGCGTAGACCTAGTTCTATATATACTATAAGGCACGCGCGTTTAAGGCCTATTCTGCGTGCCTTATTTTATATTTATTAAGCTAGATTTAGCATTAAACTTTAGCTACGTATACTAGTAGGTCCAGCTTACGTAACTAAAAGGCGCGCTAAGTTAGTAATACAAGGAAAGATGCTTGCTATTATTATAGTGTAATTAGTTAGTAGATTAAACAGTATGTTTAAACAAATTAGAAGGTCTAAACTACTACTAGCGTACTTTAAGTTGCACAAAGAGAATCTAAACTATAATTTAAATTACTAGGCTTATAACTTTAAAGAACAAGAGAGCGAGTAACAGTAGTTTAGAAAAACTAAATAATTAATTTTGTCCTTTATCTGCGTCTAAGACATTCTTCAGTTAAAAAAAAATATTATAGTCTATAAAGAGCAATGAAGATACTAGAGAGATTTTTTTAAGCCTAGCAAGTACTTTATAGAGTTGAGATGCTTTCTTCTAAACTTAGCATGAAGTCTCTAAGCCTCAGCGTAAAGGCTCTAAGGCTCGGCGCTTGGCGCTGCGCGCGCCGCGCAGGCCTTGACGCTTGTGCCTAGAGTCTCGTGCCTAGAGCCTCGTAGCTGAGGCGCGTGGCTGATATATGCGACAATTTCTTTATGTTAATAGTTCATTATCTAACTTAAGCTTATAGAGATTACCATTTACTTAGATAGCCTTAGCTATAAGTTTATTAAGTATGTTAAGTGTAGCTCTGCTATACATAATTTCTAGCTTCGGCCTTTTGAGACAACCTTTTGATGTGACTATATATTTTGTAGACACCTTTTTAGTAAAAAAAGATTTTTTGCTAACAACAGGTATCCGGGCTCACGCTCCCTTGTTTGGCATTGCCAGCACGCAATTAGTGTGTCGCTCTAGCATGTTTAGATAGAAACAAAAAAAAGCAAGACAAAGACGCGAATCACCTTTTAACTTAATGCGCCTTATTTTGCCTATTTTTGTTGCTTTACTGCTAGGCGCTCTTAGATAAAGTAAAGCAGTAACACTATTATTGCCTTGCTTACTAACTTATAGACGCGATAATAGAAAGCCTACTCTTCTTTTTCTACCTCTTTCTTTTTTATTGCTAATTTAACATCTTGCAATAGCTGTTTAAGCTAAGTTCTAATCTCTATAATTAGCTTTTGCCCAACAGATAAGAAGAAAAAGATACTAATGTAATAGATTTTAAGTACTACGCTAGTATTAGCAAATACTTTAAAGATTATATAGATTTTATTTTAACTAGCTAAAGTAGGGCTAATTATTGTTCTCTATATAAGAATAATGCAGATAAAGAACTTATTTAAAGAATTTATAAACTTAAGAGTCTAGTTAAGTAGTTTAGTTTTAGAATATTAATAAATTTAGGTGTCTGTATAAGCAGTTTAAGTTAGATCAGATTAGGTGCTAGGTAGATAGTAGCAAGGGATGCTTTTTTTAGAAGAAAGCCTAAAATAATTAGATGTTTAGTGTAGAGGTTACACGCAATCGTAGTGTATTGTATATAAATTGTTTGTATATAGTGCTGTTTAAAAGGTAAGAAGTAGTAAGTAAGATGCAGCGGCTTTATAAAGTATTGCAGGCTCCTACTGCGGTACGTACGTGTTCTTTCCCTCCTCTATTGCATTATATTGCAATCTTATTGCAATCCTATTTGCAATCCTACTATAATCTTTTTGCTAGCTATAGGCTAGCAATTGCTGTTAGACACGTTTTAACTAGTGTTGTTTTTTAGTATTTTAAGGCCTATATAACTACGTTATTACAATTAATTTTAGTCTCTTTAAGGTAGAGCTATTAATTAGCTTAAGATAGCTATACTTTAAGCTTATTCTAGTTACTATAGTAAGTATTAGGCTTATTAGCACGCGTAGTTATTTTAGTAGTTATAATATTAGTAGGGGTATTAATTACAGTGTTACTTATCTTGGAAAGTATTTAAAGTGTAAAGATTAACCTAAAAGGATCTAAGAGTAAGTTCTTAAGTTCTAAGTCAGTATAATAAAAAGGGTGTAATAACATGATTAGTAGATTAATATAATATTACAAAGAGTTGAAAATATAGTACAATTTAGATTAAATACTAGAGTCTTACATAAAGTTATACACAATAACCTATAGAGGCACATTATCTATTATTATATACTAGGCAATAGCCTTAATAGTCGTAATTTCTCCTAGCGATAGTCGCGGTAGTTGTGATCGCTCCTAGCAATAGTGTACGTGACCTCCTAGCGATAGTCCTTGGCGAAGTAATCAATTACGTGACTTCCCGCTGCGTTGTTCTTGCAGATTAGTCGTCTAGTTCCTTGTTGGCTGGTTCTAATAGTTCTCTGTGAGACTTGGGTTCGTAGCCAGGCCGTAACAATCATCTTTACAACCAAACGTGCAGTTTTCTATCTTAAAAAGTAGAATTAATGTTGCTTGTTGCTTTTTTATCAAATAAGTTTAAAAGCCTCTTAAACGCTACGTAGGTATCGAATATACTATAAAGAACTTTGATTAATGAGTTTAAAGGTAAACTTAATCTTAATAACAAATGTAGTATATAGTATAGACTTGAATGCGCTAAGAAATAAGCAATCCACCAATATATTTTCAACTTTAATATATCAGAACTCGCGCCCCAGCTATATAAAGTAGTAGATATAGCAGATAAAATACTAAGTATATAAAGTAGTAAGCTTATAAGCAAGCACTGTAGTGGAGCATCTTAGAAGTTATCTAATAAAACGGGTGCTCGATGTAATAGTTGTATTTAATATATATAAATGCAAGAAGTCGATGTTAGTGGGTTTAGTGTCTAGTGTGTCTTTAGACGGCCTTCTGAGGTTTTCTACTTTCTTATTCGCGCTAACGTGGTTCACAAGCGAGTGACGCTCCTAAGCGAGTGACGCACTTTTGCCAAGACCTTACTAATATTCATTCAAATTGTAATGCTTCAACGCAACAGCAAAGGAAATTTCTTTTATTAAAGTAAATATGTAGCTTATAATACAAGCTATTTAGAGAAAAGCAACACTAATAACCTAACGTGCTAGTGTATTCGAGGTGGGCACCGATCGCCCACTAAGTCAGCACTACGTGACAAACGACTAGGCTATGCGGCCAGTTTGCCAAAAGATAAGCACGACAATAATCTAAACAGATTATTGTTGCGTAGTACAATATATATTGGCAAGTAAGAGCATCTGCTTCGTTACAGCTAGAGCTATGGGTAGTATTCTTAAAGCAACACTTTAAAGGCAACGTATTACAATACTTTAATAACGTAATTATATACTTTACTTAATAGTTTTTTAACAATCCAAAGCAGTAGCAATTATAAGAAATATTTTCAAGCTAGTAAAGCTAAAGCATTTACTTTAGCTTACTAAAATTTAAGAAAATAGCAAGTTTTTGACTTCAAATCTTTAATAAAATGCTTATTAATAAGAGGTAAGCTACTGACTTTATTAAGTATTACTTTTAGCTTGGGGTGAAGTATAATTAAAAGTTGAACTATAGTAAAGCTCTTTGCAAGAATCTTAGAGTTATGGAAAGTTAGTTTTACTTAGTATCAAATTCAAAAGCAAAGTATAGCATTGGAATTAAAAGTATATACATCTAAAATACAACTACCTTTAAAATAGGCTTAATATGAACTAGCTTAGTCGTTAAAGCAGTAACCTATTATGAATAGCTAAATAGAGTATAGTAGAGTAATAAAAAATAGTATACAGCTATTTAAAGTATTTATATAATAAAGTAAATAGTTTTACTTGTTAATATCTTGAAAGGCAAGCACCATCTTTTTTACCTAGTATAAAAAAGAAAGCCTACTTTAAGACTAGGTAACTGAAGTCTCAAAAAACAGCTAAGTAATGGATAAGCTTAGTATTAAGTAACTAAAGCATTTCCATGAGTATACAAAAAGGAAATTTTTAGTAGCTATTGCTTACCAGATTCTCATAGTTATAAAAGCTATAGCTTAATCTGTTGAATAATAGGTCTACAAAAAATGTACATTACTATTTATATACTTTTATGCTTTTACTACATAAAATAGCTACTTAATATTAGTTATGTTGTGCTGCTAAGAAAAGTATATGATGTAGGAGCTGAGAGGGAGCAATTGCGTGGTCAATCGAGTGGAAAATAAGTATATTAAGCAACCAAGTGCTACAACTAAGTATTAATAACGACTAAAGAGACTTCAGACGTTCTGGCCAGTATGTATAGGCGCTAGCGTAGTTGCCAGGTGTTTAGAATACTAGAATTACCTAATCACCAGGGTGATCCGCATGTTAATACTCCAACACACCCGCTAGGTTAGTGAGATACTATTAGTCTAAGTTGTGATTATCTAGGCAATTATAACCAATTAAGATTTTTAATGAAGAGGGCTCTTTGAAATTATAGCTCTATTTCTTAATCCACTGTTATTTTAGGAATAGTACTTATTTTAATGAAGCTAGTAGCCTTTAGTAATACTTAAACATTAGATGGACTTTAAATATCGCGTAGTAAGTAGGTACACAATTGCCAAAGCAATATTGATTATATCTACTACCTCTCTAAAACTTTTACCCTTAACTTAAGTTCAAATTAAATACTAGGCCGTCTTAGTTCTTACCGCACTACTACTACTACCACTACTAATATAGTAAGCAGTATTAGCCTATTATTATTTTACTAATTAAATGATAATTTTTTAGTGCAGTGTGCCGTTAACAGCAATGAGCATAAGCGTTGCTTAGAGAGCTATTATTAAAAGCGTAACTATTGCTTAGAAAGCTTACGCTAGCAACGTAAGAATAGTGCTAAGTATAAGCACTTCGCGAGCTAAAGCCTATTAATAATGAAATTTACTAAGCAGCCAATTTTTCTAAAATGATAAAAGTTAGTTGCTATTGCTTGTTACCCTATAAACCTATTGCAAGACTTCTACTAAATTTATCCAGAAACTAATTACAGAGGGGTGACAAAAAAAGGAATCAAAAAAGTTACTGTTTTTCAAAGCTTTCTATTTCTATAACCAGAAAGCTCTACTAAAACGAGGAAGTGATTTGAAAAGCCAGGAACTTTCTTTTTAAGATAGGGTCCTTAGTAAGCTGATTAGCTAGTACGGCTGCCCCTGCCATCTCGCCTGAACATACGCGTTAAAAAAAGTTCAAATTAATCTTTGTATAACTTTTCTTCAAAAGTATAAGATCGCTAAAAATATAATTTATAAAATAATACAAGTTAATCACTATTCTGTTAAAGCCAAAGATAGGACTATAATAAACTATCTATTTATAAAAAAATGCTTAATTTTCTATTTGTTAAAAGAATTTAATAAAATAGCTTACTGATATTGAGTAAACCAGCATATAGCTTCCCTAGTAGCTAAGTAACACTATAGCTGATATATAGTATAATTATTCATTACTTTTAGTAAGAACTGTTAGAGATTAAGCTACTTAGCTGTTTCTCCACAGAATCCAGGTGCTCAAAATCACACCTGGAATCTACAATGAACCTACGATCAATTGATTACTAGAAGCTATGACGCTACTAGTACTAATTATCATTGTTATCGATTAGGCTGCCTCTGAGTCTACTACAAACAAGTAGAAGGCAGAGACCTCTACCTCTGAGTTGATAGTAGAACAAGCAACCATACCTAGAGTTTGAATCCGCAACAAGAACTAATTCATTTTTCATAGTATAATTTTGTTATGTTAAATAGGCTGGTAAATGGGTCGTGGGTACCCACGCGTGGGTATAAGTTGGGTTAGGGTCGCGCGGACCAGTAGTTGTGGTTAGGTTGGCGTCGCACAGGCTAGTGGTTAAGGTTGTGGTTAAGTTGTACAGACTAGTAGTTGTAGTTATAGTCAGGTTGCACAGACTAGTAGTTGTAGTTATAGTTAGGTTGCATAGACTAGTAGTTAAGGTTATACTTAGGTTACATAGACTAGTAGTTGTAGTTAAGTTAAAGTTAAGTTATAGTATTTATTACTAGTTATTTATGCTAGTTAAGTGATAGTTAAAACTTTATTACTAAAGTTAATTATTATAGCTTATTATTATAGTAACGCTTAAGCCTTAAGGCGCTGCCGCATTTATGCTAGAGGTAGAAAGTTCTTTTCTATAAGCTTGTCTTTTACTGTTTCCTCCTCTAGATTAAATGTACTATCTCTAGGCGCTAGAAGCTTAAATATATTATTAAATTTCTTACATAGTGATTTAAAGCTAGGAATGTTTTTTATATAAAAATTCTTTGCGCCTTTAAATTTAGAGGAATAGTATCTTTAAAAACTATAATCGACTACATAGTTAAAGCTAAAAGACAGGACTTTTAATTACTAATAATATCTTTTATAGTGTCAAAAACGCGGCTAATACTAGTACTAGTAATAGAGATTGCTAATATATTTTTTGCAACTTAAAATAGCTAAAGATAAATATTTCTATTTTATTGCTACTACTTTAAGACATTAAATAATACAGAGGGGTGACAAAAAGAAAAAGAAATTTTAAAAGTTATCTTTTTTAAAGATATATAACTAGATAATTAAATGAGCTATAACTATAATTTTTCGCGTTTTGAAAAGCGCATAACATCCTCTTGTAGTAAGGCTACTTTTGAGCTAGCTTAGTCAGCAGTAAAAAGGATCAGAAAGGCAGTGAAAGTAGGTAAAAAAAAAGCCTAGTTAAACCTAGTAACAACTTTTTACTTACAGTATCTTTTTGGCTAAAAGTAATAAGTGTTATATGTTAATACAGTCTCTAGAATATATCTAAGTAGGATGTTATTTCAACTATTATTTTATAAGTTAGATAAAAAAATGATTTTTCAAGGTTTTTTTATATTAAAGTAGCTAAAGCTAGTAACTACCGAGGTTGACGGCGTAACGCGCATGACCGCGTAACGCGCGGTTTGAACACCAAAACCACCACCAAACTTGAGGCTGTAGAG
>WBOK01000243.1:0-107155 GCA_009289805.1 Alternaria gansuensis | reverse complement strand
GAGTTATGACGCGATTTGTGTAGGTGGTAGTTTGGTGGGGTGGCTCAAAACATGAACTGGCTCAAAACGCGCACGGACACGGTAGGGGTCGTGTAGGAAAGCTGGGGCGAGTGCGAGGGCAACTGCGGCAGAGACAGAGCACGTCAGCGCACCATGAGCAGTGAGGGCCATGCTTCACCGGCTAGACTGCGCACAGCAACAGCAAGCAGCTTGCGTACTGGGAACACAAATGCCTCGAAAAATCCCAAACTTCGGCGTCGCAGTGGTAGTCGGCACAGCCGGTCCACTAGCTCTTAATTCCGAAGCTGCGCATTCACGTGGCAGAAGAGCCTCATCATCGCACTAGCCGATCGTACAACAGTGTCATCAGAACACGTATCACGAGTTGACATGACTTTTATCTCCATATCCTCTTCGGAGATAAGTATCAACACTTGATGTCAGTATTACTCTGTCATCGTATTTTCACACGAACAAGTGTAGGGAACAACAACAATGTATATATTCAAGCGTCAGACTAACAAGCGCGAAATCGCAGACGGCACTATTTTAGGTAACTACAGTGTGAGGACAAACTCCAATTATGATCATGGAAGCGCTTCTATGCTCGATGCCGCGCTACGAAATCGTACGCCGCGAAAGCCTGGATCGAACCTGTGCAGTCATCCATACTATTGGTACGAGCGCCGGAGGACGCTATTGCGAGCTGTACTGGAATGACCTTCTTTGCATCGTCAGAATTGAGAAGTTAGGAGATGAGATTGGCTGTGGCTTTAGTGGCTAAGACACTGCGTCACAGGTGTCTAGTCAACGGCATTCGACGTGCAGATATCTCGGCTTTGGTCCAACGTGGCAAGTCAAACTCGCTCCAGTCTTTGTTTAGAATGTCGCGGATAAGCTCAGCTACATGGTCATGGCGATCCAAAGCTAGTTCTCAACGTCCCTAAGGATAAGGCCGGTGTCAAGCCAAGACAAGCACGCACCATGATGTTCTGTTGCACGGGTCATATTGAGTCCGTTCTTGCGGCGCATGCTACAAACCAACTGAGAAGGCTACAGTGTAGTTTGCTCCAAATTTCGGATGCATTGGATTTCGGTTGCGCGTCACTGAAAGTAGGCTTTCACTCCCGAAACAGACAAGCAAGACACTCCCAATCATAGCAATATTTCCGACGAAACCTGAGATTTCTGTTAAGAAAACTACTCATATTCTTGCGTTAGTGGTTCTTGTTCCAAATCGTGCGTCTTTTCGTGGTGAAACGTGTTTGTTCTGCTACAACACCGATCTGCCTTCTTTTGGAACCGATCAAAGCAAGGCAACCACTAAATTGAGATTAAATACCTCCCTAGAGCGTCGTGAAATAGCATTCCTGCAGGAAACCATCTACAACTCTTTTCCAATCAACCCTTGCCTTAGAACGGCTCTCCCGTCAGATTCCGCGGCACTTTCTTTCCAACCCTCCTACGATCGAGCAGGCCCAAAAGCATACTCTCCACCGCACGCTCTCAAGCCCTTCAATCATACCAACCTACTGGGTCCTGTCTTTCCAATCTCCCGGAATCGAGCACATCAAGCGGGTCCTTGAATTCAAACATCCTCAACCTTCAACCTTCAAGGTCAACCAAAATTCCACGATCAAACAGCCTCGCAATCACTCTCACATAACAAACAATGCTGCCTCTAATTGTTTCCAAATACCGAGCAACCGGCGAAACGAGCTTATTCCTGCATGTTTCCGGATCCGGATCCGCAACCGACCCCAGGCGATACAACATGATCTTTAGAAGTGGTGGTCGTGCCGTTGGTGGCTACAGACAGATCGGGCGTATCGCTTTCATGAAAGATCGCACACACATTCTCGATAATGAGCGACGTCTCGGTTCGGTGGAAAAAACAAAGTTTAATGTCCAAGTGCTGGCCTTGTGCGAGCAAGAATATGAAGCAGGAGAAGAGGGTTGGATCTCGCGCGTGGTCGCGATCCTTATAGGGGATCAGGCAAACTATCCCAATGTCACCCCGTCCTAGTGGGATTGGTAGAGGAGTCACTACTTTGATGGTGCTCCCTGGGTTTTATGCTACGTGGTTGTGACCTTTTAGGCGTTTTATTTGGAGGCAGTACAAGGACCTTCGGTGTGTCACAGAACTCCTAAGTATACCGACATGGGGGAGGTGTCAACAGGAGATGATTGCAAAAGCTGAATGTTTAAGTAGATGAATTCGAAGGTTTTACAAATATGTGGATGGGATGCACTGTGATAGAAAACTATTGTGGATAAAGCCATAACCGTCGATCATAGGTCACTGAGAATATGGGAGAGGCTTAATCATGATGTGCCTATGATTTGTCTCGCGACATGGGTGCGTCTTGCAACTCAGGGACAAACGTTATATAATAAACTACATGTCGTGGTGTAGGTGAAGTGTTTCTCGTACACACTGGGCAAAGAACGAGACAATGACCATGTTAACCGGCAGAAGATGTGGGAATATCAGCTCGGCGAGGGCGGCATCGAGTTCTGGGTAAATACGGGTAGTACTTTGACGAAATACGTCTCCAGCCTCGTACCAAGAAGGCATCCAACATAACGTCTCCCAGTCAATTATTACAATCTCATCCACACCAATAGCCTTCCCCTTCTCGTCTTTAGTCAACTTTATCATGATATTGTGGACCACAAAATCCATATGTGATAATACGGGAAGGCGATCGTTTGGACCTGCGTAATCAAGGAAAGCGGCCGGACTGTCGCGGAAGAGAGCTCTCTGCAGCGGTGAGAATTCCTTGCCGCCCAGGCTAAAGGCTTCACACAGTTTTCCCGAATGGATGATCCTTTTGACACACTCGTCATAGCTCTTAAACGGTCCGTAATTGAAGTCTGGGGCTGGAGCGTGATCGAATGTCCGCATGTGCACGTACGGCCTACCTTCAATGCGGCCGAAATGGGAAGGATCCTCAGGTGGTACAGAGCGAAGGCGTCTCAACTGCTCCCCAATCTTTGCCCCAATCTCATTGAATAAGTGGCGAAAATCTCCCCAGTTATTTTCTAAACTCATGACCGTTACCCCGTCAATATACTCCATAACCAGAAAATAGTATTGAGGATTCTCATCACCCTCTTTGAAATCTGGTCGTTTAGCATTAAGCTGAAGTACGTCGACTTCTTTGCTTGCGAAGGCTGCATATACCTTAGGAACTCTTACTGTCGACTTTCTCGCCAAGTAAAGAATATTCTCCGCCTCCTGAGATTACGTCAGATGATTGAATTTCGGCAGCCTGATTCTTTGTCTTACCTTGAGCGGAGTGGGAACAGTCGACAGCTTTACCATGTACGGACCTACGCGCCAGACAGATTTGTGATATGGTAAAGTTGTCGGCATTGCCGCGGCGATCTCAGCCGGCGTGGGAATCGGTGCTCCACCGGGACCTTCAACTCGATATGGGAAAAGACTCGTATCGAAAGCTTCGTTTGAAACCTCCCACATGGGCTTGTCTAGTGCCTCTATTTTGTCACTAAGATCCGACAATGTACCATTGTTGTTCGAGCCATAGAAGCATTTGCGTGCTTCGCTAGCCGTAGGTATGCTATGCAGAGGGATTTCCTCCGCCTTGGGTAAATACAGAGGGATTTCCTCCTCCGTGGGTGAATCAAGCGTCATATCAGAGACGTTAAGAGCTGGCAAAGAAGACATATGTCGAGAAGAAGTGGCGTGCTCGATTGAATAGAGATGTTGAGAAGATGGGCGAACAAGAGTTGAAGACGTGAAGATGAGCGATTTCTGAGGTTTGGGTTAGTTGGGTATCCGACGTTCTTAAGCTGCCCTATGTCAAATAAGAAGCCGGACCGGCTTTAGCATAAAGCCCTTTGATTTCGTAATCCAGAAAACACATAACAAGGGAAGCACCGCTAATTTACGCACTATCGTTTCATAAGCAACAGTTGTCAAAGAAGATGCTCACACGCTCCCGGACATATGCTTTCGATCCTTTCATCAAAGAAGCGCCACCAGCTCTGTTCTTTCAGAGCAACAGTACCATTGTAAGGACTAGGCTTAACTAAGACTAGACTACTCCTATCTGGTCGCTAGTGTAAGCTAGAGGTTATACAGCTGTGCTGGTATATCTAGTATTCTAGGCTAAGGTAACTATTTTAGTTATTAAACCTCTGTTAGAGGTGTAGTGGCGTAGTGGCCTAGAGCTATGTCCTTACAACTATACTAAAGTATGCGTATTGTGCTAATCCTCTTAGCATTA
Organism: Alternaria gansuensis; assembly: GCA_009289805.1. Classification (NCBI taxonomy): domain Eukaryota; kingdom Fungi; phylum Ascomycota; class Dothideomycetes; order Pleosporales; family Pleosporaceae; genus Alternaria; species Alternaria gansuensis. The sequence continues at coordinate 102,902 of WBOK01000243.1, read as the reverse complement.
GCGCCGTACAGCAAGGAAAAGCGTCTTACAGCTGTTGCCCCTGTTAAGCTTGACACTGTAAGGTAGGGGAAGGAGGACTAGTGAAGCTAAGTAAGTTAGAGGGAGAGGAATTGTATGTACAATGCATTACATGATATATCACGTAGCACACTAGAAATTAGAGGAAGGGCGAACTCTCTCATCTCTGCAAATTCGCCAGGCGTCAGAAACAACTAGACTGGCAGCACGGGTAGCAGACGCTTTAGCATCTACCACCGCGCTAACATTCACCCTCACATCGGCCTACCCGACACTAACACAGCCATTTACTTAAACCGCCTACTAAGCTACAATTACCTTTACCTTCTGTAATAGGTAATAATCTTTATTCTTAAGTTGTTATTACTAAGCGTTTTATAGAGGAAGAGCGTTGTGCATATAGACAAGACTTTAGAAGCTCGGACTCTAACTTTAACACTATTACAACCAGCAACTAATAGGCTATAGAACAGCTTATACTCTTAGAAAAGAGGAAAAGATACAATAATGTTAGTATCTACTTTTACCTTTAGCTGCTTGTTTACTAATTTCCTATATAAATTTTTGGTACAAACTGCCTATCTTACAGACTCTAGGTGTGCTGAATGCACCTAGATTCTATAGACATTATACTTTACTACGTAATACTCCGCTTATATTATGTTAAACACTCTCTTACAGGCTTGTGAACATTGTCCGTAGATAATCTGTGTTGGTTCTCTTGGAATAAGTGAGTGCGATAGATGAGGGTTGTACTAGCACAATCAGTAGATCAATATAATAGTATAGGGTTATGTTAGTACAATTAGTAGATAAATGTAATAACACAGAGGGGTTAAGAATTAGGTAATCCTTAAATTACACTTAAAGTTAAACACACTAAGCTATAATAGCTTAATGCCTACTACTATATACTTAAGAAAGTATTATACTATCCTATAGAATCCTATGCGGTCCTACAGAGTCCTATACTGTTCTATACGTAAAATGCTGTAGGATTTTATAGTACATTATAGAACGCATGTAATTTATTTTATAAAGAATTTCTGCTAAGGCTTATAAGATTACGTGCCTAGTGCAAGGTAGTGTTATTTATTAGTATATAAAGGCTTGCCTTTTGTTTAAGTAGTCTAGAATTTCTTTCTGCCTTTATCTTTTATACATAGTCTGTACCTTCTCTTTTCTTAGGTTTATAACACTATCTTCTCTTTCTATATTCTTGTTTTTATAAACTAGCTTAATAGTTTCCTGCAGTAATAATTACTATTACATACTTAGTAATTGTATAAACAGTATTAGTTAACCTACTATAGTTGCTTGTTAGTATTATATTAAGAAGAGTTTACTATATTAGATTTCTTTGTTAAAGAAGGCGTGTAGAAATTATTATAAAAATAAGGTAAAAAAGTGTATTTTAGTAGAGGTGCTGTTTCTAGATTATTTATAGTTAGACTAAAAGTTACCTTAATTGAAGCAGTAGAAGTTTAAAGCTAATATAGCAGAGTTAGTTATACTTAAAGTATTTTTGCTAATTAAGTTTTTTAATTATTTAAATAAGTATTCTTTGCTGTTATCTTATGCTTAGTATATAAGGATGTTCTTAACTTTAAGAATGTTATCTTCTTTTATTTTAAAGTAAAATGTTGTTTATAATAGCGTTTTTAGGTCTGCTAGTTTTATCATACTAATATAGAACTTTAGGTAAACTTTTGCAATAGGTAAAAAGTTAAGTGTATACATAACTAGTCCCTTCTAGTATAGAATTTAAAATAGTCTAACTTTAACGTTATTAAGTTCTTTATTAAGTTGTTTAGTGCAAAAATTCTTTATAAGCAATTTTCTCTTTTTCTCTTTTTTAGCTAAGGTGCTATTTTTTATTCTTAGTTAGCATATAAAATGCTTTAGCGTTAAGACTTTTTAAGTATTGTTTTAAGTAATTTATATACTATTCTTAGCTAATTAGCTGTAGTAATAGCTACTTTTATTTTTTAGCTTAAAAATGTTTCTATAAAAAGATTAAGGTTTTTTTATAGTTTACGTAAAACAGTATTTATTTTATTAATTTCAAATTTTTATTATTCCATGCTATTTATGCTCTAAATAGTAGTAATACCTAGTTGTCTTGCTGTTAAGTAATTTATATTTCAAGATAAGCTTTTATTATGCAATTTATTTGTCTAGTCTATTAATCTATTTATAGATAGTAAGCTGTAGATAGCTTTTATTTTATTTTAATCATAGCTAATAATTTTGTCTAAAAGTTAAAGGAGAAAAGCTTATTTCTATTACTAATAACTAACTTTAGTATGCTGTAGTATTTAATAATTTAAGTATTAATTATGTGTGTTAGCTATACTACTATAAGATCTTTTCTAAAGGCAATATACTCTGCTTATTTTATAAATTAGTTAACTACTACAAGAATTGCGTTATAAAATACTTTAGTAATAGGGTTTCTTAAGACTAATAGTCCTATAACAAAGTCTATTAAGATATCTAACTATAGTATATTAAGTAGCTCTATTGCTTACATTTCTCTGTAAAGTGCGTAAGTACTATACTTATTCTTCTAACAGTCTTTGCACTTAGCAATAAAAAAGTAACTTTATTAATTATTCTTAAATATTTACAATTTCTTTTAACAAGTTCTATAGCTTAGGTAATACTAAAGTAAATATGTATAGAGTTGTTATAGTGTTAATTAATAATTGCTTTCTGTAATACTTCTAGTATGTTGTGTATTATTTATAGAATTATGTTTTGCGTTTCTGCTAGTCTTAATAATTTATCTTTATTAATTTCAAGTAATACAGTAGTAATAATTTCTTTAGTTCTTATAATATTATGTTGTTAGCTAAGAGCGTTTGCTCTACTATTTTTGTTTAGTGTATATATATTTACTTGTTGTTGGTTAAGTACTTTAGTAGTTAATTCTAACTATTTTACTTGTTGTTGGTTAAGTACTTTAGTAGTTATAAAGTTAACTAAGTTCTTGTAATTTATATATATTATAAGTTCTAAGCAGCTTTCTGCGTATACTCTCTAATGCTAAAAGTGTATAACAATAGCTAATAGCTCCTTGTTATAAACGTAATATTTTTTTTTTTAGTTTAAAGAATTTCTTTAAATAGTACGTAATAAGGTGCTATTTACTTTTATATAGCTAACTAGCGTGGCCTCTTAGTGCAAGGTCTAATATATTAGTTTTAAAGCGGAATAGTTATCCGCCTTATAATATATAAAAGTATAGTAAATTTATACTTACTTTCTTAATCGTTTAGAAGGCGTTTTTTCTTTTTTATTTTACTCTAAGAGTATTTTCTCCCTTATAAGTCTTGTTAACAAGATCGTAATCTTAAAGTAGTTTTTTGTAAGTTATTAGTTAAAGTTTAAAAATACTAAAAATAATGATAACTTCTTTACTATTATTAGCTGCAGCTATTTTTCAACTATTAGATTTTTTTTTACTTATTTATACCTCTTGTGCTCTTACTATGTATCTAAGAAAATTAACTTTATTTTTGTAAAACTTGTAATTTTTAGTTTAAGTTAGAGGTTAAACTAGTCTAGGCACTTTAGTACTATATAGACGTGTTCTATATAATCCCTTAGGTTCTTTAAGTAGACAAAAAAATTATTTTAGTATACTATAACAAAAATGTCTAGATATACTGTTAATATATTATTTATAAGTTCCTAAAATGTTGCTAGAGCGTTTATAATTTTAAATAGTATAATAGTGTATTAATAGTGTTTATATAATGTTTAAAATGCTATTTTCTATCTTTTACCTTTTTTTATCCTTATAATGAAGTATTTATTTTAGAGGTCTAATACTATAAAGACCTTAGCGCAAGGTAATGAAACTTAAAGTTTTAAAAATGTTTAGTAATAGATATTAATTCTTTACTATAATATTAAGAAGGTTCTATTAGTTAACGTACATCTTTAGTAGCCTGTCTTTTTAAAGTACAAAAAGAAAAAAAATTCTTAATAGCAATATTAAAATTTTATATATTCTTTTTTTAAATTGTTATTTAGCTTACTCCTTAGTTTCTTAAGTTCTATCTTAAATAATTAATAAGTTAGCCTAAGAAGTAGAGTCTTCTCTTCTTCTAGAATAATCTTATAGTCTTAAAGTTAGTATTTTAGTAAGGCTTTGCTATCTACTACTTCTATAAAAAAGTGCTAAATTTTTTTACACTTTTTAAGAATATTTAAAACTTATAAATTACTTTAAAACTATAACTTTATAACTTAAAGGTGCTCTGCTAGTATCTATTAAGTTAAAATTTTATCTTATAAGGCTGTTCTTAGTTAAGGTTCGCTGTTGTTTAGCAATATTACAAATCTTCTTTTTATTTACTATTATAGTTATTAAATGCGTAGGCTAGCTTGTAATTGCGTCTAGTCTACAGCAGTAAAATAAGAACTTCTTTAACTTTCAGTTAATTTATAGATTGTGTTTTTATAACTAAGAAATTCCTAATATAATGTTATGAGTAGCTAATCTAAAAACGTTTAAGTCTAACTTTTTCTTATATTCCTAGATGCTAAGCGTTACATTGTTAACCTTGTGTGTAATAGTTGTTTTGCCTAGCATAAGCTAACTGTTAGCTATGTAACGAACACGTTACAACTCTATTATCCTCACCGTTATCTCAGGATCTTACCCGTATTGGACCTACTCCGATCCTGGCCCAGAGCGCAGGTATAAAGACAGCTTAGGACCTATAGTTGCTTTATAGATTTTTAATATTCTTTTGTACAAGGCCTATAGGTGTCTTTTTTAAATTAAAGCTTATTTGTAGATTACAACGCACTCTTATATGCCTTGCTGTAATCTCTTCTACTAATACTAATTTGTAAGTCTTGCCTGCGCTATTATATTATTATAAAAATCTTATTTTAGCTAGTAATAGTAATCAAAATAATATTATAGCTGTTTGTTTAGACTACACCTAAGCTTAGGCCTCTCTAGAAACAAAGTAAAAGCTTTATACTATGAAGTTTAATAACACCTTAAGTAGAATCTCTTAAATTTTTTACTAACTAAAGCTTTTAAGTTTAGAACTTTTAACTTTAATAATAAGGTAAATTACTTTAGAAAAGTTACGTAAAGTGCGCTAAGGTAGAAACATAAAAACTACTAACAACTTATAGGTATTAGAATTAAACGCTAATAGCTAACTAAAACTACTCTAAACCTTCTTTAGAGCTTATTTAAAAGTAAACTTACTACTAGAGTTAATAATAATCTTAGTAGGACAAAGCAACTAGTAAGCAACTAGTTATTAAGAAAAAAAAAAAAGTAAATTTAAAGGAAAATCTTGTTGTACTTTATAAAGATAAAATCAACTATTTAAATATGTAAGTTGCGCAATTAATATAGAAAGTTCCGCTTTTTAAGGACATAGCTATACTATTTACTAAAATACTGCTAACAAATATAGATATACTAATAAGCTAACTAATATAGTACATTTCTATTACCTTTAAGACTCTATATATTAAGCTTATAAAGCGCACGCCTATTATTAAAAATCTTAATAATAGAACTAACCTTACGTTTTGTTAATAGCAGGCTTTAAGAGAAAACTAATTAGAAATTAACTTAAATTACTACTAAATAGAATATATACATAGCTCTTGTATAAGAATACACTACTAGTATTATAAAAGAATATTTTAAACTGCAGTATTTAGCTAATCTAGTTGAAGAATAGTTTAAAAATATAAAAGAAATAACTGCTTTACTTAAATTATATTTTATATTTAGCAATAAACAGGCGGAAAGCTATATAGCTTTTTACTACCTATTTATAGACAAGAAAGAAACATTTCTAGCTTTTAAGGCAAGGTTTATTAGTACTACTATTAAAAAGTCTATTTCTAAGTTAGAGTAGTCTTTCTACTTTTAAGAGAAAATTTCCTCTACTTTACGCGCCCTAAATTTAGGGTTTAAATACTTATAGAACAACTTATTTAATAAGATAGTATAATACTTTACTGCTTTTAATATAGAAAAACGCAGTTCTCTTATTAAATTAAATATAAATAGTAAACTAGTGTACACCTTAGTGCTACTAAAAAAGCCCTGCTCTTGATAATATTAAAACGCGTAGCCTCTTTACACTAATTTTTTTATCTAATTTAACTCTAACCTCTGCTTGCGCTACTTTAAGCACGCCTAAATTTCTATTTAAAACCTCTACTTCTTATAATAAGCCTTTATTAAATACTTATTTTAAGTGTAGAAGACTTAGTTACTTTATAAGCAATTGTACTCCCCCTTAAGTAAAAGAAATTAAAATTAAATAGAAAGAATACTTAGAAGCTGCAGAACCTTATTAGACTAAAAATAGAAGGGAAACAAAGATGCCTAGAATAACACTCCAGCTTAGGCTTATATAAGTATAATCTTATTAATATTAACTTATTAAACTTGTTTAGAAAAAAGCATTTATAAGTTTCTACTATTTTTTATTTCAAAAGTTACAGTGCCTAGCTATAATTATTAATTACTACTAAAGCTTAAAGTTTTATATTTTTAAATTCTCTTATTAATTATACTCTTTTTTAATTACTTTAATTTTTTATTTAAAAACTCTCTTTTAAGGTCTTTGTAAAAGAATTCTAAAACTAAATCTAGACTAAAGTAGATAAATATATCTATCTTTATATCTAAATTAATAGTAGAAAGATTCTTTACTATTCTTTTATTATTATAAACTTAGGTACGCAAGATTGTATTATTAGAATTAAATAGCTCTAGTAATTTAACTTATTGCTAGACATAGTTTAGAACTAAATTATATAGCTTATAAAATATGTTGCTATATATATCTCTGCCCTTCTTTTTCTTATGTAGTTAAAGGAACCTACTAACAGTAAAGTTGCAGAGAAGAATATCTAGCAAAGAAACGCACTTTAAGAGAAAGATAAATACTAAAAAAGGCAAAGCCTTATAATAGTTTTAATATAAAGAATTTACAGCTTTTTTTAGCTCTTTAAAGCTTATTTTACTTTTAAAGCTACTAATCCTGAACTAGATTCTATCTAGTTAGACTTTACCCTACGCATAGCTATTATTTTAGCAAATGTCTTTTTCTATTTAATAAAATAAAAAAAAAATAAGTTCTTTATAATAAGTATTTACAAAATTAATTATTTATTAGAAAACTATATAGAACTGAATAATTCTAACAACATTAAATTAATTTAGAATTAACTTTGATTTATTTACTACTTATATTAAGACGTGTTTAGCAAAACTATAGTAAACTAACTATTTAAACACTACTTATATAACTATAAAATTATCTTTACTAAACTATTTTAAATTAGATTAGCTCTTTATATAAGTAGAGCAGTAAAGAACTTAAAGCTACTAAAACATTTGTAATAAATAACCTTTAAAAAAAATATATCAATTTTAGTAATTACTTTTTTACTTCTTTTATTTTTTGTGTTTAAAAGCCTAATAGAGATATTAAAATTTATATTAATTATTATAAACTTAACATAATTACTTAAAAAGACTTATATTTAATTTTGTATATTAATAAGCTATTAGCTTATACGCATAGAGCCTAGTTCTTTACTAAGTTAAATATATATGCAGCTTTTAATAAGATTAAAATAAACTTAAATTTTAAAGAGTATACTACTTTTTAAACTTAATTTAAAATGTATAGGTCTAAAGTAAGCTATTTAGATTATGTAACAGCTTTACTACTTATTAACATTGTATAAATAATGTATTAATTAAGTATCTTAATTATATTTATATAGTCTACTTAGACAACATTCTTATCTACTCTAAATTAAAGTTAGAATATATTCTCTACGTACAAAAAGTACTAGAAAGACTGTAGCAAGTAGGCTTTTAAGTTAATATTGAAAAAGCAGATTTTATGTTTTAAAGACAAAGTACTTAAGCTATATCTTAATAAACTAAGGACTAAAGGTAGATCTTAAGAAAGTAGAACTTTTTAATAACTAGGCATAACTTACTACTATTATAAGTATAAGATTGTTTTTTAAGTTTACTAAGTTTTACCAACAAGTTATACTAAAATACTTATAAAATACTAAACTACTTTTTATACTTTAAGGTCTCTTAAAGCTATTTATATAAAATTCAAATTATAAGAAGGCCTTTAGAAAGTTAAATGCTATATTACTAAATATTTCTACCTTATACTATTATTACTCAAAATATAATACTAAGGTAGAAACTAATATATTAAATAGTGTTATTGTAAGTATACTTTCTTAGAAATAACTAGATAAGAAATAGTATCTAGTAGCGTTCTTTAGTAAGGTCTTATCTAGGTCTAAATTAAATTAGAAGATTTATAATAAGGAACTTTTTACTATTATTATAGTATTTAGCAAGTAGCAAGCTAAATTAGTATTAGCTTACTCTAGAATTAACGTGTATTTAAACTATTATTTACTTAAGTACTTTATAACTATAAAGGTTCTAAATGCTAGACAAGTATGTTAGGCTAAAGAACTTGCCCTATTTTTTTTATATTTAATAGACACCTAAAAAGAATAATACTTACGTAGATATTCTTTTGTAACGTAAGTAGAATGTAAAAAACTTAAAGTTTACTAAAACTAATAATTATTTATAGGTAAGGGGTGGCTCTAGCTCTAGAATAATAACGTGTGTATATTTTAAGCAATAATACCTGCTAGTATCCTTGCAGGTGAGGAGCCCCTTATAAGCACAATTCTAGGTAGGCAAGCTAACGATAAGCGAGTTTGGCAGACCCAGCCAACACGCAACCATCCGTGACAGAGCCTCCCCCTCTAGTCTAGCGTCCTAACAGCCTCAAATTAACTCTCTAGACTATAGGAGAATAGTTTAGTAAGGAGCGCATATTACTTGTAGCTTAAGTACTCCTAAAACGTGTATTACTTATAGTTTAGGCGCTTAATAAGCTTTAGCTTAAGTCTTTATAACATTGTTATAGTAACCCTTAAATTTATTATTTATTTCTTAAAATTTTTAAAAGTAAAAGTAAAAGTATATAATTATTATAAGTAGTTTATGCAAGGTAATATTTACTATAGTAATAAATTTTTTTTTTAGTATATTTTTTATAATTCTTATTTTAATTAATGTATTTAATATATAACTTTAACGCACTTACTACGTAACTAAATATTAAGCTTTAATTTTTATTATAGTCTACTATTTAAATTCTAAGTATATTAAGAAATTTTACTTATAAGATATTTAGCTATATAAGTTTAGTGTACTTAAAAAAGCTATTCATTTTATTACTTTATATATAACTTACCTGTATTGCGTATAAAACATTGAAAAAACTAAGTATTATTATTATAACTATTATACTAAAAGTAACTATAGTAGTTATACTAAAGTAAGTTTTTTTATTTTATTAACTACGCTTTAGCTAATCTAAATAAGTTTTTAAAGCGCTTAATAAGTATTTAGATTATTTATACTAACTTTACTCTTATTTTAATACTATAGTTACTAATACTAATATTTTAAAAACTAACTTTATTATTATTACTATTAGTGTTAAGCTTATATAATACTAGTACTAATTTAACTTTAATCTTTCTAACTACTACTACGTTACTATATATACTAGTACTTTTTTAAAAGTTTTTACTTAAGTACTAACAACTTTACTTTACTACTTAAGCTTAATTTTAGTAAAGTAGCGCTATATAGCAGCTACTTTTAACTTAATTACTAGTTATACAGCTAAGATTGCTAGTCCTACTAATAATAATAAAAAGAATAATAAAAGCTTAGGTAACAATAACATGCTGCTTCTTAGGCACGCCCTAGGCGCAGGTAGCGCGCATAATAGTAGTACTAAAAATAGTAGTAATAATATAAGTAGTAATAATAAAGTTTATGCTAGTAGTAAGAAATTTTTTAATAATAAGTAAAAGTAAATTTTTTTTATACTTATAGTTTTATTTATATAGATACCTAATTTGCGCCTTAAGTATATAATAATAATATTTAGTATATTTTTTTAGTATACTTAAGACGTAATAATTTTTGCTTATACTTATATTTTTAAATTAGTTCTTTTATATTCTTAAACTGCAATGCTAAAGTTTAAGTATTTTATAATTTATTATAACTTTTTTGTTATAACTAATATTCTAACTAGTTATTCTTAATTTGTTTTCTTAATATTTTTTTAACTTTTTAAATTTCTTTACTTTTAAGGCTAATTTCTAGTACCTAAGTATTGTCTTCTTAACTACTACGCAATTTTTATTATTTTAGTAAAAAAATATAAAAAATATTATAAATATCATAGTAAAGTAGTAGTTTTAGTTAGTAAGCTTATATTTTAACTACTCTTTGCACTTAAAATAGTCTTATAAACTTACTAAAAAGCTTCTTACTAAGTTAGTAGGCTAAGCTAACGTTCTGTATACTAAGGTAAACTAAGTTTTTTTAGTAAAAAATTTTAGTTTATATTTTTTATTATAGTATTAGCGTTAATATTTTTATACTACTAAAAAGTATTCTTTTGCTATTACACGTGCGCTATATATGCGCTGCACTCTATTTACAGCGTCTAGTACCTCCTCTTTTAGTCTACTATTCTTAGAAAGTAATATAAGCAATAAATACTTACTATATACTATGTAAAAAGGTGTTATTTTTATTAATTTATAAATAGAGTTGTTGTATATAAATTATGTAGTTAGCAGAAGTAACACCTAATTATTCTATTTCTTTAAGGCAAATGTATTTAAGTATTGCTTTATTATTTAGTTCTAGCATTTAGTTTGCCTATTTATTTATAAGTAGAAGGCTGTGCTTAGCCTACGCTTTATTTATAATTAGTAGTATATTTCTGTCTAAAACACTAAAGTAAAGATTAAACTATAATTGAGCATAATACTCTTTTAAATTCTATATTTTAAAATAATATATTTAAAATAAAATTCTGCAAACTATTTTGCATTATACATTTTTAATAAAAGTATATAAATTGCTATTTTTACAAAGCAGTTAATAATTACAAGAGTTATATTAAATATATAACTTAAATTATTATTCTTTGCTAGTAGTAACCTTATTATAAAATTAAAGCTTACTTTCTTAAATATCTTATTAAAAACTAGTAATAGTAATAACTAACTGTATTTACTGTATTTTAAAACTTTACTTTTTTAGTATACTACATAGGTCTTCACGTAATTCTAAACATTATAGCCTAGCTCTAGCTAGTAATATAGCCTATTAATAAGCTTATAAGTTCTATATACGCTAAAATAACTTACTATATACATATTATAATTTTGTAATAGAATTTCTTACTTAATAGCTTATTTTATTAAAATATAAATTCTACTTTTATATTTTAAAACTTCTTTATTATTAACGCACTATACTTGCATGTTGCTACTAATTTAAGTATATACTACTTATATAAAGTCTATAACCTACTATAAGGCAAAAGCGTCTTTTTATTATAACTAGTGTAGGTTATCTATTAAAGCTTCTAACTCTACTATTACAAGTTTTCTACTAACTAATACTCTAGCTAGAAAGTATAGTATATATAGTATACACCTTATATCACTAGTAGTTTAAATACCCTTTATTCTATAAATATTAGCTATATACGTTTTATATACGCTTTCTTAGCTGTGATAAGTTATAAAACTTTTTATTTTACTATACTCTACCTTTACTAGAAGTTTATTCTGCAGTATAAGCAATAGTCAAGTTAATAATAAGTTTTTTTATTTATAATTTACTTTTTTTAATAGTCTATCTGCAGAGTTTATACACTCTAAGCAGTATTTAACTTTAAAATTAAAAGCCTCTAAATATAGAGCTTAGCATGCTAAACGCTAGTTTAGCTTTTGTACAGCGAGTAAAGAACATAAGTTATTATAATTTATTAATACTTAAATACTGTGTTAAGCGCCTCTTAAGTAGTATTACTATTTTTTAAAACTTTATATAATAGCTAAAAGTTTAAAGTTATATACATTATAGTTTAGCTTAGCGCTTTATAGTTTTCTTAAAGAAAATACAACAAGATGCTACTTTTTATCTTTAAAAAGTTAAGATAATATACTTAAAATAGCAAAAGTAAAAGCATTTATTATAACATAAATTATACGTGTATTTTTAAAGTAGCGCAGTATAAGTATATATATAAAGCGTTACTTTAGCTTTATAAAGGTAGTATATATATTTTTGTTCTAGTAGAATACTTGTTTTTTTTTAAAATATCTATAAGAAATGCTGTTTCTATAGCATAGTATTTAATAAAATACTAATAAAAGTTTATATATTTTAAAAAAAACCATAGTTCCTTAATATTAGTAAGTATAAGCTACTATTTAATAGTAGCAACGCGCGCTAAATCTAAATAAATACTACTTTTTATAATAATAAAACTTAAAAAATAAACTTTGCTTAAAGTAAATATATACTTTTTAAAGTTTATATATAACTTTGCTTTTTATAAAAAGTTAAGTATAGCGCGTATAGCACGCTAGTATAGCGCAATATTGTTATTATAAGTATAAATAAAAATATTAATTAAATAAACTATGTATATATAATCTAAGTACCTTTTTAAAGCTTTATTAATATAAGCTTAAAAGCTTACTAGGGCGTTTAAAAGCTTAAAAAGTATAACAAAATATTTAAAATATTTAAATTATATTTTAAAAGTAGTCTTTTACTTATCTCCTGTTTTAATCTTTAAATAATAGTAAGTATCATTAAAATTTAATGATATGTAGTAGTATGCGCCTAATAAGCAGTCTAGTATCTTTTAAATTAAAAAAAGTAAATAAAATTTCTTTATTATAATAGTATTAAAGCCTTAATAATCTACGCAAAGGTAAAAAGTCCTATCTTTTTTTAGTATAAATAGTATTAGTGCGCCTATAAAGCTAGTGCTGTAGTAAATTTATTTCTTTTATAGTACTTTCTTAATATATTTACAAAGCACTTAAAGCTATAAAAAAAAGTATAAAAAAGCTTATAAGAAAGTTTTTTGCCTTATTAAATAAAAATAATATAATCTAAGCTTTCTAGCTATAAAAAGGTTTTAGTAGCTTTATTATTAAAAATATTTGCATAATCTTATAATATATTAAGTATATACTATACTTACGCTAAAAATATATTTAGTACATATGCTTTAAGCTTAATACTTACGCTATTACTTTAAACTACTTTTAAAAAGTAAGTTTTTAAATTTATAATTCTTACGTTTTTTAAAAATACCTTAGTAGCTACTAAGTTAATATTTACTTTTATATATATCTAACGCTACATCTACTTTTTATAGTTAATACAAATACTTTTCTAGCTTAAAAAAAAGTTATTAAGTAGTAATAGTGCTTCTTTTCTATCTACTCTATACGTAGTAACTTTTATAATATGCTCTATGCTATTATTATTTGTTAAGCGCAGCTAAAGCTTATATACTATATATATGTTTTACTTTTAAAGTTTAATCTAACTTAGGTAGAAAAGTCCTCTATTTTAAATAAGTTTTAAACTTATTTTTATAGCTATTTTTTAACTAATAAAGCTAATATCTACTTATAAATTAAAAATAACTTAAAGTTTTTTTTTACTTTAGTTACTAAATATACGTAACACATACGCTATATCTTTAGTAAAATATTTATTAATATATGCTTTACTAACTTTAAGTTAATAATAAAACTTAACTTTTTTTTATTTAGTTTATATTAACTAAAACTTTATTAAAATTACTACTTTAGCACTTATTAGTATAGTATTTTTTTTTAGTACTTAAATTATATAGTATTATTACTATTTTTATACTTCTTAAGTGCGTTTAGTATAGTAGCTATAAAAAAGTTTTTTTTATTTTTTTTGTAAAAGTACTTTAGTAAAGTAAATTATACATAATAAGTGCTTTATATAAATTTTATTTAAGCAAAACTTAAGTATAATAAAGTTTTCTTTAGTTATAAAAATTTAATATTAGTTAATAATTATATACTATAGTTTAAGCTTTAGTTTTATAAAAAGGTACTAAACTTTTTATGCTTTAGTATATATTAAAAGTTAATTTTTAAAAATATTAAAATAAGTTATAAATAATTAAATAGTTTAGTCTTTTTACTATATAGTATACGCATACGCATTTACTACTTTAAAGCTATAGTTAATAAAGTTTAAAAGTAAGTATACTAAAGCTCTTATAAGTCTACTTTAAAATATTGCATTACTTAATTTACTTTATTATTATTTCTTTTAAACTCTTATAGTAATAGCTAAAACGCTACTTTATAAAAATAAGTAAACTTACTATATTTTTTAAAAGTTTTACTTTAGTATTTAGCTAAGTATTTAAGTTTTAGCGCATAATATATCTATATATTAAGTATTAGTTTAAGTATATTCTACGCGTAAAATAATATTGTTAGTAATATTAGTATATTTAAAATCTTTTTTTATTTAACTTTTTTTAGTTATACTACTTTTTTTTTAACTTTTATAATTATTATAAAGATTAATATTTATTACGTTACTTTTTTATAGTATTAATACGCTCTTTAAGCATTGTAAGTACACTTTAAGTATACTTTTTAAGCTTTTTAGGTGTAGTAGGCCTTAATAAAGTTTAAAAAAAATTAGAGAGTTTAAATATAGCTAAGCTTTAGCTTTTTTAATTACTTTAAGTATTAGATTGCGTTGAAGGAGCTATCTCTAGACTATTTATTTTTTAAGGTGTAGTCGCAAAAGTCAAAAAAAAGATTGTGTGTAGTTAACAAGATTTGAACGGTGGGTAGATAAGGTCTACGCGCTAAGCGCTTAGAGCAGAAAAGCTTAGACCACTAAGCGAAAATTAGGGTTGAAAAAATTTGCTAAAGGTACTAAAAAACGACACTAATTAAAACGTGTTTAACGGCGATTGCTAGCTTATAGCTGGCAACAAGATTGCGATAGAGATAGAGGAGGAGGGTAAGGACACATACGTTACCGCAGCAAGAGCCTGCAATACTTTTTTATAAAAGCTTCTTGCCTGCTGCTTCTTACCTTTAGGATTTCTTACACTACACAGTACTGCATACAAACAACTTGCATACAAATAATATAATGCTTGGACTGTTCTTTTCCTTTTTTAACACGAAGACTAATAGCTTACATTAAGTAAAGTTAGACCTTACTAAGTTACTATACTAGAAGCTATAGTGGTAGATTACGAAGCCGGCGTTTACTGTTGTTAAGCGGCCACCTCTGTTGGTTGAAAAGGAGCTAGTAGTAATAGTCCCTGTAGTAGTTAAGTTAGTGTAGAAGTTAGAATGTAACTGTAGTTAAGACATCTTTAATGCGTCTAGTGTTATAGATGTTAAGGTCACAACAAGGACTGTAAAAGGCTAGTTCGGCTAGTACACTATATATACTACGTATGTTAATAGTCTAAGTGTAGTAAAGGTATATTACTTTAGCAATCTCCTCCTGCGCAAATGCAACCTTAGCAAAGAGACTTAGGAGTAGCTTTATAAGGAGTAAAGGCGTGTTAAAACAGCTATTAAGTAGCTAGGACAAACTAATAAGTAAGAGGATTTTGTAAGTTGTTTCTAAGGATAGGAGAGCTGTGCATAGATAGTGATGCTGTTGTTGTTTATTTATATCTGAGAATAGGCACCAAACGCCGCGACCGCAATACTGCTGGGATGGCGACAGGACGATAGAAGTTGCGGTCAGCGGTAAATAGTCAGCGGTAAATAGTTATTGGTTAAGAGGGTTAGTTGGAGGGATATCGCGCATCTTCGTTTCCGTTCGAACATGCGACACACTAATTGCGTGCCGGCAATGCCGAATAAAGTTAGCAATAAATCTTTTTTTACCAAAAAGGTGTCTACAAAATGTGTGGTCACATCAAAAGGTTGTCTCAAAAGGCCGAAGCCAATCTCTAGACTATTAGCCTATAAGAAGAAGTGTTATTCTGTAAAGGGTAGCTTTAGGCATTAGTACTTGCTTTACACTACAAAAGATAGTAAGAGATAGCTTTAAAATAATAACGTGTGTATATTTTAAGCAATAATACCTACTAGTATCCTCGCAGGTGAGGAGCCCCTTATAAGCACAATTCTAGGTAGGCAAGCTAACAATAAGCGAGTTTGGCGGACCCAGCCAACACGCAACCATCCGTGACATTATAAGTCTTTCTAGAACTATACTAACTAAATAAATATATTGACTTTAACTTTTTTTTACTTATGTTGCTTATCTTTACGCTTGGATTTTATTTTTATGCGTAGTAAAAGCTACTTTAAAGCTTATAACCTTAGATTTAGTAAAATTATTTAAATATGTTTTATAAATAAATTAAACTACCTTTAAAAAAGAGCATAACTTATAGCTAAATAAGTACTAGATTAAAAATAATTACTTTTATACTTAAACCACCTTTATATACTACTTAACTTTATACTTTACACCTAAATAATCTAAAAGGTATATAACTAGGTTTTTTTTACTTACTCTAGCGCTACTAAAACTTATTAGCTAATTGCCTTAAATTATTACTAGAAAGGTATAAAGGTTACTTATGAAAAGTATGTACAGAACTGCATAGCCTATTATAAGGTATATCTAAAATAAAACTAAATTTTTAAGTTAATTTACTCTCTACTAATCTTTAATTATTTAATGCAATACTTATATATTAACTTTAAGAAATTCCTACTATATAAGTCTAATTATAACTATATTATAGTTATAATGAATTATTTATTTAAACAGGCTATTTTTACCTTTTATTATCAAAGAATTAACGTAAGAGATATAGCTAAAATATTTATCTAATAAGTGTACTAGTCTAGCTATACACTTAATACTATTATTTTTAATTAAAGACTTTAGTTTATATCTAGTTTCTAATCTAAGTTCTATTAAAATTTAAGCGTTAAAGTTAAACTATTAATAGCTTACATTAAAAAAACTAATAGTTAAATAGAGATTATAAATAAATATATTAACTAAAAGCTTTAGCTATTTGTATCTTACTACTAAGATAACTAGAGTAAACTACTACTTTTAATTAATAAAGTATAAATTTCTTTACTTTATTCTATTTTAGGCATGTTTTTGTATTAGAATTTTTATAAATTTAATTTTAAATAGAGCTAAAACTAAAAGTAGCTAGCTAATACTTTTACTTTAACTAACAGAATAAACTATAAAAACGCGTTAGCTATAGCTACTTAAATACATAACGCCTTAAAAATAGCGCAAACTTCTTTAGAAAAAGCTTAAAATTTAATATAAACTATAGTAAATTATTACTACTACTTAATTAATTAAGACATTTAAGATACAGTTTTTTTAAATATAAAGAACTTTACAACTAATTACTTAAGCTAAAAACTTTTAGCTAAATAGAAAGAACTTTCTAAAGTTCTTAAAAAAGTTAGCTACTTATATTATTTTAAGTTACTAAAGAAGTTTTTAATTTCTAATATTTTTGCACTAAAACTATTATATAAAAATTCTTAAAACTTACTTTTTATATAAAAAGCTTTAAGGCTAGCTTCTACTCTAATTTAAGGCGTAAAAGAATAAAATGTTTATAAATTTTTTATAAGCAAAGTATATTGCTTAAAGTTAAACTACTATATTAGCTAAGTTAAAAATAACTTAAATTAATATAGTACTTAGCTTTAAATCTTTTAAAAGCTTTTTATAAACCTAAAGCCTTTTATAAAAAAAACTTCATTTATTTCAGTTTTCTAAAGTTTTTAGTAAAGTAAATTATAGCCTAAAAAAAAAAAAGATTTAACTTTACTATAAAACAACAATGTATAGGAAAAAATTTTTCTTTTTAATAAGTATTTAGTAAAATAGCTAGTCTACTCCTAAACTCCTTTTAACTTTTCTCTTCTTTTACCTTTTACTCTTACTTAAAGATCTAGAGAGAATTGCTCCTTCTCTTTATAAAAAGAGGAAGAGCTAGAGGAGAGCTTACTACTCTCCTTCTTCTCTCCTGCCTCCCTCTAGAGGCGCTGCTTATCGTCCTTCTCCCCTAGCAGAGCAACTAGACTACTACTACTAGTTCTGCCCTAGCAAGCAAAGGCCTCTAAAAAGGCAACTTAGCTATCTAGTAAATAAATAGTGTGTTAAATCTTGAAAAGAACTTAGTAAGTTAAAACTAAAATTAAAGCTATAAATAGCTTCTTCTTTTAGCTCTTTATTACTTAAACTTTTTTTAGCTAAAATAAGGGCTACTACTTATACCTGCTTTTTAGTAAGAAGGTAGTCTTTTACTAGATTCTTCTTATACTTTATAGTAGTAAAGAGGTTTATAGTAGTAAAGAGTTTAAGAAACTCCTCTTTAACGTACTCTAGTACTTATTTAAGTTAATTTTAAGTTTAAAAAAGCGAGACATATTAAACTTATAAAGAAGTACTTCTCCTTCTGCTATACACAATAAGTACATTTCTTAGACGTTTTAGAGTTAAACTAATATTTAACATTAAGGACGCCCTGCGTAAAAGCGCGCAATAACTATAGGCAAATAAAGTAACACGCTTTTAGTAAAGCCTTTAAGGGGCAACGTAGTAGCATAGTGTATATATATATATGTGTGTAGTGTTTTAAAGAAACAGAAAAATTAGACACAACGTGTTGTTATAATATTGTGGGAGCTGAGAAGAGACAACTAATATTGATCAAATGGAGTGAAATGAGTGTATTAATCACTAAGGGTCACAACAAAGTGTCCAATCACTACTAAAGAGACATAAGACGATCTGGCCCGCTTATATAGGTGCTAGCGTGGCCGTCACGTGCAGCAGCTTACTAAAATCACCTAATCAACTAGATAATCCGCGTGTTCAACCGAGTGTCAATACTCCAACACACCCCCTAGGTTAGTAAGAAACCTTCAACCTAAGCTGTAAGCAAGGAGTTAATCCTTACTAAATTAACATTGTTAATTAAAAGGCCTGCTTAGAATTATTGTTCTACTGCCTAATCTTTTTCTCCGTAGTAATATTGTAGTAATTAAGTAAGCAGCTTAGTCCTATTGTAATATTAAAACATTAGATAGACCCTAAGAATCGCGTAATCAGTCTATGCGTAATCACAATAAATACTAATCGCGTCTACTACCCCTCTATTACTATTAACATAGTAAGCCTAATCGCCCTGCTGTTCTCTTACTAATCTGCTGCTAATCTTTCTAGTATAGTCTACCTCTAACAGCAATAAGCGTAAGTGTCGCTTAAAGAGTTGCTGTTAACAACGTAAGAATAGTACTAAGTATAAGCGTTACGCGCGCAAAAGCTTGCACAATAATAAAATTTAGAGAGCAGCTAATCTTTAAGATAATAAGAGTTTATTACTACTACTTTTAAATCTATATACTAATTGCAAGACTTCTAGCGGCTCTGCTTAGAAATTAATTCTCTTACTTATTAAGTTAAGTTTGCTGTCTAGCCTTTATTTAAACTTTCATTAAGATAAAAGCCTAACTAAGTAATTAAGCTAGCGCAAAAACAAGACAGCTTAAAAGCTAAAGTAAAAGTTATAGCAGCTTACTACTTAGGCAGTGTCGCGTAGACAGTAACATAACAATAGTAATAGGCTAAAAATACCTATAAAATAGTTAATAAGGCGCAATACGCTTTCTACTTTCTAAAAAAAAGCGCCTACAAGCTTTTTAAAAATTACTACTACTTTATTATATTTTTGCGTTCTTCTGTGTAAGCGCTATATAAAGAAAATACTTAATAGTTTATTTGCTAAGCGCTGCTTTAACTAAGTTTAAACTAGCAGTTAAGGTAGTACTTGCTGCAGTAGTTGCTTATTTTATATATACTATATAGTTAACAACAATCTTGCTAATTGCTTTATAGCCTTATATAGAGATAAAGACGTAAGTTACTAATTATTTAAGCTTCTTGCTTAGCTTACTAACTAGTTTTAAAGAATAGAATAATAATAAGTACTATATTAACAAGCAGTAGCTGCTTAGCAATATTATTGCTTACTGCAAAGAAATTAATAGTAGCGCTATATTAACTAGAAAGCCTTCTGCGTAGAAGCCTCTAGTCTTTAATTATTATAATTAAAATTTTTTATTAAGAGGTTTTAGCGCTTAGCTCCTGCAGCCTGCTCTAGTAAGCATCTTTAACTAAGAATATAATATTAAGAATTATTTGCGCTAGACACATCCTGCTTAGTAAGCTATAAGTTTAAATTAAAGTTATTTTCTTATTTAAGAGCCTACTACTTATGCTTCTAGTTAACCTGCAGTTTAGCCTACTTAACAGCTAGCTTATAATCTGTAATAGCTACAGTAACAACAAATTTAGTTATAGCAATAATAATAAAATCTTCCTTATTAATTATTAGTTTAAGAACACTATGCTTGTAGAATACTACTTTCTTTTAGTTCTTATAATTGCCCTTGCATACACTATCCTAATTGCTATAGATCTTAACTATAAGAGTATGCTAGTGTAAGTAGGCAATTATTTTGCAACTTAATGTATAAGAGCAATAGATTAAATTCGCGTCTTTATACTACTTGCCTGTGCACTCTAGCTATCTAAGCTTAAATAGCAAATAACGCGCTTAAGCTTACTAAAGCTTAAAAAGCTAAGCAAGACTTACTAATAAAGTCTAGCAAGTATAATAATTCTAATACTTACTAGTAAGCTTATTTCTAGTCCTAGTCTTAGTTTTTAGTTAGTTTAGCTTTTAATCTCTTACTTGTCTTAAGCAACTAAAAAGAGACTTAGCCTAGTATATAGATGTTACTACTTAATATAAATTCTTTACTTGTTAATTATTATTGCCTTTAATTAAGTACTTAACTTGCTAAAAATTAAGTAACTACTTAAACTTCTTAAACTATTATTAAGTAAGCGTTTTAATTAGTTTATTAGCTAGCATAATTACTGTTTCTAAGTATTTAACTTAAAATAATTTTTTAGTAAATTCCTACTGCAGCTATATATTTTATAAATTAATATATCTAAACTAAGTGCTAATCTACTTATTCTTCCTAATAACAAGTTTTATTGTTTATTAATTATTATACTAGACTATCTAAACATCTCCTAGATTAAAAGATAGCTTATAAAAAAAGTGTTTAAAGGCTATAGCTTCTTTAGTAGTATACGTAAAGGCAAGCAGCTTAGCCTTAGTAGTTACTGTAGTTACTATAGCCTGTTAAGCTGCCTTTTAAAATATTAGACTACTATACAGGATTACTATATATCTATAAAATAATTAATAAGTTTTCTAATTATCTACAAAGGAAGCATTGCCTGTAATTATTAAGTCTAGGCTATTATAGTTTCTATATTAGATCGCATCCTATCTTATTTAATAAAGGTATATAATCACCTGTTTAACAGCTTTTATATGCTAATTACTAAAGTTTATTAGGAAGTGTAAGAGCTTTAAAATTAAGTAAGCAATATCTAGTTGTAGTATAATAGCTGTATATAGCACTAATCTAACTTTTTCTTAGTAGGCCTTAATCTTTTACTTAGTTACTTTGCTAGTGTTCTTAATTAGCTCCTCTAACAGCAGTAGAGTCTTTAGAAAGCTACTATCCTTTAGCTTAAACTTTTTTATAATCTTGTTAATATACGTATTATATATAAGCGTAATTGTTTACTTCTTACAATCGTTAAGTACTCTAATACTAAGAAACTATTTAAATAATCCTTATTTTTATATCTTATACTCATCTATAATCTTTAACTAAAAATCTAATGCTCTTTGCTTATAATCTTTTACAAAGAGCAGTAGAATATTATCTATATAAAACAAAACTAGGATCTTTCTTTCTTAATTAAAGAACAGGCAGAGCTCCTCTAGTAAGGTAATTAAACTAATTTCCTTTAGTAATCCTAAGAACTTTTTATATTACAATAGTAGTAAGTCTTATAATCTAAAAAGTGCACAGTTAAGCTGTACACACTTTTTAAGCTTCTTAAAGCTATCTAGTATTTTATAAATTATTAGATTATCTGCTATAATTAATATATTAAGAAATACTTTTATAATATTATATTGCTTAATCTCTAAATTATTCTTAGCTGCGATTGCTATTACTACTTAGAAGAACTTAGCTGCTAACGTAGCAGCATAAATTAAATTAATTAAATTTTTTTCTTTAAAATTACTTCTTATAACAGTCTACGCTTTATATTTAAAAAAAAGCTGTCCTAATTTAACTTGTAGGTCTAAACCTACTTTATAAGTATTAGTTAATTATCTACTTCTTCTCTTAATATTTTAGTCTAAGTTTTATTTTTACTTAACTAATTTATTTCTTTCTTGCAAGCCTTTTTAAATAAGGCCCTTATAAAATACTAAAGTAACTACTTTTATAATCTTAGCAGCTTAAGTAGATTATTGTAATACAGTTAAGTATTTTCTATATTTAGTTTATACTTAGTAAGTAAAGCTACTATAACTATATAATTAAAAGTCTTATAGCTTACTCTATCTTCTTAAGTTACTTATAAACCTAGCAGGTAGGTATTACAAAACTTAATTTATAATAAATTTTTATAATCTGCAATTAATGCGTTAACACTACCTATACTTTTACTTTTTAGTTAATTATTAAGATTTTAAGTTACGTCTTTACGCTTACGCCTGCCGCCTAGCATACACAGTAGAAGATAACAATTTATAAGCTAATTTAGGCTTTTGCTAGTAATTCTAGTACTACGTTTAGTAATTAAAAGTTAAGCTTATAATTACTTACTTTCTCTACTATTTAAGACTAAGAATCTTAAACTACAAAATAATCTACAGTTTATAACTTGCTCTTTTTAAGCAAAAGTCTTATTTTAATTAGCTAGCGTGTTAAAGTCTTTAGGCACAGACTGTTAGACTAGTAATAAGTTATTAGGCTTATACAAAGAAGGCTTCTTACCTCTAAATATTAATAGGTTAGCTTTTTAGGCAAGCGCATTACTGTTTAATTATTAAATACCCTACAATTAATTGTGTTATCGCTCTTTAGAGTCTCTAGTTTAGAAGTTAGTTCTAAAGTAGCAAGACTAGTATTTTGCTACTAATTTAAGTAAATTCCTAATAGTGTTCAGGCCTTATGCTTTATTTGCTTAGTGTCTTCTGATCTACTCTTATACTTAGTAGGTGGGCCTTTCTTACTACTTAAGATAGTAAATAGATTACTTTTAAGGTTTTTAGTAGTTAGCTGCGTTTCCTAATTTACTGTACCTTAAAAAGCTAAGAGGGCTTGTAAGTTATCCTCTACATTAACTAGCTTACTATTATAAAAAATCTTTATAATATTAATTGCTTAATTCTTTAGCAGCTCTTTCTTGTAATTTTCTTTGTAAAACAACTATCTATTAAAAGTTAAATTACAAGTAGTAATTACCTAATTAAAGGTTAGTACCTATATATAGTATATATTAAAGGCTTAATAACTAACTAAATAACTAATATAGCTGCAAGAATAAATTTTAAATTCTTAACAATTACGCCTAGCTGCTTTTTCTCTATTTAATAAGTAGGCTTAGCAGCTATAAGCATAAATTCTACTCTAGTCTAGGCGTAGATTAGCAGTCTAATATCTAATTACAAGTAGTTAATAGTATTAAAAATATTTTCTAAACTTTTCTTTAAGCACCTAGTTAAGAGATAAGTAGCTATAAATCTTAGTAGAGCTTATTTTATGCAAGTAAGCTGCTGTATTTATAATTACTAGCTAAAGCTTAGCTAGTAAATTTGCACTCGTGCGCATCTTAATAGCCTTTATAATTAGCTCTTAGCCTACTTTCTCTACTAAGCTATTAGGCTTATAAGTGTATAGCAGTGGCGTTTTAATTACTATCTTTTTCTCTATTGCCTATTCCTTATATCTTAATTGCCCTCTTTAAGGCAGTATAGCAGTGTTGTTGTTTTAATAAATTTCTACAATCTTCTACTAATATCTTCTCTTAATTCTTATAGTAAAGCCTTTAATTACAGGCATAATATTATTTAGTATTTTTAACTAGATATTATAATTATACAGTTTGCCTAAGTAGTCTTTTTTAATAATTCGTGCCTATTTCTTAAGCAGTTAACTAGTTAGAAAATTAAATAAATCTTATAAGATCTTATAAAAAAGTCAAAGTAATTTTTTTTTTAGCTAACGTTAGATTACTTATAAGGCATAAGCTATTACGTAGTAATTGCATTCTAATAACTTCTTGCTAGTAATCTTAACATTCTGCGCTAAGCAGACTAAAGCTTTAATAGCTTGTTGTCTTAAGTGTCTTAATTATTAATACTATAAATTTTTATTACTAATACGCACTTAAGGTTTCCTTAATTATGCTATAGTATTTACTAGTAGTAGTTAAGTAATATAATAAAAGAGTTGCTTGTATTTAACAAATAAGAGATTAAAGTAATATTTTAAGTTAATTAAGACAATATTCTTCTTAATTATTTTAAATTTTATATTATAATTATATTCTAAGTACTAAATGCTAGCTTACTTCAGCTGTGCTTTAGAGACAATATTAACGTAGAAGCCTAGTACAAACTTAACATTAGTAAGTAGAAGATTAGCTATTTTAGAGCTAGCCTTGCTATGCAGGACGTTTTTAAGCAGCCTATTTCCTATTTTAGTAACTAGAATAAACTAAGTGCCTGCCTTAACTGTCTTGTTCTTGTCGCATTTGCAATAAGTGCCTAGTACTAGTTAATTTATGCTATTAACTAAGTAGACTGCTACTCTACTATCTATAATTGTACAAAAGGACAACGCATAAACAGTAAAGGCTACGCTAA
The DNA here is from genome assembly GCA_009289805.1 of Alternaria gansuensis. Lineage (NCBI taxonomy): Eukaryota > Fungi > Ascomycota > Dothideomycetes > Pleosporales > Pleosporaceae > Alternaria > Alternaria gansuensis. The sequence continues at coordinate 78,069 of WBOK01000243.1, read as the reverse complement.
ATATATTTAAACTAATTTTCTTATTTAAGTCTTTTAAGTTAATTAGCGCTAAAACTAATAAGCTAAAGTATATTCTACTTAGTTTATTAGCAGATAATCTGCTAGTGCTAGCTTTCTAGCCCTTCTTCTTAATTTAGGTCTAAAGCGCTACTTATTTATTACTATTTTATTACTTAATAATTTTCTTTTAATTGTTGTCTGTTAGTTTAATTAGTATCCTATTAGTAGGCATTAATTCTATAACTATAGTTTAAAGTTAAAAGTAGTTACGTAGTATCTCAAAGTGCTTGCTTAGCTTATAAAGGCAAAAGTATAATTACTTACTACTTTTACTTAGCTATAAGACTTTTAATAATTAAGCATTTTTAATTTAAATCTAGTTTAGAACACTACATATTCTTTTTCTTTTAAAAAAGTAATTAATTAATTCTATAATAAAACACTAAAAATCTTTCCTAAATTATTAAGAATTAATTAAGCCTTACTAAGAGCTATTGCTTATAACAGCTTATAACGCTTTTTACGCAACTAGTCTAGCGCAATCTTAGTACTTAAAGCGTTTAAAAAATTAGTAACTACTAATAGCCTAATAACTTTAAGAAGCAAATAGATTGTTGCTTGTCTATACAGGAGTTGCTACTTTGTAAACTAACACTTAAGGCCTATTTATCTCTAGTACGCTTTATCTAAGTAGAATTTATATTGCGCCTTAATTAAATACTAAGTATTTTAATCTGTAAAAGCAAGATTCTCCTTTAAAATCTTTACTAAGGCTTAAAAACTAGTAAGGTTTTAAGTAGTTATGCTTATTAAGGCGTTTAAAAGTAAGTCTAGATATATAGTCTTGCTAATCTAGTCCTTAACATTAGTAATTATAGCAACTTTATTTATTTATTAAGTAGTGTATACCCTATACTTGTTAACTAGCTTATTATAATTCTTTCTTTTATACTTAGGGTTAATTGTATAAGCCTTATATTTGTGTTAAGCAATTTTATAGTTCTCTTATTCTTAAGCGCTTGCGCTAGGTAGTAAAACAATAAGCTCTTTAATATTCTTAGGCAACTTAAAATACTAAGGCCCCTAGTAATCTATTAAGCGCACGTCTAGGAGATTAGGATTAACCTAATTCTAGATACCTTTTTCTAAGTAGTGTAGTCTTAATAGAGTAAACTAGGTTAACTAGTCTAATTAAGCCTTAAGGATTACCTCTAAGGCAACAAGCAGTATATTAAAGAGGTCTATCTTAATAAGATGCTTTGTAGGATTAAGACGTAGATTATTATTAAAGTAAGCGCAGGATTAGTTAGTTAGTAGCTGTGTTAACAATAACAGTAGCTTAAAAGTTGTAGGGTAGATTAGTAGGAGGTTGATTGTATAATTAAGTAAGTAAGAGGTACAGCAGCCGCAGCAATCTACTAGCCGTGCTTGTAGGAGAGGTGCTAGCGTGGCCGTCACGTGCAGCAGCTTACCAGGATCACCTGATCAACCAGATGATCCGCGTGTTCAACCGAGTGTCAATACTCTAACAAATATTAAAATAGTAAACGCTTAAGGCTAGTCTAACACTATTCTAGGTTATAGTCGCATTAACTACTTATTAGAAGTCTACAACAATAATAAAAGACGTTATAAAGTTAACAATAAACATGTTAAAGAATATACACAGCTACAGGACTAGCTAACTACTAAGAGGGGGGAGTAGTGTAACAATCACGTTACAACTCTATTATCCTTACTATTATCTTAGAATCTTACTCGTATCAGACCTACTCTAGTCCTAGCCTAGAGCGCAGGTATAAAGACAGCTTAGAACCTATAGTTGCTCTATAGATTTTTAATATCCTTTTGTACAAGGCCTATAAATATTTTATTTAAATTAAGGCTTATTTGTAGATCACAACGCACTCCTATATGCCTTGCCGTGATCCTTTCTGCCGATACTGATCCGTAAGTCTTGCCTGCGCCGTTACAAGCTATATATAGTAAGTAAAGTTCTTGTTTCTTTAGTATTAGTAGGCCTACTACTTATACTGCTTAAAGGGAAACAAAGTTAGCTTAGGAGCTAAAATCTACTAATATTATTATATAATATTTGTTAAGCTTTACTAGTAGCTTAAGGAGGCTTAGGGGATTTACTATGTTAATTTCCTTAGTAGTTCTAGGTGTCTTAGGCGTTTATCAAAAAAAAAATTGTATGCTAAATCTATAGAACTTCTTAGCAACTATATATAGTTTATATTTGATATTTAGGCACTTGTGCTATAAGGGCTAGTGTTATAAACCTAAGAAGAGAGAAGGTACAGACTATGTATAAAGGATAGAGGCAGGAAGAGATCCTAGACTACTTAAACAAAGGGCAAGCCTTTGTGTACTAATAGATAATGCTACCCCGCACTAGGCACGTAATCCTACAGGCCTTAGCGGAAATCATTTATAAGACAAGTTATATGCGTCCTATAATGTACTGCAAAATTCTACAACGTCCTACGCATAGGACAGCATAGGATTCTATAGGACAACTTAGAATTCTGTAGAACAGTATAATACTCTTTTAGTATATAGTAGTAGGCATTAAGCTCTTATAGCTTAGTGTGTTTAACTTTAAGTACAATCTAAGGATTACTTAATTCTTAACTCTTTTGTATTATTACATTGTTTCACTAAACGTGCTAACACAACCCTGTACTATTATATTAATCTACTAGTTGTGCTAGTATAACCCTTGTCTATTGCACTCGCTTATTCTAAGAGAACTAACACAAATTATCTATAGACGATCTTCACAGCTAGTTGCACTCCTATATATAAGTTCTATTTTTATAATCCTTTTACTGCGTTATATTTATTTGTAAGGTTTTTTCTAGATTATTGTATTTATAAAAATATAAGCTAATATTATTTATTTTATATAAGTACTACGCATTTATTGTTTAGGTAGTTATACTATAAGTACTTGCATTAAGGCATTCCTTTTAGTTTACCAAAAACTATCCTAATCTATACTTGTTTTAGTAGTATATAGTGCAGCTGTTGTATATATATATAGTCTATAGGTACTTTGCATGTTCTAAGTTGCGCAGATTTATTTAATAGTACATGCTATTATAGCTTACTTCTTATACCTTGTGCCTTTAGCGTTTTGCCTAGAGCTCTTTATGAATTTTTCTTTTTTTTACTCTAAATGTTAATGCGTTAGTTTATTCTAAGATATTTTAGCATCTTAAGTCTATTTCTATACAAAGTTATTATATAAGGCTTTTTTCAGAGTTGCTACTAAAGCAATTTTTTTCTTCTGCAGTTCTTCTATTAAATTAGCATACTAGTAGTTTTCTATTAATATTCTTTTCTAAACTTTTATAAAGAAGTTTTTAGTTTATTGAAGCTGCCTTAGCAGAATATAAATCTTCTTAGCTAGGTTATTTAAGCATTATGTTTATAAAAGTAGTAATACTTATATATTAATATTTGTTTATCTAGTGTAGGGCAGTATTTCTATATAGCTAGTAGTAAACTTTCTTTATTATAGGCTATTAGCATTTTCTATATAACTAGTGTAGATGGCTAGTAAGTTTTTTAGAACCTAGCTATTTTTCTATGCTTAGTTTAGTTAGCTAGAGTTGCTTCTATTCCTTTGTTAAGTATTATTTTTAAAATCTTGTTTTTTAAGACTTTCTCTAGGGTAATTATAAGATTGTTATTTAGACTGTTAATATTAGCCTATCCTTAGACTATGCCTTTAAGTTATGTAATAACATTAGCTTCAGCCTTTTAAGACAACCTTTGTCACGGATAGTTGCGTGCTAGCTAGATCCGCCAAACTCGCTTATTGTTAGCTTGCCTACCTAGAATTGTGCTTATAAGGGGCTCCTTACTTGCGAGGATACCTGCAGGTATTATTACTTAAAATATACATATGTTATTATTCTAGAGCTATCTCTTACTATCTTCTGTAGTGTAAAGCAAGTACTATTACCTAAAGCTACCTTTTATAAAATAATACCTTCTCCTACAAGCTAATAGTTTAGAGATAGCTCTTTTAATACAATCTAATACTTAAAGTAATTAAAGACGCTAAAGCCCTACTACATTTAAACCCACTAATTTCTCTTAAACTCTATTAAGGCCTGCTATACTTAAAAAGCTTAAAAAGTATACTTAAAGTGCACCTACAACGCTTAAAGAGCGCATAAACGCTATAAAAAAGTAACGTAATAAACTTTAATCTTTATAATAATTATAAGAGTTAAAAAAAAATAGTATAACTAGAAAAAGTTAAATAAAAAGAAATTTTAAATATACTAATATTACTAATTATATTATTCTACACGCAGTACGCACTTAAAGTAATACTTACTATATATATATAATACGCGCTAAAACTTAAAGACTTAGCTAAATACTAAAGTAAAACTTTTAAAAAATATTATAAGTTTACTTATTCTTATAAAGTAGTATTTTAGCTACTACTATAAAAATTTTGAAAAATAATTATAACATAATTTAAGTAATATAGTATTTTAAAGTAGACATTTAAAAGCTTTAGTATACTTACTATAAGTATTTTTGAAAAGTAAAGAAAAAAGTACTAACTTAAAACTACTTTAAGTAATATTACTTAACTTACTTTTAAACTTTATTAACTATAGCTGTAAAGTAGTAACTACGTATGCATATACTATATAGTAAAAAAATTAAACTATCTAATTATTTGTAACTTATTTTAATATTTTAAAAATTAACTTTTACTATATACTAAAGTATAAAAAGTTTAGTACTTTTTTATAAAACTAAAGCTTAAACTATTACACGTAATTACTTATTACTATTAGATTTTTATAACTAAAGAAAACTTTATTATACTTAAAATTATATTTAAATAGAATTTACGTAAAGTACTTATTATATATAATTTGCCCTACTAAAGTACTTTTATAAAAAAAAAAAAATTTTTATAGCTACTATACTAAACGCACTTAAAAAGTATAAAAATAGTAATAATACTATATACTTTAAGTACTAAAAAAAATACTACGCTAATAAGTGCTAAAGTAGCAACTTTAATAAAGTTCTAGTTAATATAAACTAAATAAAAAAAAGTTAAGCTTTATTATAAACTTAAAGTTAGTAAAGCGTATACTAAGAAATATTTTACTAAAAATAGAGTAAAAATATTATATATGTTTAGTAACTAAAGTAGAAAAAGAACTTTAAGCTATTTGAAATTTAGAAGTAGATATTAGCCTTATTAGTTAAAAAATAGCTATAAAAATAAATTTAAAATTTGTTTAAAATATAAAACTTTTCTACTTAAGTTAAATTAGACTTTAAAGGCAAAATATTTATATAGCACATAAGCTTTAGCTACGCTTAATAAATAATAATAGTATAAAGCGTATTATAGAATTTACTACATATAAAGAAAATAAAAAAAAAGCACTACTACTACTTAGTAACTTTTTCTTAAGCTAGAAAAGTATTTATAATAACTATAAAAAGTAGATATAGTGTTAAAAATATATAAAAGTAAATATCAACTTAGTAGCTACTAAAGTATTTTTAAAAGATATAAGACTTATAAGTTTAAAAACTTACTTTTTAAAAGTACTATAAAGTAACAGCGCAAGTATTAAGCTTAAAATATATATACTAGATATATTTATAGTGTAAGTATAGTGTATACTTAATATATAATAAAATTATACTAATAACTTTAATAATAAAGCTACTAAAACTTTTTTATAGCTAAAAAGCTTAAATTACGTAATTTTTATTTAATAAGGCAAAAAACTTCTTTATAAGCTTTTTTGTACTTTTTTTTTATAAGCTTTAAGTGCTCTATGAATATATAAAAAAGTACTAAAGAAAAAAATTTGCTATAGTATTAGCTTTATAAGCACACTAATACTATTTATACTTAAAAAAAATAAAACTTTTTGCCTTGGCGTAAATTATTAAGGCCTTAATACTATTATTATAAAAAAATATTGCCTACTCTTTTTGATTAAAAAAATACTAGACTGCTTATTAAGTATATGCTACTACACAACATTTAATTTTAAAAACGCCTACTATTGTTTAAGAATTAAGGCAGGAGATAAGTAAAAAACTACTTTTAGAATAGAATATAAACATTCTAAATATTTTATCATACTTTTTAAGCTTATAAACACCTTAGTAAGCTTCTAAGCCTATATTAATAAAGCTTTAAAAGAACACTTAGATTATATATATATAGTTTATTTTAATAATATTTTTATTTATACTTATAATAATAATGTTATGCTACACTAGCGTGCTGTACGCGCTATTTTTAACTTTTTATAAAAAGTCAAGTTATATATAAATTTTAAAAAGTGCATATTTACTTTAAGCAAAGTTTAGTTTTTGAAATTTATTATTATAAAAAGTTGTATTTACGTAGATCTAGCGCGCGTTATTACTATTAGATAGTAACTTATACCTACTAATATCAAAGGGCTGTAATTTTTTTTTAAATTTATAAACCTTTTAGTATTTTATTAAAAACTATACTGTAGAAATAGTACTTTTTATAAATATTTTAAAAAAGAAATAAGTATTCTACTAAAATAAGAATATATATGCTGCTTTTATAAAGCTAAAGCAACACTTTTTATATATACTTATTTTACGCTAATTTAAAAATATACGTATAATTTATATTAAAATAAATACTTTAAGTTTTACTATTTTAAGTATATTATTTTAACTCTTTAAAAATGAAAAGTAGTATTTTATTATATTTTACTTATAAAAACTACAAAGTACTAAGCTAAATTATAAAGTATATTACTTTACACTTTTTGCTAATATATAGAGTTTTAAAAGATAGTAATACTACTTAAAAGGCGCTTAATATACTATTGAAGTATTAATAAATTATAATACTTTATATTTTTTACGCGCTATATAAAGGCTAAACTAGCATTAAGCACGCTAAGCTTTATATTTAAAAGCTTTTAATTTTAAAGTTAAATACTACCTAGGGCGTATAAACTTTGTAAATAAACTATCAAAAAGAGTAAATTATAAATAAAAAAACTTATTATTAACTTAACTATTGCTTATACTATAGAATAAACTTCTAGTAAAAGTAAAGTATAGTAAAATAAAAGGTTTTATAACTTAGCATAGCTAGGAAGGCGTATATAGAACGCATGTAGCTAATATTTATAAAATAAAAAGTATTTAAACTGCTAGTGCTATAAAGTGTATACTATACATACTATACTTTTTAGCGAAAGTATTAGTTAGTAGTAAACTTGTAATAGTAAAGTTAAAAGCTTTAATAGATAAACTGTGCTAGTTATAATAAAAAGATGCCTTTGCCTTATAGTAAGTTATAGACTTTTTATAAGTAGTATATACTTAAAATAGCAGCAGCACGTAAGTATAGCGCATTAATAGTAAAGATATTCTAAAATATAATAGTAGAATTTACGTTCTACTAAAATAAGCTATTAGGCAGAAGATTTTATTACAAAATTATAATATGCATATAGTAAGTTATTTTAGCGCATATAAGACTTATAAGCTTATAAGTAGGCTATATTACTAGCTATGGCTAGGCTATAATGTTTAAGATTACGTAAAAACCTATATAGTATCCTAAAAAAGTAAGGCTCTAAGACATAGTAAATATAATTAGTTATTACTATTACTAGTTCTTAATAATATATTTAAAAAAGTACGCTTTAATTTTATTATAAGGCTACTACTAGTAAAAAATAATAGTTTAAGTTACGTATTTAATATAATTCTTGTAATTATTAACTGCTTTTTAAAAATAGTAACCTATATACCTATATTAAAAACGTAAAATACAAAATAATTTATAAAATTTTATTTTAAATAGATTATTTTAAAATGAAATTTAAAAAGGTATAATATCTAATTATAGTTTAATCTTTACTTTAGCGTTTTAGACAGAAATGTGCTACTAATTATAAGTAAAGCGTAGGCTAAGTATAGCCTTTTACTTATTAATAGACAGGTAAGCTAAATGCTAGAAGTAAATAATAAAGTAATACTTAACGATATTTACTTTAAAAAAAAATAATTAAGTATTACTTTTATTAACTATATAAATTGTATACAACAACATTATTAATAAATTAATAAAGATTACACCATTTTATATAGTATATAGCAAGTATTTATTACTTACGTTGCCTTTTAAAAATAATAAGCTAGAAGAAGAGGTACTAGATACTATAAATAGAGTACAGCGTATGCATAACACACTTGTAATAGTAAGAAAATACTTTTTAATAGTATAAGAATATTAACGCTAATACTATAATAAAAAATATAAACTAAAAATCTTTTACTAAAAAAACTTAATTTGCCTTAGCATAAAAAATATTAACTTAGCCTACTAACTTAGTAAGAAGCTTTCTAGCAAGTTTATAAATCTATTTTAAGTATAAAAAGTAGTTAAAATATAGGCTTGCTAACTTTAACTACTACTTTACTATTATATTTATAATATCTTTTACGTCTTTCTACTAAAATAATAATAATTATATAGTAGTTAAGAAAATAATACTTAAGTACTAGAAATTAGCTCTAAAAGTAAAGAGATCTAAAAAGTTAAAAAAATATTAAGAAAATAAATTAAGAATAGCTAGCTAGAGTATTAGCTGTAATAAAAAGGCTATAATAAATTCTAAAATACCTAGACTCTAGTATTATAGTTTAAGAATATAAAAGAACTAATTAAAAAATATAAGTATAAGTAGAAATTATTACGTTTTAAGTGCGCTAAAAAAATATACTAAATATTATTATTATAGACTTAGGGCGCAAATTAAGTATTTAAATAAATAAAACTATAAGTATAAAAATAATTTACCTTTACTTATTATTAAAAATTTCTTTACTACTAGCATAAACTTTATTATTACTACTTATATTATTACTACTACTTTTAGTACTACTATTATGCGCGCTACCTGCGCCTAGAGCGTGCTTAAGAAGCAGCATATTATTATTACTTAAGCTTTTATTATTATTTTTATTATTACTAGCAGAACTAGCAATCCTAGCTACATAACTAGCAATTAATTTAAAAGTAGCTGCTATATAGTACTGCTCTACTAAAATTAAGCTTAAGTAGTAAGGCAAAGTTATTAGTATTGAAGTAAGAACTTTTAAAGAAGTACTAGTATATATAGTAATATAGTAGTAGTTAGAAAGTTTAAAGTTAAATTAGCGCTAGCATTACGCAAGCTTAATACTAGTAGTAATAATAGTAAAGTTAGTTTTGGCTTCAGCCTTTTGAGACAACCTTTTGATGTGACCACACATTTTGTAGACATCTTTTTGGTAAAAAAAGATTTATTGCTAACGATCCCCAGAGGCGACTCACAAAATCCTCCTGCTCGTCGGTTTGTCCCAGCTGCTCAATAGCTGTTTTAACACGCCTTTGCTCCTCGCAAAGCCACTCCCAAGTCTCTTTGCTAAGGTTGCATTTGCGCAAGAGAAGATTGCCGAAGTAATATACTTTTACTGCACCTAGACTATTAACATGCGCAGTGTATATAGTGTACTAGCTGAACCAGCCTTTCACAGTCCTTGTTGTGACCTCAACATCCATACGCATCGAAGATGTCTTAACCACAGTCACATTCTGACCTCTGCACCAACTCGACTACCACAGGGACTATCGCCACCAGCTCCTTTTCAACCGACGGAGGTGGCCGCTCAACGACGGTGAACGCCGGCTTCGTGATCCACCACCATAGCTTCCAGTATAGTGACTTGGTGAGGTCTAACTTTACTCAATGTAAGCCATCGGTCTTCGTGTCGAAGGGGGAGAAGAACAGTCCAAGCATTATATCGTTCGTATGCAAGTCGTTCGTATGCGGTACCGTGTAGTGTAAGAAACCCTAAAAAAAGAAGTATTGCAGGCTCCTGCTGCGGTAACGTATGTGTCCTTACCCTCCTCCTCTATCTCTATCGCAATCTTGTTGCCAGCCATAAGCTGGCAATCGCCGTTGAACACGTTTCAATTAGTGTCGTTTTTTAGTACCTTCAGCAAATTCTTTCAACCCTAATTTTCGCTTAGTGGTCTGAGCTTTTCTACTCCGAGCGCTTAGCGCGTGGACCTCATCCACCCACTGTTCATAGTAGAGGGTAGCTGCTTTTCACTTTTTTTGGAAACCCCATTTTAACTACAACAACAACCACCGCCTTTAACACCTTAAAAATAAAAAAAAAGTAAAGTTAGTTTTTAGAATATTAGTATTAGTGACTATAGTATTAAAATAAAAGTAAAGTTAGTATAAATAACTTAAACGCTTATTAAGTGCTTTAAAAACTTATTTAAATTAGCTAAGGCACAGTTAATAAAATAAAAAAACTTACTTTAGTATAACTACTATAGTTGCTTTTAGTACAATAGTTGTAATAATAATACTTAGTTTTTTTATAAATTTTCTTTTGCTTAGTAATATTTTATACGCAATATAGGCAGGTTGTATATAAAGTAATAAAATTAATAGCTTTTTTAAGTATGCTAAACTTGTATAGCTAAGTATTTTATAAGTAAGATTTTTTAATATACTTAGAATTAAAATATTAAACTATAATAAAAATTAGAGCTTAGTATGAAATTGCGTAATAAGTCCGCTAATATTACATATTAAGTGTGTTAAGTAAGACAAAGACTATAAAAAATATACTAAAAAATTCTTTATTACTATAGTATGGCTTCGTCCTTTTGAGACAACCTTTTATTGTAACCACATATTTTGTAGACACCTTTTTAGTAAAAAAGGATTTATTGCTCACAAGAGGTATCCGGGCTTATACCCCCTTGTTTAGCATTGCTAGTACGCAATTAGTGTGTCGCATGTTTAGACAGAAACAAAAATGCGCGATATCCCTTTAACTAACTGTCTTAAATAATAACTATTTACTAATAACTGCAACTTCTATTATCTCTGTTACTATCCTAGCAGTGTTGCAGTTGCAGCGTTTCTAGTATGCGCTTATACTTAGATGTAAACATATAACAACAGCGTTACTATTTAAGCACAGCTTTCTTATCTCTAAAAGCAACTTACAAAATCCTCTTGCTTGTTAGTTTATTTTAGCTACTTAATAGCTATTTTAATATGCTCTTGCTCTTTATAAAGCTACTATAAAGTCTTTTTACTAAAGTTGCATTCGCGCAGGAGGAGATTAGTAAAATAATATACTATTACTACACTTAAACTATTAACATGCGTAATATATTTAATAAACTTGCTGCTAAATAAGCTTTTTATAACTTCTATTATAACCCTAACATCTATAATACTAGACGCATTAATAAGGTGTTAATAAATAACAAAATTTAACCTCTACGTTTACTTAATAACTATAAAAGCTACTGCTAACAGCTCCTCTTTAACTAACTAAGAAGGCTGCTTAATAAAGGTAAACGCAGGCTTTGTAATCTACTACTATAGCTTTTTATATAGTAACTTAGTAAGGTTTAACTTTACTTAATGTAAGCTATTAGTCTTTGTATTAAATAAGAAGAAAAATAGTCTAAGTATTATATTATTTATATGCAAGTTATTTATATATAGTACTATATAGTGTAAGAAATCCTAAAGGTAAGAAGCAGTAGGCAGAAAGCTTTTATAAAGTATTACAGGCTCTTGCTGCAGTAACGTACATGTCTTTACCTTCTTCTACTTTTTTTACCTCTATTATAATTTTGTTGCTAGCTATAGGCTAGTAATTGCTGTTAAACACGTTTTAATAAGTGTTAGTAGAGGGCAGCTGCTTTTTACTTTTTTAGAAAACCTATTTTAACTACAACAACAACCACCACCTTTAATACCTTAAAAATAAATTACTATAGTAAACTTTACTTTGCATATACTACTTATAATAATTATATACTCTTACTTTTACTTTTGAAATTTTTTAAAAAATTAATAATAAAATTCAAAGGTTACTATAATAACGCTATAGAACTTAAACTATAGAGCTTGCTATATATTTAACTTATAAATTATATACGTCTTAAGCATATATAACTTACGCGTAGAACACGCTCCTTGTTAAGCTATCTTTATACACAATTTTAGAAGTTTTAAGTTAAGGCTATTAGGACGCTAGACTAAAGGGGGAGGCTCTGTTACAGATAGTTGCGTGCTAGCTAAATCTGCCAAACTTGCTTATTGTTAGCTTGCCTACCTAGTATACACACGTTATTATTCTAGAGCTATCTCTCACTATCTTCTGTGGTGTGAAGCAAGTACTATTGCCTAAAGCCACCCCTTACAACCTTTTAATGTGACCACATATTTTGTAGACACCTTTTTAGTAAAAAAAGGTTTATTGCTAACAAGAGGTATCCGGGCTTATGCCCCCTTGTTTAGCATTGCTAGCACGCAATTAGTGTGTCGCTCTAGCATGTTTAGACAGAAACGAAGATGCCCGATATCCCTCTAACTAACTCTCTTAACTAATAACTATTTACTGCTAACCGCAACTTCTGTTGTCCTGTCGCTATTTTAGCAGTGTTGCAGTTGCGGCGTTTAGTGCCTATTCTTAGATGTAAATAAATAACAACAGTATTATTATTTATATATAGCTCTTTTATCTTTAGAGGCATTTTATAAAATCTTTCTACTTATTCGTTTGTTCTAGGTACCTAATAGCTATCTTAACATGCCTTTACTTCTTATAAAGCTACTTTTAAGTTTTTTTGTAAAAGTTATATTTATGCAGAAAGAGATTGCTAAAGTAATAGACTTTTACTATACTTGAACTATTAACATGTGTAGTGTATATAGTGTACTATCTAAACTAGCCTTCTATAGTTCTTGGTATAATCTTAATATTTATAATACTAGACGCAAAGATATCTTAACTATTATTATATATTAACTTTTATACTAACTTTATTACTTTAAGCACTATTGCTTCTAGCTCCTTTTTAACTAATAGAAGTAGCTGCTTAATAATAGTAAACGCTAGCTTTATAATATATTACTATAGCTTCTAGCATAGTTACTTTGTAAGGTTTAACTTTACTTAATATAAGCTATTAGTCTTTATATTAAATAGGAAGAAAAATGTCTAAGTATTATATTATTTATATGCAAGTTGTTTATATATAGTACTATATAGTATAAAAAATTTTAAAAGTAAAAAGCAGTAGGCAGGAAGCTATTATAAAGAAGTATTATATGCTTCTGCTACAGTAACGTATATGTCCTTACCCTTCTCCTTTATCTCTATTACAATCTTGTTGCTAGCTATAGGCTAGCAATTACTACTAAACACGTTTTAATTAGTGTTATTTTTTAGTACCTTAAGCAAATTTTTTTAACCCTAATTTTTGCTTAGTAGTCTAAGCTTTTCTGCTCTAAGCGCTTAGCGCGTAGACTTTATCTACTCACCGTTTAAATCTTGTTAACTATATATAGTCTTTTCTTTTTGACATTTGCGTCTATTTAGTAAAGGGTAGCTGCTTTTTACTTTTTTGGAAACCCTATTCTAAATACAGCAACAGCCACCACCTTTGACACATTAAAAATAAAGTTATAATATTATATTTATCTTCTAAATTACTAAAAGGTACTATATAGTAAACAACATTTACTTATTAAGTTATTTTGCTTTAGCTTTAGTAGTCCCGTTTTATATAACCTTTTTTACTATATATATAGTAAATAATCTTTTTTTTACTACTTTTATTGTTCTAAAACTTATCCTTTTTAAGTCTCTTGTTAAAGTTGTTAAAGTTTATAAGCTTGTAGCTGTTAGTTATTTAATGTCTTAAAATATTAAATGTGTAGTTTTGTTGTTAACCTTGGTTAAGGTATAAACCTTAAAATACTTAATAAAGTTAAGCGTTTTTATTTCCTCCTATGGAATTCCTTTATATAAATAGTTATTCTTCTAGCTTTAGCATATCAAGACTATTATTTACTTAGATAGCTTAAGCTATAAGTTTGTTAGGCGTGTTAAGAGTAGCTCTACTTTATATAATTTCTTTTCATACAGCTAGTATAAGACCTTATTAATATATCTGCATTTAAGCGTTGTTATTCTAGTTAATAACTATTTAGTGCTGCTAAAACTCTATTTTATAGTTAGCTGTAGAGCATGTTTATTATAACCTTTAGTTCCTTTGTTCTGCTACTATAAATTTTTTAACGAGTAAGAATACTTTTCTTATTTTAATTTTAAAGTTGTCCTAATTTTTAATAAGTGCTTTGTTAGCATTATTATTAATAGTAATATCTATATATTAACAAAGAATAGAATGAGCATTTTTTTTAGTAGTTCTTTTTAAAAACGTAAAGGCCTATACAATTGTGTTAATGTTATTTATCTTAGTCCTTTTAATATAGTGGTTTTTATTAACTTAAAATTGATGTTTCTTAAGCTTATTGCAATTACTAAAGTAGGTGTTAGACTTGTTAGCTTGTATAGTAATTTCTGTAGTTAGGATATTAGTATGAGTGTTTATTGCAGTATTACTTATTTTAAAAGTGTTTAATGTGTAAAAATTATCTATAAATAATGAATATCAGTTTTCTTAGAATAAGTAAGTGTAAGAGATAAAAGTTGTACTAGCAAATTTTGTAGATTAATGTAATAGTTCAAAGTTGTATTAGCACAATTAGTAAATTAATATAATAACATAAAGAGGTTAAAAATTAAGAAATTCTTAGATTGCACTTAAAGTTAAACATACTAAGCTATAAAGGCTTAATACCTACTACTATATACTTAAGAGAGTGTTACACTATCTTATAGAATCTTATGTAATCTTATAAAGTCCTATGCTGTCTTATGCGTAAGATGCTGTAGAATTTTGTGGTACATTATAGAACGTATATAATTTATCTTATAGAGGATTTCCGCTAAGGCCTATAAAATTACGTGCCTAGTACGGGGTAGTATTATCTATTAGTACACAAAGGCTTGCCCTTTGTTTAAGTAGTCTAGAATCTCTTCCTGCCTTTATTCTTTACACATAGTCTGTACCTTCTCTCTTCTTAGGTTCGTAACAAGGCTTTCTTAGCGCTTAAATGTTATTTTAATAGTCTAATGTGCCTTAACTTAGTTGCCTCAAGGATAAAAAACTCTCTTAGTAGACTATTGCTTTTTTTCTTTTAACTTTAGCTAATTTTAAGCTTTGTATATTGTAGTTAAACAAGCTAGCTTATCAGTTAATTATAACTAACAACTTTTAAAGCAGTAACCTTTTACAGTTCTAGAATAGCAAGATATGTATAAAAGGCAGCAACTACTAGCGTTATATACTAAGAAGTAGTAATAGAAGCTACAACTACTACAGTACTACAAAAACTATGTAATTTAGTAAAAGCTAATATTTAAGCGTCCTTAGCTAGTAGAAGTAATAACAATAATAATAGTAAATGAGAACTAGTGCTTCCTCTTAAAAAATGGTGTTCTTAGACTATAAGTCAAGAATAAGCCTAAAGGCAATATTAGCTTAACAACTTTTTTAGCTACGTTAGAATTATGAACTTAGAAGCACACTACTATAATTAAGTCTTTGCTTGTCTTCTATAAGTTAGCCTATAGCTACTAGCATCCTTAATCTAGCAACAGCAAGCTATTCTTCTAGTTGTCACGGATGGTTGCGTGTTGACTGGGTCCGCTAAACTCGCTTATCGTTAGCTTGCCCACCTGCAATTGTGCTTATAAGGGGCTCCTCACCTACAAGGATACCTATAAGTATTATTGCTTAAAATATATATATGTTATTGTTTAAAGTTATCTCTCACTATCTTTTGTGGTGTGAAGCAAGTACTATTGCCTAAAGCCACCCCTTACAGAATAATACCTCTTCCTATAAGCTAATAGTCTAGAGATATCTCCCTCAACGCGATCTAATACTTAAGGCAATTAGAAAAGCTAGAGCCTAGCTGCATTTAAACTCTCTAATCTCTCTTAAACCCTATTAAGGCCTGCTACACTTAAAGAGCCTAAATAGCGCCCTTAAGGCGCACCTGCAACGCTTAAGGAGCGTATTAACGCTATAAAGAAGTAACGCAATAAACTTTAATCTTTATAATAATTACAAAAGTTAGAAGAAAAAGTAGTATAACTAAAAGAAGTTAAATAAAGAGGAACTCTAAATATACTAATACTACTAACTACATTATCCTGCGCGTAAAACGCACTTAAAGTAATACCTACTATATATATATAATGCACGTTAAAACCTAAAAACTTAGCTAAATACTAAAGTAAAACTTTTAAAGAATATTATAAGTTTATTTATTTTTATAAAGTAGTGTTTTAGCTACGCTTTAGTATACTTACTATAAGCGTTCTTTTAAAGTAAAGAAAAAAGTGCTAACTTAAAACTGCTTTAAGTAATATATACTTAACTTGCTTTTAAACATTATTAACTATAGCTTTAAAGTAGTAACTACGCATACATACGCTATATAGTAAAAAAACTAAACTATCTAATTATTTGTAACTTACTTTACTATTTTTAAAAATTAACTTTTAACATATACTAAAGTACAAAAAGTCAAGCACTTTTTTAAGTATTAATAAATAACAAAATTTAACTTTTATATTTACCTAATTACTATAAGAGCTACTACTAATAGCTCCTTTTTAACTAACTAGGGAGGCTGCTTAATAAAAGTAAACGTAGGCTTTGTAATTTACTACTATAGCTTTTTATATAGTAACCTAGTAAAGTTTAACCTTACTTAATATAAGCTATTAATTTTTATATTAAATAAGAAAAAGAATAGTTTAAGTATTATATTATTTATATACAAGTTGTTTATATATAGTACTATGTAGTATAGGAAATTCTAAAAGTAAGAAGTAGTAGGTAAAGAGCTTTTATAAAGTATTGTAGGCTTCTGCTGTAGTAACGTACGTGTTCTTACTCTCTTTTACCTCCTCTACCTCTATTGCAATCTTGTTGCTAGCTATAGGCTAGCAATTGCTATTAAACACGTTTTAATTAGTGTTGTTTTTTAGTACTTTTAGTAAATTTTTTAACCTTAATTTTGCTTAGTAGTCTAAGCTTTTCTGCTTCGTAGACCTTATCTACTTACTGTTTAAATTTTGTTAACTACACACAATCTTTTTTTAACTTTTGCGACTAATTAGTAGAGGGCAGCTACTTTTTACTTTTTTGGAAAACTCATTTTAACTACAACAACAACCACCACCTTTAATACTTTAGAATAAATACTAACAAGTGCTAAAGTAGCAACTCTAATAAAGTCCTAGTTAATATAAACTAAATAGAAAAAAGTTAAGTCTTATTATAAACTTAAAGTTAGTAAAGCGCGTGCTAATAAATATTTTACTAAAGATACAGCGCATATGTTACGCATATTTAGTAACTAAAGTAGAAAAAAAAGTTTAAGTTATTTTAGATTTATAAGCAGATGTTGGCCTTATTAGTTAAAAAATAGCTATAGAAATAGATTTGAACCTTATTTAGAATGTAGAACTTTTTTACTAAAGTTAAATTAGACTTTAAAAGTAAAACATATATACAGCATATAAGCTTTAGCTGCGCTTAATTAATAATAATAGCATAAAGCGCATTACAAAAGTTACTATATATAAAAAAAAAAAAAAAGCGCATTATTACTACTTAGCAATTTCTTCTTAAGTTAAAAAAGTATTTATATTAACTGCAAAAAGAAGAAGTAGCGTTAAAAATATATAAAAGCCAATATTAACTTAGTAGCTACTAAAGCATTTCTAAAGAACGTAAGAATTATAAATTTAAAAACTTACTTTTTAAAAGTAGTTTAAAGTAATAGCATATATATTAAGCTTAAAGCATACGTACTAAACGTATCCATAGCGCAAGTGCGATGTATACCTATCATATTATAAAATTATACTAATATTTTTAATAATAAAGCTGCTAAAACTTTCCTACAGCTAAAAATCTTAAATTATATAATTTTTATTTAATAAAGTAAAAAACCTTCTTATAAGCCTTTTTATACTTTTTCTTTTTATAAGCTTTAAGTACTTTATTAATATATTAAGAAAGTACTGCGTAAGAGATGAATATGCTATAACACTAGCCCTAAAAGCGCACTAATACTATTTATACTAAAAAAAAAAACTTTTTACATTTGCGTAACTTATTAAGGCCTTAACACTATGATAATAAAAGATTATTGCCTACTCCCCTTAATTAGAGAGACACTAGACTGCCTATTAGGCGCATGCTACTACACAACATTGAACCTTAAAGACGCCTACTATTATTTAAAAATTAACGTAAAAGATAAGTAGAAGACTACTTTTAAAATATAATATAAATATTTTAAATATCTTATTATACCTTTTAAGCTTATAAATACCCTAGTAAGTTTTTAAGCCTATATTAAAAAAGCTTTAAGAAGGCACTTAGATTATATCTACGTAGTTTATTTAGATAATATCTTTATCTATACCTACAATAATAACATTACGCTATACTAGCGTACTATATGCGCTATACTTAACTCTTTATAAAAAGCAAAGTTATACGTAAATCTTAAAAAGCATATATTTACTTTAAATAAAGTTTATTTCCTAAAATTTATTATTACAAGAAGCAGTATCTACGTAAATCTAGCACACATTGCTACTATCAAGTAATAGCCTACACTTACTAGTATTAAAAAGCTGCAGTTTATTTTAGAATTTATAAATTTCTATTAGCGTTTTATTAAGAACTACGCTATAGAAATAGTACGTCTTACAAATATTTCAAAAAAAAACAGGTGTTTTACTAAAATAAAAATACACATACTACCTTTATAAAGCTAAAGCAACGCTTTATATATACGCCTATTATATATTACTTTAAAAATACACATATAATTTATGTTAAAATAAATATTTTAACTTTTGCTATATTAGGCATATTATCTTAATTATTTAAACTATAAAACGCTAAGCTAAACTATAAAGTATATAACTTTAAACTTTTAGCTATTATATAAAGCTTTAAGAAATAGCAGCACTACCTAGAAGGCGCTTAACACACTATTTAAGTATTAACTTATTATAATAACTTGCGCTCTTTACGCGCTGTATAAAAGCTAAACTAGTGTTAAGCACGCTAAGCTTTATATTTAGGGGCTTTTAGTTTTAAAGTTAAATATTGCCTAAGGCGTATAAACCCTGCAGATAGACTATTAAGAAGAGTAGATTATAAATAAAAGAACCTATTACTAACTTAACTATTACCTATACTATAAAACAAACTTCTAGTAAAAGTAAAGCATAGTAGAACAAAAGGTTCTATAACTTAGTATAGCTAAAAAAGCGCATATAAAACGCATGTAGCTAATATTTATAAAATAAAAAGTATCTAAACTGCTAGTGCTATAAAGTGCACACTATGCGTACTACGCTCTCTAGCTAAAGTATTAGTTAGTAGCAAACCTACAACAGTAGAGTTAGAAGCTTTAATAAATAAACTGCGCTAGTTGTAACAAAAAGACGCCTTTGCTCTATAGTAGGTTGTAGACTTTATATAAGCAGTATATACTTAAAACATCAGTAGCGCGTAAGTATAGCACGTTAACAACAAAGAAGTTCTAAATTATAAAAGTAAAATTTACGTTTTACTAAAATAAGCTATTAGGCAGGAAATTCTATTATAAAATTATAATACGCGTATAGCAGGTTATTTTAGTATATGTACGACTTATAAGCTTATTAGTAAGCTATATTACTAGCTAGAGCTAGGCTATAATATTTAGGATTACGTAAAGACTTATACATTATACTAAAAAAGTAAAGCTCTAAAATATATTAAATACAGTTAGTTATTACTATTACTAGTTTCTAATAAGATATTAAAGAAAATTAGCCTTAATTTTATAATAAAGCTGCTACTAGTAAAGAATAATAGTTTAAGTTACATATTTAATGCAATTTTTGTAATTATTAACTACTTTTTAAAAATAGTAATTTATATACCTCTATTAAAAATGTAAAATACAAAACAGTTTACAAAATCTTAATTTAAATATATTATTTTAAAATATATAATTTAAAAAGGCATTATATTTAATTATAATTTAATCTTTACTTTAGTATTTGAGACAAAAATATGCTACTAATTATAAGTAAAGCGTAGGCTAAGCACAGCCTTCTACTTATAGATAGATAGGCAAACTAAATGCTAAAACTAAATAATAAAGTAATACTTAAGAATATTTGTCTTAAAAAAATAAAATAATTAAGTGTTATTTTTGCTAACTATATAATTTGTATACAACAACTCTATTTATAAGTTCATAAAAATAACACCTTTTTATATAGTATATAGTAAGCATCTATTGCTTATATTGCCTTCTAAGGACAGCAGGCTAAAAGGGGAAGTACTAGATGCTATAAATAGAGTATAGCGCATACACAGCGTATATATAATAATAAAAGAATACTCCTTAGTAGCATAAAAATATTAACGCTAATACTATAATAAAAAACATAAACTTAAAATCTTTTACTAAAAAAACTTAGTTTACCTTAGTATAAAAAATATTAACTTAGCTTACTAACCTAGTAAAAAGCTTTTTAGTAAGTTTATAAGACTATTTTAAGTGTAAAAAGCAGTTAGAACGCAGGCTTACTAACTATAACTACTACTTTACTATTATATTTATAATGTCTTCTACGTCTCTTTAATAAAATAATAAGAATTATATGGTAGTTAAGAAAATAATACTTAGGCATTAGAAATTAGCTTTAAAATTAAAAAGATTTAAAAAGTTAAAAAAATATTAAAAAAATAAATTCAAAATAGCTAGCTAGAGCATTAGCTGCAATAAAAAAGCTTTAATAAATTATAAAATACTTAGACTTTAGCATTGCAGTTTAAGAATATAGAAGAACTAATTAAGAAATATAAGTATAAGCAAAAATTATTACGTTTTAAGCATGCCAAAAGAATATACTAAATATCATTATTATGCACCTTAGGCGTAAATTAAGTATCTAAATAAATAAAACTATAAGTATAAAAATAATTTACTTCTACTTGTTATTAAAAATCTTTTTACTACTAGCATAAACTTTATTATTACTACTTATATTATTACTACTACTTCTAGCACGACTGTTATACGCGCTACCTACGCTTAGGCCGCGCCTAAGAAGCTGCATGTTATTGCTACCTAAGCTCTTATTATTATTTTTATTATTACTAGTAAAACTAGCAATTCTAGCTGCATAACTAGTAATTAATTTAAAAGTAGCTACTATGCAGCGTTACTTTACTAAAATTAAGCTTAAGTAGTAAAGTAAAGTTGTTAGTACCTAAGTAAAAACTTCTAAAAAAGTACTAGTGTATATAGTAATATAGCAGTAGTTAAAAAGCTTAAAGTTAAATTAGCGCTAGCATTGCGCATGCTTAACACTAGTAGCAATAATAGTAGAGTTAGTTCTTAGAATATTAGTATTAGTAACTATAGTATAAAAATAAGTATAAAGATAGTATAGACAATTTAAATACTTATTAAGCGCTTTAAGAACTTACTTAGATTAGCTAAAGCGCAGTTAATAAAATAAAAAGACTTACTTTAGTATAACTACTATAGTTACCTTTAGCATAATAGTTATAATAACAATACATAGTTTTTAATAATTTTTTTCTATTTAGTAATATTTTATACGTAGCGTAAGCACGTTGCATATAAAATAACAAACTTAGCAGCTTTATTAACTATATTAAATTTATATAGCTAAGTATTTTATTTATTTTTAAGGTGTCGGGGTTTCCAAAAAAAGTGAAAAGCAGCTACCCTCTACTAATTAGTCGCAAAAGTCAAAAAAAAGATTGTGTGTAGTTAATGAGATTCAAATGGTAGGTGGATAAGGTCCACGCGCTAAGCGCTTAGAGCAGAAAAGCTTAGACCACTAAGCGAAAATTAGGGTTGAAAAAATTTGCTAAAGGTACTAAAAAACAACACCAATTAAAACGTGTTTAATAGTAATTGCTAGCCTATAGCTAGTAACAAAATTGCGATAGAGATAGAGGAGGAGGGTAAGGACACATACGTTACTGCAGCAAAAGCCTGCAATACTTCTTTATAAAAGCTCCCTGCCTACTACTTCTTACCTTTAGGGTTTCCTACACCACATAGTACTATATACAAACAACTTACATATAAATAATATAATGCTTGGACTGTTCTTTTCCTTTTTTAACACGAAGACTAATAGCTTACATTAAGTAAAGTTAGACCTTACTAAGTTACTATACTAGAAGCTATAGTGGTAGATTACGAAGCTAGCGTTTACTATTATTAAGTAGCCACCTCTATTAGTTAAAAAGGAGCTAGTGGCGATAGTCTCTGTAGTAGTTAAGTTAGTGCAGAGGTTAGAATGTAACTGTAGTTAAAACATCTTTAATGCGTCTAGTGTTATAGATGTTAAGGTTACAACAAGGACTGTAAAAGGCTAGTTTAGCTAGTACACTATATACACTACGCATGTTAATAGTCTAGGTGTAGTAAAGGTATATTACTTTAGCAATCTTCTCTTGCGCAAATACAACTTTAGCAAAGAGACTTAGGAGTAGCTTTGCAAGGAGCAAAGGCGTGTTAAAACAGCTATTAAGTAGCTAAGATAAACTAATAAGCAGGAGAATTTTGTAAGTTGCCTCTAGGGATAGGAGAGCTGTGTATAGATAGTAATGCTGTTGTTGTTTATTTATATCTAAGAATAGGCACTAAACGCCGCGACCGCAACACTGCTAGGATGGCGACAGGACGACAGAAGTTGCGGTCAGCGGTAAATAGTTAGCAGTAAATAGTTCCGAACAAGGGGGCTTACATGAGCCCGGATACCTGTTGTTAGCAATAAATCTTTTTTTACCAAAAAGATGTCTACAAAATGTGTGGTTACATTAAAAGGTTGTCTCAAAAGGCCGAAGCTATAAGTATTCTATATATAGAACTTCTTAATATACTTAGAATTTAAATAGTAAACTATAATAAAGATTAAAGCTTGTTGTTTAGTTATATAGTAAGTGCGTTAAAGTTACATATTAAATGTATTAATTAAAATAAGAATTACAAAAGATATACTAGAAAATTTCTTTATTACTATAGTAAACATTAACTTGTATAAACTACTTATAATAATTATATACTCTTACCTTTACCTCTAAAAATTTGAAAAAATAAATAATAAATTTAAGGGTTACTACAACAACGCTATAAAGACTTAAGCTTAAATCTTATTACGCGCTTAAACTGCAAGTAACATGCGTCTTAAGAGCACTTAAGCTGCAAGTAACACGCGCTCTTTACTAAACTATCCTTATATAGTCTAGAGATTTAATTTAAGGCTGTTAGGACGCTAGACTAGAGGGGGAGGCTTTGTTACAAATAGTTGCGTGTTGACTAGGTCTGCTAAACTTACTTATTGTTAGCTTGCCCACCTGCAATTATGCTTATAAGAGGCTCCTTACCTGCAAGGATACCTAATATACACACGTTATTATTTAGAGCTATCTCTTACTATCTTCTGTGGTGTGAAGCAAGTACTATTGCCTGAAGCCACCCCTTACATAGTGTAGACAGTACTCTTCCTAGGCCGCAAGTACAAAGAACATAGTATTGTAACTTTTAGCAATATAAATAATATTGTACTACAACGTATTAAGCTAAGTAATTTTAGAGTGTTAGCAGCAATACAAAAGCTTAAACAAGACCTACTACACTAGTAGAATAAAGACAAGCAAGAACTGTTAATAACTATTTAATATTAGTACTATGCTATAAATGTTACAACACTTCTTGAAATCTTTAATACTATTACTAGTTTTAACTTTAATCTTAGTGTTGCGTAAAACTAGCTTAAGAAACACATTACTTTATATACTAGCTAGCTAGTTGAGACCAACTATAACAAGTTCTTTTACCAGAAAGGGCAGCGCTAGTTAGCCTTGCTAAATTGCTATAAGTATATAGTATTAGATTTCAAGTCGAAAGGCTACATAAACTTAATAATAGCTATTTCTTTAAAGAAAAAGGCTTTTCAAGCTCTAGCTTTTACTATTAGCTGCAAGTAATACAAAAAGGCATATCAAATATATTGCCTAAAGCTTAATACTAAAAAGTGTTAACATCTTACATCTCTTAACAAAAGACCTTTCGCACCTTGCAAACAGTAATTGTATTAGCGCTAACCTTCTAGCTCTTGAAAAGTTTTAACAAGGTTGTGTAACAAAATATATACACGACGTAGTGTTAAAGCGCAGTATAGTACACAGAGCAGCTACTGTTACTAAAAGGTTTTAAATAAACAACACGAACGTTAGCATAGTACATATCTAGAATTTTAAGGCTTGCTTTATTAATGATTGCATATTAACTAGTTATCAATAGACAGCACTAACACAAGCAATAGAATTGCTGCAATGTTTACTATATTACGTTGCTCTATAATCTTAAAGTAACTAAAATATTATAAAAGCTTTATATAATAAAATACAAAACGCTGCGGAAAGTCCTGCGTTTTATTTTTACTTTTGATCTAGTATTAAGCAACTCAATGCAAAGTTTCTTAGATGCTACTACACCTAACAGCTAATAGGCTATTCTATAGCCTATTTTCTTAGGAAGGGGAGAGAATAATATTCTATTAGTGTCTACTTTTACCTTTAGCTACTCATTTACTAATTTCTTATATAAAAATTTAGGTACAGGCCGCTTATCCTATAGATTCTAGGCGTGCTGTAAGTATCTAAATTCTATAGACTTTTAATACTTTACTACTGCACTAGTACCACAAATAATTTCTTGCATTCGCAATAAAATAGCTGATTAAAATTGCTATCTTTTTTGTAAAACTTATTTATTTTAGCATTGTGGGAGCTGAGAAGGAGCAATCGCTTGATTACCTAAGTGGAAAATAAGTGTATTGATCAACTAAGTGCCACAACAAAGTGTCCAATAACTACTAAAGAGATATAAGACGATCTGACCCGTTTATATAGACGCTAGCGGGGCCGTCACGTGAACAGCTTACTAGGATCACCTGATTAACAGGGTGATCCGCGTGTGAATACTCTAACACACCCCCTAGGTTAGTAAGAATCTATTAACCTAAGCTGTGAGCAAGGAGTTAATCCTTACTAAATTAATGTCGTTAATTAAAAGGTCCTCTAATAATCTTAGTCCCACTGCCTAATCTTTAACGCACCTCTATTACAATTAACCTAGTAAGCCTTGTTGCTTAACTTTTTTTTTACTTAATTAGCTGCTAATATTTCTAGTGTAGTCTGCCCCTAACAGCAACAAGCGTGAGCGTCGCTTAGAAAGCCTTTACTAGTAACGCAAGAATAGTGCTAAGCATAAACACTACGCGTGTTAAAGCCTGTTTAACAATAAGATTTAGCAAGCAGCTAATTTTAAAAATAATTAAAGTTTATTGCCCCTACCCTTGAATTTGTTCGCGTACTGCAGAACTTCTAGTAGCTCTGTTTGTAAATTAATTCGTTTACTTTTTAAAACAAGTCTGCTGTTAAGCCTATATTTAAATTTCAATGAAACTAAGAGCCTAACTAAGAAATTAAGCTAGCGCAAAGGCAAGACTATTTAAAGACCTATTTAAAAGTTAAAGCAGATTACTACTTAAACAACGTTAAAAGAACAGTAATATACCAGCAGCAATAGCTTATATATACTTATTAAGCTGTTTATAAAGCGCAACGCAACTTTATTTACTTAAAAGAAGGCGCCTGTAAGCTCTTTAAAGATTACTACTAATTTATTATATTTTTATATTTTTCTGCATTAGCGCTGTATAAAGAAGATACTTAATAGTTTATATACTAAGTGCTGCTTTCATTGCGTTTAGACTAGTAGTTAAAGTAGCACTTACTATAGCAGTTACTTACTTTACATATGCTATACTGTTAACCACAATTTTGCTTATTATTATATATCTATATATCAAGATAAAAAGGCAGGTTTTTAATTATTTAAGCTTCTTGCTTAGGCTGCTAACTAGTTTTAAGAGATAAAATAATAATAAGTAGTAAGTTAATAAGTATAAAATACTTAGCAACATTGTTACTTACTATAAAAAAATCAATAGTAGTGTTATATTTACTAAAAAGCTTTTTACGTAGAAGCCTTTAGTTAAAAATCATTATGATTAAAAAAACATTATCTTATAATTTTGCTATTTAGCTCCTGCTAATTGCTCTTGCTCTAGTAAGAGCTTTTAATCTAGAATATAGGCCTTATAATACTATATATAATTCTAGTAACCTTTTAATGTAACCACACATTTTGTAGACACCTTTTTAGTAAAAAAAGATTTATTGCTAACAACAGGTATCTAGGCTTATGCCCACTTATTTAGCATTACTAGCACGTAACTAGTGTGTCGCATGTTTGGACAAAAACAAAGATACGCAATATCCCTCTAACTAACCCTCTTAACTAATAACTATTTACTGCTAACCGCAACTTCTGTTGTCCTATTGCTATCCTAGCAGTGTTGCAGTTACAGCATTTAGTGCCTATTCTTAAATGTAAATAAATAATAATAGCATTACTATTTATGCATAGCTTTTTTATTTTTAAAGGCGTTTTACAAAATCCTCCTGCTTATTAGTTTATTTTAGCTACTAAATAGGTATCTTAACACGCTTTTGCTTTTTACAAAGCTACTTCTAAGTTTTTTTCCTAAAAATATAATTGTGTAGGAGAAGATTGCTAAAGTAATACACTTTTACTATACCTAGACTATTAATATACGTAGTATATATAGTATACTAGCTAAACTAGCCTTTTATAGTTCTTGTTGTAACTTTAATATTTATAATACTAAACGTATTAAAGATGTTTTAACTATAGTTATATTCTAACCTTTGCACTAACTTAACTACTACAGGAACTATTGCTACTAGCTCTTTTTTAACTAATAAAGGTAGCTGCTTAACAATAGTAAATGCTTGCTTTATAATCTACTACTATAGCTTTTAGTATAGTATCTTTGTAAAGTTTAACTTTACTTAATATAAGCTATTAGTCTTTGTGTTAAACAAGGAGAAAAATAGTTTAAGTAGTGTATTATTATGTATATAAGTAGTTTATATGTAGTATTATATAGTATAAGAGATTCTAAAAGTAAAAAGTAGTAGGCAGGGAGCTTTTATAAAAAGGTGTTGCAGGCTCCTGCTGCAGTAACGTACGTGTCCTTACTCTCCTCTTTTATCTCTATTATAATTTTGTTACTAGCTGTAGGCTAGCAATTGCTGTTAAACACGTTCTAATTAGTGTTGTTTTTTAGTACTTTAAGCAAATTTTTTTAACCCTAATTTTTGCTTAGTAGTCTAAGCTTTTCTGCTCTGAGCGATTAGCGCGTAGACCTTATCTACTTACTGATTAAATCATGTTAACTATACACAATTTTTTTTTAACTTTTGCATCAAATTAGTAGAGGGTAGCTGCTTTTTACTTTTTCAGAAACCCCATTTTGAATACAACAACAACCACCACCTTTAACACCTTAAAAATAAATAATTCTATTTAACCTATAGTATAGCCTACTTAATAGCTAGCTTAAAGTCTATAACAGCTGCAGTAACAATAGCTCTAGCTATAGTAGTAATAGTAGTATTTTTTTACATTAATCAGTACTTGAAGAATAGTATACTTGTAGAATACTACTTTTTTCTACTTTATATTATTACATTGCTAGTTATTGTCCTAGAAGTTACGTGAACAAGTTATCTAAGTATACTTGTATAAAATAACAATTATCTTGCAACTTAATTATAAAAGCAATAAATTAAATTTACGCCTTTATACTATTTACTTATAGACTTTTGCTATCTGTTGGAGTATTAACACGCGGATCACCCAGCTGATTAGGTGATCCTAGTAAGCCGTTCACGTAACAGCCCCGCTAGCGTCTATATAAACAAACCAGATTATATTATGTCTTTTGAGTAGTTATTAGACACTTTATTATAGCACTTAGTTAATTAATACACTTACTTTCTACTTAGGTAATTAAGTAATTGCTCCTTATTAGCTCCTACAGTTATAAGCCCAGCTGCTTAATTTTAGCATTAATTCTTACTGCGCAATTAGTAAGCTAGAAGGTTAATTATTTAATTATTAACTTACTCTCCTTTAATTTTCTCCTACAGCACGGCTAGCAGATTACTGCAGCTGCTGTACCTCTTACCTACTTTTCTACACAATTAACCTCCTACTAATCTGTTCTATAACTTATAGGCTACTATTATTATAATACAGCTACTAACTAACTAATCCTGCGCTTACCTTAATAATAACCTATGCTGTAATTCTTCAAAGCATCTTATTAATATAGACTTTTCTAATATACTACTTGTTGCCTTAGAAGTAATCCTTAAAGCTTAATTAGACTAACTAACTTAGTTTACTCTATCATGACTACAATGCTTAAAGAATAGTATTTAGAATTAGGTTAATTCTAATTACTTAAACGTGCGCTTAATAAGTTACTAGAAGCCTTATTATTTTAAGTTGCTAAAAAATATTAAAGAGCTTATTGCTCTACTACCTAGCGCAAGCGCCTAAATACAAAAGAACTATAAGACTACTTAATATAAATATAAGGCTATTATAATTAATGCTAAGTACTAAAAGTATAATTATAACAAGCTAGTTAATAGGTATAAAGTACATACTACTTAATAAATAAAAGAAGTTGCTAAATTTACTAATGTTAAAGACTAGATTAGCAAGACTATATATCTAGACCTACTATTAAACGCCTTAATAAGTATAATTACTTAAAACTGTACTAGTTTTAAGCCTTAGTAAATATTTTAAAACAAGACCTTGCTTCTATAGATTAGAATACTTAGTATTTAATTAGATCGTAATATAGATCTCACTTTAATAAGGCTCGCTAAAGATAAATAAGCCTAAAGCGTTATTTCAATAAGTAGTAGCTGTTATATTAATAATTAACAATATACTAGCTTTTTAAAGTTATTAAGCTATTAGCTGTTACTGATTTCTTAAACGCCTTAAGCATTAATATTACACTAGACTAGTTGCGTAAAAAGCACAGTAAGCTAGTATAAGTAATAGCACTTAGAAGAGCTTAATTAACTCTTTATAAATTAAAAAAGATGTTTAGTATTTTGTTATAAATTATATATTATTTCTTTTAAATAAATAAGACATGCAGTGTTCTAAACCGTATTTAAATTAAAAACAGCTTAATAATTATTAAATGCCTTACAGCTAAGCAAAGGCATTAAGCAATTATACTTTTGCCTTTACAAGCTAAGCAAACATACTTAGACACTACGCAACTATATTTAACTTTAAACTATAGTTATAAAAGGAAACTTTACTAATAGAATACTAATTAGACTGTTAAATAATAATTAGAAAAAGATTGTTAAGTAATAGAAGAGTAATAGATAAGTAACGCTGCGGACTTAGATTAAGAAAGAGGGTTAGAAGGATAGCTCTAGCGGATTAGCTGCTAATAAACTAAGTAAAGCATACCTTAGCTTATTAGTTTTAGCACTAATTAACTTAAAAGACTTAATTAAGAAAATTAGTTTAAATATGTTTAGTGTAGCTTAAACTTCTTATACGTTGTCTCTTTGTATAATTATAAATAGTAGAATACAAGTCTACTTAGTTAATAGCATAAATTACTTAGTACTAGGCACCTATCGCGAAGATATTAAGGACAAGACTGCTAAGGCAGGCACTTAATCTATTCTAGTTGCTAGAACAGGAAATAGGCTGCTAAAGAATATCTTACATAGCAAAGCTAGCCTTAAGATAGCTAATTTTCTACTTACTAACGTTAAGTTGGTACTAGGCTTTTACGTTAATATTGTTTTAAAGCACATCTTAAGCAGGCAGGTATTTAGTATTTAAAATATAATCATACTATAAGATTTTAAATACTTAAAAAAACATTATCTTAATAAACTTAAAGTGTTACTTTAATTTCTTATTTATTTAATACAAGCAACTTCTTTATTATATTACTTAATTACAACTAGTAAACGCTAAAGCCTAATTAAAAGAGCCTTAAATGCGCACTAGTACTTAAAGTTTATAGTATTAATAATTAGGACACCTAGGACAACAAGCTATTAAAGCTCTAGTCTACTTAGTACAGAATATTAAGATTACTAGTAAGAAGCTGTTAGAATAAAATTACTACGCAACAGCTTATGCCTTATAAGTAATTTTATACCAACTAAGAAAAAAATTACTTTAACTATTTCATAAAATTTCATAAAATTTATTTAATTTCCTAATTAGATAAATGCTTAAGAAATAGGCGCTAATTATTAAAAAAGACTAAATAGGAAAACTATATAATTTCAATATTTAGCTAAAGATACTAAGCAATTTTGTACTTGTAATGAAAGGCTTAATTATAAAAATAAAAAAAATAGTAGCAAAAAATTTAGAAATATAATTAAGCTAACAATACTACTACACTGCCTTATAAAAGGCAAATAAAATATAAGAAATAAGTAATAAAGAGAAGAATTATAATTGAAACATTACTGCTATATACTAATAAGCCTGATAGCTTAGCAGAAAGAGCTAGCTAAAAGCTAATTATAAAGGCTATTAAAATGTGTACAAACGCTAATTTACTAGCTAAGCTTTAGCTAGTAATTATAAATATAGCAGATTACTTACATAAAATAAGCTTTACTAGAATTTATAGTTACTAATTCTTTAACTAAGTACCAAAAAAATAGTTTAGGGAATATTTTTAATACTTTTAACTACTTATAATTACACGTTAGACTTCTAATTTATGCCTAGACTAAAGGAAAATCAATGCGTACAGCTGCTAAGTCTACCTATTAAATAAAGAGAGAGAAGCTAGACGTATTTATTAAGAATTTAAAGTTAATCCTTAAGGCTATATTATTTATTTAGTTAATTATTAGTTTCTAACATATACTATATATAAGTACTAACCATTAATTAAGTAATTACTACTTATAATATAACTTTTAATAAACAGTTGTTCTTTTAAAAAATTGCAAAAAAGAGCTACTAAAGAATTAAGTAATAAAGATTGTGAAGATTCTTTTAAAATAGCAAGCTGGTTAATCTAGAAGACAACTTATAAGTCCTTCTAGACTTTTAAAGTAGAGTAGATTAGGAAATACAGCTAACTACTAAAGACCTAAAGAGTAATCTATTTACTATCTTAAGTAGTAAGGAAGGCCTACTTACTAAGTATAGAAGTAGATTAAAAGACGCTAAGTAAATAGAGCATAAGGCTAGTATGCTATTAAGAATTTACTTAAATTAGCAGCAAGATACTAGTCTTACTACTCTAGAACTAACTCCTAAACTAGAGACTCTAGAGGGCGACAACGCAATTAATTATAAGGTATCTAATAGTTGAATAGTAGTACGCTTACCTAAAAAAGCTAACTTATAAATACAGAGGGGTGACAAAATAAAAAAGTAATCAGAAAAGTTATTATTTTTGAAACTTTATAATTCCGGAAGTAGAAGGGCTAAACCAAAAAGAGTTAGTGATTTAAAAAGCCAAAAACTTCCTCTTTAATTTACACTGCTTAGTATGCTGCTTAGTAAGCACGGCCGCCTCTGTAATTCCGCCCAAATCAAGAGAGAAAAAAAGATTAAAATGAATTTCTGTATTACTTTTTTCTTAACGAATAAAAAACGCTAAATATTATAAATGAGTAAACACGACTAGTTAATCTCTTTAGTAAGTGAGTTTTAGAGTAGTACTATCAAAAATCACCTAGTTGTAATTAAAGGCCTATTTTTGAGATTTATGTAGATTATATTATAAAATAGCTTACTAACACTTAGTAATCTAGCCTATAACTTCCCTAGTAGCTTAGTATTACTATAGCTAGTGTATTTATTTTGTTATGTTAAATATCCTATTACTTTAGCATTATAACAGTACTTAATAGTTAACTTATATTAATATAGAACTAATTCTAAGGCTAAATTTTAAAGTTTTTCAAGTCTCTACTTAGTTTAATTATAATAATTATGAGGTCTCTCTTATTTCTAAAGGGAGCTTTTTCTTTAAATTTTTTCTAGTATAGATATCTTGTTTTAGCAAGTTCTATAAGATTTTATAAGAAAGTTATATTTATTTTACTTTTTGAAGTTTTTTTTTAATTTTGTAGTAATTCTAATAAGGTTTATATTGAGTAGTTTTTGAACATTATAAAAGGTCTTAGTACAACAGCCTAGTTTAAGCGCAAAAGGAAGTAAAAAGACTTCTTTTTTCATATAATTTAAGTTGATGTACTTACTAATACTTTTAGAAAGATTTTTTAGTATGTTACTATTCAAGGTAATAAGCTTATACAATATATATATACTATTAACTTACTATCTAAAATAGGATAAACTACAAGCTATAAAGAAGATGCTATAGAGAAACTAAGTTAAAAAGAGTAAATAGACTTTATATGCTTTAAGCTTACTAATATATTACACTATTTCTAACACCCTTTAATTATACTTAAAGTAATTAAGATATTACCCTCTATAACCTGCTTACATACTGCTTACGTAACCTTATTGAACATAGTCTTTTATTAGCAGTTTTTACACGTTCCAAAAAAAGTTATACTAAAATTCATTTTGACTTTTTTTTACCTCTTAATTTGAGCGGAATTGCAGGGTCAACCGTGCTAACTAAGCAGCTTACTAAGCATTGTATCTTAAAGAGGAAGCTCTTGGCTTTTCAAATTACTAACTCCTTTTAGCATAACTCTTCTACTCATAGAATTATAAAGCTTTAAAAATAATAACCTTTTTGATTTCTTTTTTTTGTCACTCCTCTGTATTTAAAGATAAGAAGCGTTTTTTATACAAGCCTAATAACTTATTATTAGTCTAGAAACCCATGATTAAAGACTTTAATACGCTAGCTAATTAAGATAAAACCTTTACTTAAAGTAAGCAAGCTGTAAATTATAAATTATCTTATAGTTTAAGATCCTAGGTCTTACATAGTAGATAAGGTAAGTAATTATAAGCTTAACCTTTACTTACTAAACCTAGTGCTAAAGTTACTAGTAAAAGCCAAAATTAGCTTATAAATTATTACTTTTTACTGCGTAAGCTAAGTAGCAGATGTAAGTATAAAAACGTAACTTAAGATTTTTACAATTAACTAAAGAGTAAAAACATAAGTAGTATTAATAAATTAATTATATACTATAAAAATTTCATTTTAAAAAAAAATCTATAATACTTACCTGCTAGGTTTGTAAGCAACTTAAGAAGACTAAGTAAGCTATAAAACTTTTAATTATATAGTTATAGCAGCTTTGCTTACTAAGCATAAACTAAACATAAAAAATACTTAACCATATTGCAATAATCTACCTAAACTACTAGAATTATAGAAGTAATTACCTGATTATCTTATAAAGGCCTTGTTTAAATATGCTTATAAAAAAAAGATTAATTAGTTAAGTTAAAGTAGGACTTACACTAAATTATTTATAAAAAAGCAAATAATCATTCAGTACTTATAAAGTATATTTAAACTTATAAATTTAATTAAAAAAGCTTTTTTTTTAAATGCAAGGGGCAAATTATTTAGAAAAACAGTTTTAAAAAAAAAATTATTTTATTTAGCATTTACTACTATATTAGCAGCTAAGTTCTTTAGAGCAGCAATAGCTCTTGCCGCTAAAATTAATCTAGAGATTAAGCAATATAATAGTATAAGAGCATTCCTTAATGCGTTAACTATAGTAGACAACTTAGTAATTTATAAAATGCTAGATAGCTTTAAGAAGCTTAAAAATTATATATAGCTAAACTATGTACTTTATTCATTATAAAACTTGCTACTATTATATTATAAGAAGTTTCTAGAACTACTAAGGAAAATTGAACTAATTACTTTACTAGAGGAGCCCTACTTGTTTTTTAATTAAGAAAAAAAGATTTTAGTTTTATTTTATATAAATAATTTCTTACTGCTTTTTATAAAAGATTATAAGCAAAGAGCATTATATTTTTTGTTGAAAATGATAGATAAGTACAAGGTATAATAACAAAAATTAGTTAAACAGTTATTTAGTATCTAAGTAATTAGAGATTATAAATAACGAATAATTACGCTTATATATAACACATTTATTAATAAAATTACAAAGAAGTTTAAGCTAAAAAATATTAGCTTTCTAAAGACTCTACTGCTATTAGAGGAGCTGTTTTAAGAACTCTAGCAAAGCAACTAAGTAAGAGATTAAGGCTTACTAGAAAAGTGTTAAAGTAGTACTGTATATAGCTATTATACTTCAACTAAATATTACTTACTTAATTTTAAAGCACTTATATTTTTTTATAAACTATAGTAAATAACATATAAAAGCTATGAAACAGATAATTATAAACCTTTAATAAATAAGATAAGATGCAATTTAATATAAGAACTATAATAGTCTAGGCTTAATAATTATAGGTAAGGCCTCTTTTATAGATAATTAGGAAATTTATTAATCATCCTATAAATATATAGCTATCTTATATGGTAGTCTACAATTTTAGAAGGCGGCTTAGTAGACTATAGTAACTATATTAATCACTAAAGCTAAGCTGCATGCCTTTAAGCAAACTACTAAAGAGGCTATAGCCTTTAAACGCTTTTTTTGCAAGCTATTTCTTAATTTAAGAAAAGCTTAAATAGTCTAGTGTAATAATTAATAAACAATTAGGCTTATATTTAAAGAGAATAAGCGAAAAAACACTTGTTTAAGATATATAAATATACAAAACATATAGCTGTTGTAAGAATTTGCTAAAACATATTTTAGATTAAGTACCTAGAAACAGTAACAATGCTAGCTAATAGACTAACTAAGTTGCTTACTTAATCATCGTTTAATAGGTTTAAGCAGTTACTTATTGTTTATTAAGTTAAGTAATCAATTAAAAGTAATAATAATTAATAAGTAAAAAATTTACTTTAAGCAGCAACATTTATAAACTAAGCTAAGTCTTCTCTTAATTGCTTAGAAAGAGTAAAAGATTAATAAACTAAAGACTAGAACTAGAAATAAGCTTACTAGTAGGCATTAAAATTATTATACTTGCTAGACTCTATTAGCAAGCCTTACTTAGCTTTTTAAGCCTTAGTAAGCTTAAGCGTATTATGAGCTATTTTCGCTTAGATAGCTAGAGTCTGTAGGCAAGTAGTATAAAGGCAAGTAATTAATCTATCACTTTTATAGATTAAGTTGCGAGACAACTATTGTCTTATACTAGCATACTTATATTATTAGTTTATGTAATAATTAAAACAACAATTAAGAACGCAATAATATAAAGAAATTAGAAGAAGTATTCTGTAAGCATGCTACCTCTAAAGTATTAATTAACGCTAAAAATACTACTATTGCTGCTATAGCTGAAGGTATTATTACTGTAGCTGTTGTAAATTAGAAGTTAGTTGTTAAGTAGACTTTACTACAGGTTAACTAGAATTATATATAGTATTATAAGACTTATATCTTTAATTAAAAGCGCTTACTGGAGCAGGAGCAAGGAGCAGGAGCTAAGCAGCAAAACTACAAGATAATATCTCTTAAGTACAGTAATCTGTAACTAGAGGCTTTTACGTAAAAGGCTTTCTAGTAAACATAATACTACTATGTATTTCTTTATAGTAAGTAATAATATTACTAAGCAGCTTATAATTATTAACTTAGTACTTATTATTATTTTATCCTTAGGAACTAGTTAGTAGCCTAAGCAAAAAGCATAAATAGTTAAAAACTTACCTTTTTATTCTAATATATACCTATAAGATAATTAGCAAGATTATTATTAACAGTATAGTATATATGAGATAAGCAACTACTACAGCAAGTGCTACCCTAACTACTAGTTTAAACTTGGTTAAAGCAGCGCTTAGCATATAAACTATTAAGTATTTTCTTTATATAGTGCTTACAAGAAAAAACGTAAAAATATTATAAATTAGTAGTAATCTTTAGAAAGCTTTTAGTCGCCTTCTTTTAAGTAAAGAAAAGAGCTTTACACCTTATTAATAGCTTAAAAAGCGTAATTAGGATATTTATGTTGTTTTGTTGCTGTTCTTTAAATATTGCTTAAGCAGTAATCTACTTTAGCTTTTAAATATGCTTTCAAACAATTTTGCCTTTACGCTAGCTTAAACTTTTAGTTAAGCTCTTAGTTTAATTAAAAATTGAATAAGGGCTTAACAGCAAACTTAATTTAATAGGCAAGTAAATTAATCTTTAAGCAGAGCTACTAGAGGTCTTGTAGTCGGTATATTGATTAAGAAGTAAAGGCAATAAACTCTTATTATCTTAAAGATTAGCTACTTACTAAATTTTCTTATTAAATAGGCTTTAATATGAGTAGTGCTTATACTTAGCACTATTCTTACGTTGCTAGCAAAGGCTTTTTAAGCAACGCTTATGCTTATTGCTTTCAAAAGCAGACTATACTAGAAAGATTAGAAGCTCATTAGTAAGAAAATAGTAAAGTAATAATACTTACTATGTGAATAGTAGTAGGGGCGCGTTAAAAATTAAGAAGGCTTAGTAATTAATATTATAGTAAGGCTAAAGGTTTTAGAAAAGCAGTAGACGTGATTAGTATTTGTAGTAATTACGCAAAGACTGATTACGCGATTTTAAAGGTCTATCTAATGTTTGGATATCACGATAGGACTAAGCTGCGTACTTAATCAAAACAACATTACAATATTGTTACACGGGGTTAGGCTATACTTCTCTAGGCTTAGTCCGTACTAAGGCAAGGTAGGCTAGAGCGGTAGTCCGTGAGGTATTGTAGGAGTGATTTTAAGTGGAAAAGAGTTATTAATGTTAACTAAAGGTAAGCAATACTAATTCTATAAAGAATAGAATAACTACTTAATAATCTGTGTAAGAGATAAACTATTTAAGTTAACTACAATAATTGTAATAATAAGATCTAACACATTCTTATACCTATTGCTTTTGTCTTACTATCCTGTACATCCCTTTTAAGAGGGAGGTTTGTAATAGCGCTGCTATCTCTTAATAGATAGCTATCCTAGATAGCTAGCCTTAATAGGATAGTAATTACGTAATTAGCGCCCTGCGCGGATTTTACCTTCTAGCGTAGTAGCAGGTTAATTCTTAACCCTCGCCTATATGTTAAGAAGAGAATCCTTCATGTTACTTGCAACATTATCCCTCATTTTAGGCGTATTGTCTTAATACCTTAGAATATTGTTTCCTTATACCGCGTGCGAAATCGCTAGCTATATATAAGGTTTTAGTATAATTATTCTGTTATATGCTTATCTTTCTCTACACCTTCTTAACTATGCTTTAGATTTTGTTGTCCTGCTATTTTTACTTGCAGAACTTAAATTCTAAGGGTTATGCTTGTGCTAATTATGTAAAAGAGCTAGGTCTAGAGATAGCTTTTTATTATAAGCAGTGTAAAGTAAAAAACTTTTACTATTTTATAAATACTATAACTAGTTATTGCGCTAGTTATATTTTTATAAAAGCAGAGTATAGTTTGTTTATATCTAAAGAAAAGTATAAAAAAGTTTAGTATAAAAAATGTAAAAAGCGTCTTAAAGTTATGCGTTTAAAGGCTTAGCTAGCTTAAAGCGAGCTAAAGCTCTTAAAGACTAAGGCATAAAAGTAATTATCTACTAATTAAGATCTTGCTATTCTAAATGTTGTGAATTGACCTCCGTTGCGTAGTAGATAATGCAATATCTCGCAATCTTATGTAATCTCACGTAATAGATTGCGTAGTTGCTGTAGATCAACTGATAACAATAATAAGTCGTACTAGTAGCGTAATAGCTTCTAGTAATCAATTGATCGTAGGTTGATTATAGATTCTAGGTGTGATTTTAAGCACCTAGATCCTGTGGAGAAACAGCTAAGTAGCTTAGTGTGAAGATCGTCCGTAGATAATCTGTGTTGGTTCTTAGGGAATGAGTGAGTACAATAGACGAGGGTTGTACTAGCACGATTAGTAGATTGATATAATAGTACGGGGTTGTATTAGCACGTTTATTAGAACAATATAATAAAACAGAGAGGTTAAGAATTAGATAATTCTTAAATTATACTTAAAGTTAAACACACTAAGCTAAAAGAGCTTAATACTTACTACTATATACTAAGAGAGTGTTTTGCTGTCCTATAGAATCCTATGCTATCCTATGCGTAAGACGTGTAGGATTTTGTAGTACATTATAGGACGCATGTAACTTATTCTATAAAAGATTTCTGCTAAGGCCTGTAGAATTACGTGCTTAGTGTAGGGTAGCGTTATTTATTAGTATATAAAGGCGTTGCTCTTTGTTTAAGTAGTCTAGGATTTTTTCCTGCCTCTATTCTTTATATATAGTCTATACCTTCTCTCTTCTTAAGTTTATAACACTATTCTCCTTTTTTATATTTTTATTCTTATAAACTAGCCTAGTAGTTTCTTGCAGTACTGCTTATTATTACACACTCAGTAATTGTATAATTAGTATTAGTTAACTTACTATAGTTGCTTATTAATATTGTGTTAAGAAGAGTTTATTATATTAAATGTTTTATTTAAAAAAGGCGTATAGAAATTGTTATAAAAAAAAAAGTTAAAAAGTATACTCTAGTAGAGGTACTATTGCTAGATTATTTACGCTTAAACTAAGAGTTAGCCTAATTAGAGTAGTAAAAGTCTAAAGCTAATATAGCAAAGTTAGTTATACTAAAAGTATTATTAGTAGCGCGTGTAGAAAAAAAAATTCTTTAGAAATAGCATAAGGTACTAGCGCGTTATAAGCAGTAGTTAATAAATAAGTTAAAAAAATTTATTAAAAAGATTAAAGCTTTAAAAGCTGCAGAGGATATTAACTATAAATTTAGTATTCTAGAGAGTAGTCTAATACTTAGTACACTGTTGTTAGATTAGAGCGCGTTCTCTTCTACTTATTTAGAAGGTAATTTTACTTTTAATAACTTCTTAAGTAAGTTGTATAGTATTATATAAGTAGTTAGTAACAATTTATAAAGTTTATATTTAGTTTTTATATATTTTTGCTATTTAGGTATTTTGGCTATTTAACTTAGTATTTTTTACTATTATTTTATACTTAGTATACAAAGATTTTTGTAACTTTTAAAACATTATCTTTTTTTATTGTAAAGTAGAAAGTTTTTTATAATAGCGTTTTTAGGTCTACTAGTTCGAATATATTAATATAGAATCTTGAGTAGATTTTTATATCTAGTAACAGGTTAAGTATATATATAACTAGTCCCTTTTAGTCTAGAATTAAAAATAGTCTAACCTTAATATTGTTAAGTTCTTTATTAAGTTGTTTAGTGCGAAAATTCTTTATAAGTAAATATACTTTATTCCTCTTTTTTAGCTAAGCTGCTATTTTTTATTTTTAGTTAATATATAAAATGCTTTAGCGTTAAGCCTTTTTAAGTATTATTTTAAGTAACTTATATACTATTTTTAGCTTATTAGCTATAGCAATAGCTACTTTTATTTTTTTAGCTTAAAAGTGTACGTGTAAAGAGATTTAGGTGTCTTTTATAGTTTATATAAAATAGTATTTGTTCTATAAATTCTAAAATCTTATTATTGTATACTATTTATACTATAAGTAGTAGTAATACCTAATTGTTTTACTATTAATTAATATATATTTTAAGGTAGGCTTTTATTATACAGTTTATTTATTTAGTCTATTTATTTATTTACAAGTAATAAGCTGTTAATAGCTTATATTTTATTTTAATTACAGCTAATAGTATTGTCTAAAAGTTAAATATAAAAACCTTATTTTTGTTACTAATAATTAACTTTAGTATGCTGTAGTTTTTAATAATTTAGTTATTAATAATATGTGCTAGTTATACTGCTATAAAATCTTTTTTAAAAGTAATATACTCTACTTATTTTATAAATTAATTAACTACTATAAAAATTGCGTTATATAATACTTTAGTAATAAAGTTTTTTAAGACTAGTAGTCCTAAAACAAAGTTTATAAAGATATCTAACTATAGTACATTAAGTAGTTCTATTACTTATATTTCTCTATAAGGTGCGTAAGTACTATACTTATTTTTCTAGCAGTTTACGCACTTAGTAATAAAAGAAGTAACTTAATTTTTTATTCCTAGAAACTTGTAATTTCTTTCAATAAGTTCTATAGTTTAGGGAATACTAAAGTAAATATATACAAAGTTATTATAGTATTATTTAATAAATACTTTCTGCAATTTTTCTAGTATATTTAGTGTAATTTATAAAACTACGTCTAGCGTTTTTGCTAGTCCTAATAATTTGTCTTTCTTAATTTTAAGTATTATAGTATTAATAATTTCCTTTATTTTTATAACATTACGTTATTAGCTAAAAGCATCTGCTTTACTATTGTCTTTCTTAGTATATATATAATTTCAAACTTGTATTGTTTAAGTAATTCTAACTATTTTACTTATTATTAGTTAAGTACTTTAGTAGTTGTAAAGTTAACTAAGTTCTAGTAATTTATAAATATTATAAGTTTTAAGTAGCTTTTTACGTATACTCTCTAATACTGTAAGCATATAATAATAGCTAGTAGCTTCTTATTATACACGTTATATTGTTCTTCTAGTCTAGAAAATTTTTATAAATAGTATATAATAAGGTGCTATTTGCCTTTATATAATTAACTAGCATAGCCTCCTAGCGCAAAGTTTAATACATTAGTTTTAAAGCATAATAGTTGTTCTACTAAGAATATCTTAAAGTATAGTAGTTTTATACTTACTTTCTTAAGCGTCTAGAAAGTGTTTTTTACTTTTTTACTTTATTTAAAGAGTATTTCTTTTCTTATTAGTCTTATTAATAAGATAGCAATTTTAAAGTAGTTCTTAATAAACTGTTAATTAAAATTTAGAAATTCTAAGAACAATTATATTTCCTTAACTATTATTAAGTATAGCTATACTTTAACTACTTATATTTTTTTTTTACTTATTTATACTTCCTGTGCTCCTACTATGTATCTAAAAAAAGTAACTTTATTTTTATAAAACTTACATTTTTCTAGTTTAAGCTAGAGGTTAAACTAATTTAAGTACCTTAGTACTGTACAGACGTATTCTATATAATCTCTTAAGTTCTTAAAGTAGACAAGAATATTATCTAAATATGCTATAATAAAAATATTTAAATATACTTTTTATATATTATTAACAAGTTCCTAAAATATTGCTAAGTTGTTTATAAGCCTAAATAGCATAACAGTATATTTATAGTGTTAATATTATATTTAAAATGCTGTTTTTAATTCTTTACTTTTCTTTATTTTAACAAAGTAGTATATATCTTGGAAGTTTAATACTATAAAAACTTTAGTATAAAATAATTAATTCTAAAGCTTTATAATATTTAGTAATAAGTATCAACTCTTTACTATAATATTATTTAGTTTCTAGTAGTTAACGCATATTTATATTAGCCTATTTTTTTTAGTATAAAGAGTATAAGAAATCCTACTAGCAATATTAAGAGTTTAATATATTTTTTTTTTTATTTAGCTTAGTCCTTAGTTCCTTAAGTTCTATCTTTAATAGTTAATAAATTAGCCTAAAAAGTAAAGTCTTTTTTTTTTCTAAAACAATTTTATAGTTCTAGAGTTAGTATTTTAGTAAGGCTTTACTATCTACTACTTTTATAAAGAAGTACTAAAATTCTTTATACTTTTTTAAAATACTTAAAGTTATATATTACTTTAAAACTCTAACTTTATAACTTAATAGTGCCCTACTATTATTTATTAAGTTAAACTTTTGTATTATAAGGCTGTTTTTAGTTAAAGTTTACTATTTTTTAGCAATATTATTAATTTTTCTTTTATTTACTATTATAGTTATTAATTACGTAGGCTAGCTTATAGTTACGTCTAATTTATAGCACTTTAATAAAAACTTCTTTAACTTCTAGTTAATTTGTAAGTTACATTCTTATAACTAAAAAATTCTTAATATAATATTATAAGTAGCTAATTTAAAAACGTCTAAGTCTAATTCTTTTTTATATTCTTAAATACTAAGCGTTACTTTATTAACCTTGTGCGTAACAGTTGTCTTACTTAGCATAGGCTAACTATTTGCTATATATAGTAAGTAGAGTTTTTATTTCTTTAGTATTTATAGGCTAGCTACTTATACTACTTAAGAAGAAATAAAGCTAGCTTAAGAGCTAAAATCTACTAATACTATTATTTAATATATATTAAGCTTTACTAAAAGCTTAAGAAGGCTTAGAAGGTTAATTATATTTATTGCCCTAGTAGTTGTAGGTGTTTAGGGCGTCTATTTAAAAAAAACTACATGCTAAATCTATAAAACTTCTTAGCAACTATATATAGTTTATACTTAATATTAAAGCACGTATGATATAAGAGCTTGTTATACTTTTATATATAAGTTTTATTTTTGTAATCTTTTTACTACGTTATATATATTTGCAAAGTCTCTTCTAAATTATTATATTTATAAAAGTATAAGCTATATTATTTGTCTTATATATATACTACGCATTTATTATTTAGGCAGTTGTACTATAAGTACTTATATTAAGGCATTCTTTTTAATTTTTTAAAAACTATTTTAATTTATATTTATCTAAGTAGTGTATAGTGCAGCTATTATATATATATATAGTCTATAAGTACTTTACGTGTTCTAAGTTACGTAAATCTATCTAATAGTATATATTATTATAGTTAACTTCTTATATTTTTTACCTTTAGTGTATTGCCTAGTGTTCTTTATAAATCTCCTTTTTCTCTTAATCTAAGAGTTTATGCGTTAGTTTATTCTAGAATGCCTTAGTATTTTAAGTTTATTTTTATCTAAAGTTATTATATAAGGCTTTGTTAATAGTAGCTACTAAAGTAATTTTTTTCTTTTATAGTTCTTCTAATAAATTAGCATACTAGTAGTATTTTATTAATAAATTTTTATAAAGTTTTATAAAAATATTTTTAGATTGTCTAAGCTGCCTTATTAGAATATTACTCTTTTTAGCTAGGTTATTTAAGTATTATATTTTTTAGAGTAGTAATACTTATATATTAATATTTTATTTATCTAGCGTAGTGTAGTATTTCTATATAGCTAGTAGTAAATTTTCTCTAGTTAGAGGCTATTAGTTCTTTTTATGTAACTAGTGTAAAAAACTAGTAGGTTTTTTAGAATGTAGCTATCTTTCTATACTTAGTTTAGTTAGTAGAGGTTGCTTTTATTTCTTTATTAAGTATTATTTTAAAAATATTGTTATCTAAGGCTTCTTCTAAAGTAATTATAAAAAAGTTATTTAGATTATAAATATTTACTTAGTTCTGTCCTTAAACTGCAATAGTAGGTTAAGTAATAATATTCTATTCTTCTTCTAGATGGTTACTAAGTACTATATAGTAAGAGATATTTAACTATTACATTACTTTACTTTAGCTCTAGTAGTCTTACTTTATGTAACTTTCTTTACTATATATATAGCAAGTAATTCTTTTCTTACTACTTTTATTATTCTAAAACTTATTCTTTCTAAGTCCTTTATTAAGATTATTAAAGTATATACGCTTATAGCTATTAGTTGCATAGTATTTTAGAATTTTAAAAGTATAGTTTTATTATTAACCTTAGTTAAAGTATAAACGTTAAAATATTAAATAAAGTTAAGTATTTATAGCTTTAAGTATATAATTTCTCTATATAAATAGTTATTTTTCTAACTTTAGCTTATAAAGGTTGTTATTTACTTAAATAGCTTTAGCTATAAGTTTATTAAGTATATTAAGAGTAGCTTTACTTTATATAAGTTCTACTTATACTGCTAGTTTAAGACCTTATTAGTACATCTATATTAAAGTATTATTATTTTATTTAATAACTATTTAGTACTACTAAAATTCTATTATATAATCAGCTGTAGAGCGCGTTTGTTATAACCTTTAAATTTTTTATTTTACTACTATAGATTCTTTAAAAAGTAAAAATACTTTTTTATTTTAATTTTAAAGTTATTCTAATCTTTAATAAGTGCCTTATTAATATTATTATCAATAGTAATATTTATATATTAATAAAAAATAAAGTTACCCTATTTCTTAGTAGCTTTTTATAAAAATGTAAAGGCCTATATAACTACGTTATTATTATTAATTTTAGTTTTTTTAATATAAAAGTATTTTTTAACTTAAAATAGCTATTTCTTAAGCTTATTATAATTACTATAGTAGGTGTTAGGCTTATTAGCTTATATAGTTGTTTTTATAGTTAGAATATTAGTAAAGGTATCTATTACAGTATTACTTATTTTAAAAGTATTTAAAGTGTAAAAATTATTTATAAATAATTTATATTAGTTTTTAAAAAATAAGTAAGTATAATAGATAAAAGTTGTACTAGCATAATTAGTAGATTAGTATAATAGTATAAGGTTATATTAGCACGTTTAGTAAAACAATATAATAATATAAAGAAGTTAAGAATTAGGTAATTTTTAAATTGCACTAAAAGTTAAACATACTAAGCTAGAAGGGCTTAATACCTACTACTATATACTTAGAGAGTATCTTGCTATTTTATAAAATTCTATGCTGTCCTATATATAGAACGTGTAAGATTTTGTAGTAC
Organism: Alternaria gansuensis; assembly: GCA_009289805.1. Taxonomy (NCBI): domain Eukaryota; kingdom Fungi; phylum Ascomycota; class Dothideomycetes; order Pleosporales; family Pleosporaceae; genus Alternaria; species Alternaria gansuensis. The sequence goes on along the minus strand of WBOK01000243.1, from coordinate 33,347 downwards.
ATTGTAAGACGCATGTAACTTATCTTATAAAGGATTTCTACTAAAGCCTGTAGAATTACGTGCTTAGTGCAGGGTAGCGTTATCTATTAGCGTGCCCTTTGTTTAGGTAGTCTAGGATCTCTTCCTGCCTCTATCCTTTATACATAGTCTGTACCTTCTCTCTTCTTAGGTTCGTAACACTTAATCTCCAACACTTATACAGCAAACGCTTTTATTTAAAGAAGTAAAAGACTATGTATAATTATCTGCTATATAAGTAATGCAACTAGTTTTTAGAAATTAATTTACTAAAAATGCTGTTGCTTGTACTAATTGTATAAGAGCTGCTAAAAAAGAATACTAGAACAATACTAAAGATATACAACATAAGTATATAAAATTAAAAGTCTTAGTTTTTCTTTAGAACTTAGTTTAAGAAATTAATACATCTTAAAATTACAAACTAAAGATAAAGTAATTAGGACTATATTATATTTATAACGCTAAGCCTAAAAGAGAGACCTACTGCCTTAAAGATCTTAATCGTATACGCTTTCTATATACAACGCCTAGTTGGGAATTAAAGCCTTTTTAGCAAAGGCTTATGCAAGATATTGTTAAGAAAGATTTAAAAAATATAAAGTTATAAAACTCTAATTCTTAGAGATAAACTAGCTCTACAGTAAACATTCTTGTTTTGCTAGACTTACTTAAGCCGCTTACTAAGCTACAAACGCCTATACCTCCTACAATAGAGAATAACCTTTATTCTTAAGTTGTTATTACTAAGCGTCTTACAAAGAAAGAGCATTATGTATATAAATAAGACTTTAGAAGCTCGGACTCTAACTCTAACACTACTACAGCTAGCAACTAATAGGCTATAGGACAGCCTATATTCTTAGAAAGGGGAGATAATACTGTACAATTAGTGTCTACTTTTACTTTTAGCTACTTATCTACTAACTTCCTATATAAAAATGCAGGTATTAGCCGCCTATTACACGGATTCTAGGTGTGCGGTAAGCACCTAGATTTTGTGGACCTATAATACCTTACTACTACACTAATAAGACACCTAATTTCTTATATTTGCAATACAACAGCTAATTACAATGAGTGTTTCGCGTCTTAGACGCAGGTAGAAAGGCAGAATTAACTATCTAGTTCTCCTAAACTAGTGTTACCAGCTCTTTATTCTTCACACTTATATAGTGGTTAAAAGTAAAAGCTATATTTAGCCTTTAAATAGGCTTTGTAGCAATTGTAATCTATTCCTACCTTCTAGCGTAAGATAAAATAAGTAGGATTCGTATTTATAAAGTAAGTAACTTAGCTTTCTAAAACCTCTTTGCTAGCTAAAGATAAGGCAAAGTTGCGTATTATAACTTATATAAGTAGTATACATTGTTTAGTAAGCGTAGTAATATACTGTAGTAGCTTAGTTTCTTAGTATAGGTAAAGGAGTTAGTAGGCAAGTTAGCGTAGTTAAGCTTGGCCCTAGTGTCTTTAAGCGAGCGTTTAATAATTAATACTATACTTTGCTACAAATCTTGTATACGAAAAAGATGCACCTAGTGCGCGCGATTTAGTTTCTTTAATTGCTTTCTAAATTAGGTCGATAGTGGTTAAGTTATGACGCGATTTGTGTTGGTGGTTGTTGTGTTGGGGTGGGCATTGCGCGGTAATCTGCTAATACCGCACTTATTACTAGCTAGTCATTTACAACCTAACTGCATCCTTCACCTTTACGGTGGAGACAGCTAGGCGGCTAACAGCTTAAGCCTAGGCCTTAGTGTTATTACTTCTTTTTGCCGCGTTTACGTCCACCTCCTCCCTTCTCTTAAAAAGACAACAGATAGCCAGGATAATAACAATTTGTCTTAGTAAGTAATAGCAATCTAATAGAGTGTATTAAGCTAACATTATAAGAGCATGCCTGCTAGCGCATGCAAGAAGGCTACAGCGGACCTAGGTTGTCCTTGTCTCCTACCTTAGGAGACAAGGGTATGCGACTTCTAGATAGTAACTAGTAGTGACGCGTCCTAGAGTCTGCTTCAAACTAGTACTGTTAGGGCGCGCAGCCTTTTTCAAACCTATGCTGCTTAACTTTAATGTGCGCATAATGCCAGCCTTGCGCCCTAAGACCAGTACTGTTAAGGCGCGCCTTTCTTAAGCCTATACCGCTTGACCCTAATGTGCGCACCTTCGTGGAGAACGCGGACAATTTACACTAGCAAAAACAACCTATCACTGCCGCGCCTCCTACTAGACATACACGTCATTGTCTCTTCGTTAACCATAACCACGTCCCTCAATCTATCACACCTTCAAAAGAGCCACACAGTCACCTATATCACAGCGCAGATCCATGTGCACAGAATAGCAGGCACACAAACAAAGAGTTAATAGAAGAGATAAATGTAAATACAGATAGCGCGCCACTGCAATCTTAATTGTACAGCGTTGTAGAAGGGCAACAGTCTTCTTCATGGCACACGTACATGCACAATGATTTTCCGCATATAGATGTCTTGATCACATGCGGCATGTGCGTTCATAACTTGTGCAATGTTACGCGTTGCTGCCGCAATCTATTTCTGCCATTTATCCTTCTCACGCTTAGCATGTGCGTTATTTAAGTACCGAGGTTGACGGCGTAACGCGCATGACGGCGTAACGCTCACCCCCACCAAAACAACACCACCTTTCAACACCTAATAACTCTACTAATATAGATCTAATTTAGGAAGCAATTAATAAAATTAATCTGCGCGTACTAGGCGCATCTTTCTTGTAAATGAAGTTTGCAGAAAAGTATAGTGTAGTACAATCTACGCTCTTTTAAAGACACTAAGGTGTTTTAACCTTACGCAACCTTAAGGCTGAAAATTAATAAGCTCTGTGTTTATAACAAAAGCTAGAGCTTATATAGTATATTAAATAGCTTACTAGGCGAGGCCTTCTATCTATATAAGCTATAATACAAAATTTCGCCATATAAATTGCAAGAAGAAAGGTTAGAGTACACTAAGTTAATTGCTTTGTCTACTAGCACCTTAATAAGATTATTTTAAGATAAACAATAAGCATAAATAATAATTACTATGAAGCTAATTCTAAAAAGAAGTACAGCCTATACTTTAATCTCCTACGCAATGAAACTAAGTAGTACTATATTAATAAGTGTTTAATATAGTTATTTTTAAGGTATTAAAGGTGGTAGTTATTGTTGTAGTTAAAATAGAAAAAATTTGCTAAAAGTACTAAAAAACAACACTAATTAAAACGTGTTTAACAGCAATTGCTAGCTTATAGCTAGCAACAAGATTGTGATAGAGGTAGAGGAGGTAGAGGAGAGTAAAGACACGTACGTTACTGCAGCAGAAGCTTACAATACTTTATAAAAGCTTTTTACTTACTGCTTTTTACTTTTAGAATTTTTTATACTATATAGTACTGCATATAAACAACTTATATATAAATAATATAATGCTTAGACTATTCTTCTTTTTATTTAATATAAAGACTAATAGCTTACATTAAGTAAAGTTAAACCTTACTAAGTTACTATATAAAAAGCTATAGTAGTAAATTATAAAGCCTACGTTTACTTTTGTTAAGCGGCCTCCTTAGTTAGTTAAAAAGAAGCTGTTAGCAGTAGCTTTTATATTAATTAAGTTAATATAAAAGTTAAATTTTATTATTTATTAATACTTTATTAATGCGTTTAGTATTATAAATGTTAAAGTTACAATAGAAGTTATAAAAGGCTTATTTAGTAGCAAGTTTATTAAATATGTTACACATATTAATAGTCTAAGTATAGTAATAGTGTATTATTTTACTAATCTCCTCCTGCGTAAATACAACTTTAGTAGAAAAACTTTATAGTAGCTTTATAAAAAGCAAGAGCGTGTTAAAATAGCTATTAAGCAGCTAGGACAAACTAATAAGTAGAAGAATTTTGTAAGTTACTTCTAGGAATAAAAAAGCTATGCTTAAATAGTAATGCTATTGTTATATGTTTACATTTAAGTATAGGCGCTAGAAACGCTGCAACTGCAACACTGCTAGGATAATAATAAAGACAATAGAAGTTGCGGTTATTAGTAAATAGTTATTAGTTAAGACAGTTAGTTAGAAGGATATCGCGCATCTTTGTTTCTGTCTAAACATGCTAGAGCGACACACTAATTGCGTGCCGGCAATGCTAAATAAGGGGGCATAAGCCCAGATACCTATTGTTAGCAATAAATTATTTTTTACCAAAAAGGTGTCTACAAAATGTGTGGTTACATCAAAAGGTTGTCTTAAAAGGCCGAAGCCGTGTTCAATATATAATATAAACAAAAAGGGCTTCCTTCTTAGTATTTTAGGAAGATTAAAAAGGATCTTTAGTACGCCCTTATATAAGCAAAAAAAGAAGTACTATTTAGAATAGCTTATAAGAGTAAATTACACTCCAAGCCTATATCTATATTAATAGATTATACCTAGCGCCTACCTTTATATATCAATTTACCTTAAAACTCATATAAAACACCTAGCTACAAGCTCTTCATTTTAAAAATTATTAAGTTTAAATTACGTAATTGCTTTTTAGCTAAATACATAATAACATTAGTTTTACGTAGCTTAATTAGGTGTTTAATTATAATACTAAGGCAAATGCTTAGTTTTCTTATTTATTACTTATTTTAGATAGCTATAAATCTTACTTTACAATAGATTATAATAAGTAATATATTTAGAACAAGATTTTTCTTATAGTTTATTCTTTTTATTCTACTTATATGCTACAGCCTCTTAATATTGTCTTATTTAAGCCTCTCTTATTAGCTTACTAGGCCAAAATATTTAGATTCTTAGAAAGAAACTAGGGCCTTACTTTAATAAGCAAGAGAGATTTTCTTTCTTCTTTTACTAAGCCCAGCAAGCCTTTTAAAAACAAATTCAAAATTTTTTAAAGCTATAAGCTTATTATTTTTTCATTCTAAAGTTATATCAAAAATAATTAGTGTTAAGAGTTGTTTAAGTAGTAAAAGTAAGTCTCTAGGCTTAAGTACTTGAGACTAAAAGAAAGTTAAATACTTAATACGTAAAGTAGTGAAAGATTAAAGTAATAAATAAGCTTAAATACTAAGCTAAGTTTATTACTAAATCTTAACTTAAAAAACTTTTTTTAAGTGTAAAATTAAGAGCCTATGCAAGGCTCTAAATAATAAAAAAACGAGCAAGAAATAAAGTATGCCTTTTCTACTTTAGGAGCCAAGAAAGTACTAAGGTAGAGCTGTAGTCTAGTCTTTAAAAAAGGTAAAGGAGGCACGTAATTGCTAACACATCTAAGAGCGCGAGAAGAAGCAAGTATAATACTTAAAAGCTAAAATAAATAGGCATTATAAGGAAATAAGGTGGGCAAAAGTAAAAGAGAAGAAAACAAAGCAACAGGCAAGAGCTGCAGCTTAATTAGTAAGAGAGAAGAAGAAGGCTAAAAGGGCTGCAAAACAGGCCTCTAGGGCAGCTGCTTGCAGGGCTGTATAATAACTCTAACAATCTATTTATTTTTAAGGTATCAAAGGTAGTAGTTGTTGTTGTAGTCGAAAAGCTTAGACTACTAAGCAAAATTAGGGTTAAAAAATTTGCTAAAAGTACTAAAAAACAATACTAATTAAAACGTGTTTAACAGTAATTGCTAGCCTATAGCTAGCAACAAGATTGCGATAGAGGTAGAGAAGGTAGAGGAGGGTAAGGACACGTATGTTACCGCAGCAAGAGCCTACAATACTTTATAAAAGCTTTTTGCCTGCTGCCTCTTACCTTTAGGATTTCTTATACTATATAGTAACACATATAAACAACTTGTATATAAATAATATAATGCTTAAACTATTTTTTTTCTGTTTAACACAAAGACTAATAGCTTATATTAAGTAAAGTTAGACTTTACTAAGTTTCTATATAAAAAGCTATAGTAGTAGATTATAAAGCCTGCGTTTACTTTTATTAAGCGGCTTTCCTAGTTAGTTAAAGAGGAGCTGTTAGTAGTAGCTCTTATAGTAATTAGGTAAATGTAGAAGTTAAATTTTGTTATTTATTAACACCTTATTTATACGTCTAGTATTATAGATGTTAAGGTTATAATAAAAGTTGTAAAAAGCTTATTTAGTAGTAAGTTTATTAAATATGTTGCGCATGTTAATAGTCTAGGTGTAGTAATAGTGTATTATTTTACTAATCTCCTCCTGCGCGAATACAACTTTAGTAAAGAGACTTTATAGTAGCTTAATAAGAAGTAAGAGCATGTTAAAACAGCTATTAAGTAGCTAAGATAAACTAATAAGTAGAAGAATTTTATAAGTCGCCTTTAAGAATAAGAGAGCTGTACTTAGATAGTAACGCTGTTGTTGTATGTTTATATCTAAGTATAGGCGCTAGAAACGCTGTAACTGCAATACTACTAGGATAGCAACAAAGACAGAAGTTGCGGTTATTAGTAAATAGTTATTAGTTAAGACAGTTAGTTAGAGGGATATTGCGCATCTTTGTTTCTGTCTAAACATGCTGGAGCGACATACTAATTGCGTGCCGGCAATGCTAAATAAGGGGGCATAAGCCCGGATACCTGTTGTTAGTAATAAATTATTTTTTACTAAAAAGGTGTCTACAAAATATGTGGTTACATTAAAAGGTTGTCTTAAAAGGCCGAAGCCACTAACAATCTATAAAAACTTCTTAAAAAAGTAAAAAGAGCAGCCTTAAGGCTCTTAAAAAGGTTACTTAAAAAAAAGAGGCCTATTGTAAGCCCTACAGGTAGTGGAGAGCCTCAAGGTGGTGTTATAGCTTAACTAGCGTCTACCTCGCGCACAGGGCGCGCGATTAAAACTCTAACTTAATTTCTAAAGCTATATATATTATTTAAGCCCTATAGATCTCACTACTTAAATATCTCGCGATAGTAGCTATTGTGTGAGGCTCTACAGCCTCAAGTTTGGTGGTGGTTTTGGTGTTCAAACCGCGCGTTACGCCGTCAACCTCGGTACAACATCGTGTAACTTACCCTGGATCAACGGCTTAAGAGTGTCTCCACACGCCATTCAATAACTTCCTCCGGCGCCTCAGAAATCTTCTCGTACTTTAACGCCGCATCAACCCAATTCACAATCTAACGTCGCATCTCTAGCAAAGTTTCTTGCCAGTTTTACAGCGCATGTACGGTTTGTTGCCAAGTAAACAACTTTGACAATCAGGCGAGATAGGTAACTTAAAGCAACAGACTAAGAACCTCTACTATTTCCACCAATAGTAGCAAGCAGCTGCTTAGGCTCGAATCTCATTTTCTATTTGTTAGATAGAGTTAGCAAGTAGCAAAGCAGATAAGATTTTACTAAAGTAGGAGTTTTAGGCAGAGCATCGTATAGCCCGCCAAGATCTTACAGGCTAAAAAGCTTTATGTAATAACTATAAATTAATTTAAATGCTGTTTAGAGTAACCTAATTTAGGGTACAAATGTGTTAGTATTATTAGACTATTACGGCGCTTGTTTCTAGGTAGGTAACGTCTGTCCCTGCGTAGTGTTACACGGGGTTAGGCTATACTTCTCTAAGCTCGGTCCGTACTAAGGCAAGGTAGACTAAAGCGGTAGTCTGTAAGGTATTGTAGGAAATGTTTAAATAGAAAAGAGTTATTAAAGTTAACTAAAGGTATGCAATACTAATTCTATAAACAATAGAATAACTAGTTAATAATCTATGTAAGAGATAAACTATTTAAGTTAACTATAATAAGTGTAATAATAAAATATAACACATTCTTATACTTGTTACCTTTGTCCTGCTATCCTGTACATCCTTTTTAAGAGGGAGGTTTGTACTAGTATTGCTATCTCTTTTTGCACAGCTATCCTAGATAGCTTGCCTTTGTAGGATAGTAATTACGTAATTAGCGCCCTACGCAAATTATTACCTTTTCGCGTATTAGCTAGTTAACCCTTAACTCTTATTTTTATGTTAAGGAGAGAATCTTTCTTATTACTTGTAATATTATTCTTCTTTTTGAATATATTATCTTAATACTCTAAAATATTATTTTCTTATACCGCGTGTTAAATTACTAGCTATATATAAAGTTTTAGTATGCCTGTTGTATTATACGCTTATTTCTCTATACGCCTTTCTAACTATGCCTAAGGTTCTGTTCTTTTGCTATTCTAACCTATAAAACTTTACTTTTAAATATTATGCTTACGCTAACTATATAAAATAGTTAAGTTCAAAAGAAAATTGTATTATAAGTAGTGTGAAGCAAAAAACCTTTCTTACTTTATTAATACTAATACTAGCTATTGCGCTAGTAATATATTTATTAAAGTAAAGTATAGTTTGTTTGTTTCTAAAAAAGAGTATAAAGAAGTTTAGTATAAAAAGTATAAGAAACGTGTTAAAGTAATATGTTTAAAGATTTAACTAGCTAAAAGTAAGCTAGAGCTCCTAAAGACTAAGACACAAGAGGAATTATTTGCTAATTAAAACTTTACTATTTTAAATCTTTAAGATTGTACAAAGAAGTAAGCTAAAGAGAATTCTGCTTTTAGTATAGACTATTTTATGACTAAACTATTGCTACCTATACTATTAACTACCTTAGGCTAGTTATAGGCTAACGCTTCAATTAAATTTTTTGAACTACTATTTTTTTCTTAAAGACTTTGTTTTTTTTTCTTTAATTGTTTTTAATAGTACTTAAGTACTTATAACTTGTAGTTTATTATATGTTTTTTTAATATCTTAGTTTTTTAGCTTTCTAGCTATCTTTGCTACTTAACTAAGTACTTTTACTAATAACTAATTTTCTATAAGTTCTTAATTGCTTTGACTCTATCCTTATGGTTTTTAAGCTTTATATTAGTAGCTAGCTTAGTATTTAGAGGTGCTCTTTTTAAGAGTTTCTCGTAAAAAATAAAGTAGACGCGTATACTTAGTGGCAGTTAATGTTTATAGTTTACTGTTTCTATTTCTTCTAGAATTTTGAATAGTTTTACTTAAAGGTTATTAATTTTGCTTCTTAGTTGCTTAGTCTTTAAGTTCTATTGTAATAGAAAAAATTCTTTTTTTAAGGTTAGTCTTTTAATTTTTTACTTTTCAGCTGCCTTAACTATTATAAAGTTCTTATAAACTTTATTTTTACGTAATTCTGGGTGTAGCTTTTATAATAAGTAGACTTTATTATCTGCACCTACTACAATACTCTTGAAATTTTTTAGATCTTAATAAGTAGTTAGCTTATGTTTGTAGTTTGTATAGTATAGTAAGTACTTTATAGTTACTAATTGCGTACTATTGTAGGCTAATTATGCTGTTAGTAAGAGTTTAACTTAGTTGTTTTACAGCTTATTAGCGTATATCTTTGTATACTATTTTAGTATCTCGTTTGTCTATTTTGTCTAGCTATCTATTTTAGAGTAAAAGCTAGTTAATAGCTTTTTCTTTACACCTGTTTTTACTAGAAACATGTTCTAATGCTTAGACGTAAATAGTTTATTATAGTTAGTTATAAACTTTTTAGGTATTTTATACTCTAATACTAGTGCTTTTATAACTTTGTATGCGTAGCTTTCTGCTATAATAGCCTTTTTTATAGGCATAAGATTTGCTGCCTTAGTTGAATTAATTTATAATTACTAAGATAGTGTTGCAGAGTGAAGCTATTTCTAGTTCTGATAATATTAGGAGCTTTACTATAAAGTGTATTGATATACTGCTGGTGAAGATCGTCTGTAGATAATCTGTGTTAGTTCTTTTAGAATAAGTGAGTGCGATAAATAAGGGGTTTTACTAGCACGTTTAGTAGAATAATATAATAGTACAAGGTTGTGTTAGCACGTTTAGTAGAATAATGTAATTATATAAAGAGGTTAAGAATTAAGTAATCCTTAAATTACACTTAAATTTAAACACACTAAGCTATAAGAGCTTAATACCTACTACTATATACTAAAAGAGTGTCTTGCTGTCCTACAAAATCCTATGCTGTCCTATGCATAAGACGTGTAGAATTTTATAGTACATTATAAAACGCATGTAACTTGTTTTATAAAGGATTTCTACTAAGGCCTGTAGGATTACGTGCTTAGTGCGAGGTAGCGTTATCTATTAGCATATAAAGGCGTTGCTCTTTGTTTAGGTAGTTTAAGATCTTTTTCTACCTTTATTCTTTATATATAGTCTATACCTTCTTTCTTCTTAAGTTTGTAATACTATCCTTTTCTTTTATATTTTTATTTTTATAAACTAGCCTAATAGTTTCTTGCAGTACTGCTTATTGTTACGCACTTAATAATCGTATAAATAGTATTAGTTAACTTGCTATAGTTACTGATTAATATTATATTAAAAAGAATTTATTGTATTAGATATCTTTATTAAAAAAGGCGTGTAGAAATTATTATAAAAATAAAGTTAAAAAGTATATTTTAGTAAAGGTGCTGTTGCTAGATTATTTGCAGCTAGACTAAGAATAAGTTTAATTAGAGTAGTAAAAGTCTAAAGCTAATATAGAAAAGTTAGTTATACTTAAGGCATTATTAGCAGCGCGTGTAAAGAAAGATTATTTTTAAAAATAGTTTAAAGTGCTAGCGCGTTATAAGTAGTAGTTGATAGATAAGTTAAAAAAATGTATTAAGAAAATTAAAGCTTTAAAAGCTATAGAAAATATTAACTGTAAGGTTAATATCTTAGAAAGTAGCCTAATACTTAGTACGCTATTGTTAGATTAAAGCGCGTTCTTTTCTACTTATTTAGAGGGTAATTTTATTTTTAATAACTTTCTAGGTAAGTTGCATAGTACTGTGTAAGCAGTTAGTAATAATTTATGTAGTTTATATCTAGTTCTTAAATATTTTTAATATCCAAGTATTTTCATTATTTAACTAAGTATTTTTTGCTGTTATTTTATACTTAGTATACTAGAATCTTCTTAACTTTAAAGACATTATCTTTTTCTGTTTTAAAGTAAAAGGTTTTTTGTAATAGCATTTCTAAGTCTACTAGTTCTAATATATTGATATAAAATTTTCAATAGATTTTTGCATCTAGTAGAAAGTTATAGATGTATATAACTAGTTTTATCTAGTTTTAAATTAAAAATAGTCTAACATTAATATTATTAAGCTCTTTATTAAGTTGTTTAGTGTAAAAATTCTTTATAAGCAAATATACTTTATCCTTCTTTTTTTAGCTAAAGTAAGTTAATATATAAAATGCTTTAGCGTTAAGCCTTCTTAAGTATTATTTTAAGTAACTTATATACTGTTTTAAGCTTATTAGCTGTTGCAATAGCTACTTCTATCTTCTAGCTTAAAATTATTTATATAAAAAATTTAAGTATTTTTTATAGTTTGCGTAAAATAGTATTTGTTTTATAAATTTTAAAATTTTGTTGTTATATACTATTTATACTATAAGTAGTAATAATACCTAATTGTTTTGCTATTAATTAACCTATATTTTAAAGTAGGCTTTTATTATATAGTTTATTTATTTTATCTATCTATCTATTTGTAGGTAATAAGCTATTAATAGCTTTTATTTTATTCTAATTGCAGCTAATAGTGTTGTTTAAAAGTTAAAAGTAAAAAGTTTGTCTTTATTACTAATATCTAACTTTAGTATACTATAAGATCTAATAATTTAGTTTTTAATAATATGGGCTAGCTATACTACTATAAAATCTTTTTTAAAGGCAATATACTCTACTTGTTTTGTAAATTAATTAACTACTATAAAAATTACATTATAAGATACTTTAGTAATAAAGTCTCTTAAGACTAGTAGTCCTATAACAAAGTTTATAAGAGTATCTAATTATAGTGTGTTAAGTAGTTTTATTACTTACATTTTTTTATAAGGTGCATAAGTACTGTGCTTATTTTTCTAACAGTCTGCGTACTTAGTAATAAAAAAAGTAACTTTATCCTTTATTTCTAGAAACTTATAATTTCTTTTAATAAGTTTTATAGTTTAAGTAATGCTAGAGTAACTATGTATAAAGTTATTATAATAGTATTTTATAATTACTTTTTACAATTCTTTTAGTATATTTTGTATAATTTATAAAACTGCGTTTAGTGTTTTTGGTAGTCCTAATAATTTGTTTTTATTTTTTTTAGGTATTATAGTATTAATAATTTCTTTTGTTCCTGTAATATTATGCTATTAGCTAAAAGCATTAGCTTTGCTATTATTTTTTCCTAGTATATATATAATTTTAAACTTATATTGTTTTAGTAATTCTAACTATCTTACTTATTATTAGTTAAGTACTTTAGTAGTTATAAATTTAACTAAGTTCTTATAATTTATAAATATTATAAGTTCTAAGTAGCTTTCTGCGTATGCTCTCTCATGCTATAAGCATATTATAATAGCTAAGAGTTCTTTATTATAAACGTTATATTATTCTTCTAATCTAGAGAGTTTTAATAAATAGTATGTAATAAAGTACTATTTACTTTTATATAGTTAACTAGCATAGCTTTTTAGCGTAAAGTTTAATATATTAGTTTTAAATCGTAATAGTTATTTTACTTAAAATATATAGAAGTATAGTAGTTTTATACTTGCTTTTTTAAGCATTTAAAAGGCGTTTTTTACTTTTTTACTTTATTTAAAAGGTATTTTCTTTCTTATAAGTCTTATTAATAAGATAACAGTTTTAAAGTAGTTTTTAATAAACTATTAGTTAAAGTTTAAAAATTCTAAAAATTGTTATATCTTTTTTACTATTGTTAGTTGTAGCTATTTTTTAACTACTTAAATTTTCTCTTTAATTATTTAAACTCCTTGTGCTCCTACTATATATTTAAAGAAAGTAACTTTATCTTTATAAAACTTGCATTTCTTTAGTTTGAGCTAGTAGTTAAACTAGTTTAAGCACTTTAGTATTATATAGATATGTTTTTTATAATCTCTTAAGTTTTTAAAGTAAATAAAAATGTTATCTAATTATGCTATAACAAAAATATCTAAATATACTCTTAATATGTTGTTAATAAGTTTCTAAAATATTACTAGGGCGTTTATAAACCTAAACAGCATAATAGTGTATTTATAGTATTTATATTATATTTAGAACACTGTCTTTTATTCTTTACTTTTTTTTTACTTAAATAAAGTAGTATTTATTTTAAAGGTCTAATGCTATAAAGACTTTTGCGCAAAATAATGAATTCTAAAGCTTTATAATATTTAGTAATAAGTATTAATTCTTTACTATGATATTATTAAGTTTCTAGTAGTTAACACACATTTATAGTAGCCTATTCTTCTTTAGTACAAAGAGTATAGGGAATTCTACTAGTAATATTAAAAGTTTAATATATTCTTTCTTTAAATTTTTATTTAGCTTAGTCCTTAGTTTCTTAAGTTCTATTTTTGATAATTAATAAATTAGCCTAAAAGGTAGAGTCTTTATTTTTTCTAGAATAATCTTATAGTCTTAAAGTTAGTGTCTTAATAAAGCTTTGCTATTTACTACTTTTATAAAAAAGTACTAAAATTCTTTATACTTCTTTAAAATATCTAAAGTTATATATTACTTTAAAACTTTAACTTTATAACCTAGAGGTGCCTTACTAGTACTTATTAAGTTAAACTCTTATATTATAAGGCTGTTTTTAGTTAAAGTTTACTATCTCTTAGTAATATTATAAATCTTTCTTTTATCTACTATTATAGTTATTAAATACGTTAGCTAGCTTATAGTTGCGTCTAATTTATAGTACTTAAATAAGAACTTTTTTAGCTTTTAGTTAATCTATAAGTTGTGTTCTTATAACTAAAGAATTTCTAATATAATATTGTAAGTAGCTAATTTAAAGATATCTAGGTCTAATTTTTTTTTATATTTTTAAATACTAAGCGTTACCTTATTAACTTTGTGCGTAACAGTTATCTTACCTAGCATAAGCTAACTATTTACTATATATAGTAAGTAAAGTTCTTATTTTTTTAGTATTTATAAGCCTGCTACTTATTCTACCTAAAAGAAAACAAAGTTAGCTTAGGAGCTAAAATCTACTAATACTATTATTTAATATCTATCAAGCTTTACTAGTAGCTTAAAAAGGTCTAAAAAGTTAATTACGTTTATTGCTCTAGCAGTTTTAGGTGTTTAGGGCATTTATCTAAAAAACACTATATACTAAATCTATAAAACTTCTTAGCAACTATATATAGTTTATATTTACTATTAAAGTATATATACTATAAAGGCTAGTTGCATTCTTATATATAAGTTTTATTTTTAAATTTTTTTACTATATTATATATATTTGTAGAGTTTCTTTTAAATTGTTGTATTTATAAAAGTATAAGCTATATTATTTATTTTATATATATACTACGCATTTATTGTTTAAGCAGTTGTACTATAAGTACTTATATTAAGGTATTACTTTTAGTTTTTTTAAAAACTATCCTAATTTATACTTATTTAAGTAGTATATAGTACAGCTATTATATATATATATATAGTCTATAAGTACTTTGCGTGTTCTAGGTTATGTAAATCTATCTAATAGTATATGCTATTATAGTTAACTATTTATATCTTTTGCTTCTAGCGTGTTACTTAAAGTTTTTTATAAATTTTCTTCTTCTTTTTGTTTATAAGTTAATGCGTTAGTTTATTTTAGAATATTTTAGTATCTAAGTCTATTTTTATATAAAGTTATTATATAGAGCTTTATTAATAGTAGCTACTAAAGTAATTTCTTTCTTCTACAGTTCTTTTAGTAAATTAGCATACTAATAGTATTTTATTAATATTTTTTTATGAGGTCTTATAAAGATTTTCTTAAGTTATTTAAGCTATTTTAGCAGAACATTAATTTTTTTAGCTAAGTTATTTAAGCATTGTGTTTTTAAAAGTAGTAATACTTATGTATTAATATTTTACTTGTCTAGCGTAGTATAGTACTTCTGTATACCTAGTAGTAAATTTTCCTAGTTATAAGCTATTAGTTTTTTTTATATAACTAATGTAGAGGGCTAGTAGGTTTTTTAAAACTTAGCTATTTTTCTATGCTTAGTTTAGTTAGTAAAAGTTACTTCTATTTCTTTATTAAGTATTATTTTAAAAATCTTGTTATTTAAGGCTTTCTTTAAAGTAATTATAAAAAGGTTATTTAGACTAATAATATTTGCTTAGTCCTATTCTTAGACTGTAATAATAGGTTAGGTAATAATATTTAATTTTTTTTCTAAATTATTGCTAAGTACTGTATAGTAAAGAATATTTAACTATTATATTACTTTACTTTAGCTTTATTAGTTTTACTTTATATAACTTTCTTTACTATATATATAGCAAGTAATTTTTTTTTTACTACTTTTATTATTCTAAAACTTATTCTTCTTAAGTCTTTTATTAAAGTTATTAAAGTGTACAGGCCTATAGCTATTAGTTATATAATATTCTAAAATTCTAGAGGTATAGTTTTGTTGTTAACCTTAGTTAGAGTATAAACGTTAAAATATTTAATAAAGTTAAGCACTTATATTTTTAGGTATATAATTTCTTAATATAAATAGTTATTTTTTTAACTTTAGCTTATAAAAGTTGTTATCTTTTTAAATAGCCTTAGCTATAAGTTTATTAAGCATGTTAAAAGTAGCTTTGCTTTACATAAGTTCTATATATACTACTAGTTTAAGACTTTATTAGTACATCTATATTAAAGTAGTATTATTTTTTTATAACTATTTAGTACTATTAAAACTCTATTATATAATTAGCTATAGAGCGCGTTTATTACAACTTTTAAATATTTTATTCTGCTACTATAAATTTTTTAAAAAGTAAGAATACTTTTCTTATTTCTATGTTAAAGTTATTTTAGTCTTTAATAAGTACTTTACTAACATTATTATTAATATTAATATTTAAATATTAACAAAGATTAAAATTAGCTTATTTTTTAGTAGCTTTCTAAAGAAACGTAGAGGTCTATATAACTATATTATTATTATTAATTTTAGTTTTTTTAATATAAAAGTATTTATTAACTTAAAGTAGCTATTCTTTAAGCTTATAATAATTACTATAGTAAGTGTTAAGCTTATTAGCTTACATAGTTGTTTCTAAAGTTAAGATGTTAGTAAAAGTATTTATTATAGTATTACTTATTTTAAAGATATTTAAAGTGTAAAAATTATTTATAAATAATTTACATTAGTTTTTTTAAAATAAGTAAGTGTAATAAATACAAAGTTGTACTAGCACGTTAAGTAGAATAATATGATAATATAAAATTATATTAGCACGTTTAGTAGAATAATATAATAATATAAAAAAGTTAAAAATTAAGTAATTCTTAGATTATACTTAAAGTTAAACACACTAAGCTATAAAAGCTTAATACCTACTACTATATACTAAGAGAGTATCTTGCTGTCTTATAAAATTCTATGCTATCCTATACATTAAATATATAGAATTTTATAGTACATTATAGAACGCATGTTCCTTGTCCTATAAAAGATTTCTACTAAGGCCCGTAGAATCACGTGCTTAGTGCAGGGGAGCGTTATCTATTAGTATACAAAGGCGTTGCCCTTTGTTTAAGTAGTCTAGGATCTCTTCCTGCCTCTATCCTTTATACATAGTCTATACCTTCTCTCTTCTTAGGTTTGTAACACTGCTCTATAATTTTGTTAGTAGCTATAAAAGTTGTAATAGACTGTAGGGCTTATAGCTCTTAGGCTTACTATAGCAACATGATAAATAGTTACTTAATATATTTTATACCTTTACTTATAAGCGTAGTATTACAAACACTTTAGCTAGTTTTCTAACTATTTCTTTAATTGCTGTATGTTTTTTTTATATCGACATATATAGTTTTTTAATAAAACTTAATTTTATATGTACAGGTATATATATTTAATTTCTTTAAACTATATTTTAGTACTCTCTTTTATTTTATTGTACTTTATTAGAGCTGTTTTCTTTAGGCTTAAACTGCTAGCTAGCTACTTTTTACTACTACTACTATTGTAGTGTTTTTATCTACTTAGCCACCTTAGCTACCTTAGCTAGTTCTAGCTAGTTATAATATAAACTTCTGTCTAGCGTATTTCTAAATATAGTATTATCTAGTTCCTTATAATTTCTTTTACGTAAGTTAGACCTTTTACTCAAAGCGTCTGCTACTCTATTAAGTGTTCCAGCGTGGTATGTTATTTTAAAGTTAAACTAAGCTAGTAGGTTAGCTTATTAGACTTATTATTAGTTAAATTTCTTTGTTGTTATAAACCCTCCTAAGTTCTAGTAATAAGTAAAAACCTTAATTCAATATAGTAGCTCTAACAAACAGACTTTCTACTATTTAGAGGTATTAAATACTTTGAGTATCTCCTTATTGTAAACGTTGTAATTAAGTTCTGCTTTAGAGAACTTTCTTAAATAGTAAAATACTAGTCTCTATTTCTTAATTTTATACTACTATAATGATACAGCTCTAAGGGTATAATCTAACACGTTAGTCTTAACTTGTATTTCTTTTTTTAAATTGTTTATTTCCAGTATAAGTGCTTTAAAGAATATTTGTTTAGTTCAGTTAAATATTTTTGTTATTTTTTATTCTAACTAAATATATTTTTTATAATTTTTGAAAGGAGTGCAGTAATCTTGAAGTAATTTTTAATAAAGTTTTAATAGTAGTTAGAAAATCTGAAAGGAATTACATGTTAATAACTATTTTAGGTATAAGCTATTTCTATCTAGCTATAATCTTGTTTAAATTTATTTTAACTCACTTTATAAGTCTTATAAAGCCTAGAAATTCTGTCTCCTAAATATAGAATTCGTACTTTCCTAGTTATAGGTATAGTTTATAATCCTTAAACTTCCTAACTACTTTCTTAACATACTCTACATATTCTTTAAGCGTTCTGCTAGAGTATACCAGTATATTGTCTAGGTACGCTATAAGAAAGATTCTAAAGTATGTATTAATTGCGTTATAAATGACTAATTAAAAGGTTACTAGAGCGTTTATTTATTTAAAAGGCAAAACTATGTATTGAAGTAATCTATACTTTATCTTAAATACTGTTGTTTACTTGTAACTTTTTTTAATCCTTATTTAGTAAAAATTTTAAACACAAAATTTTGTAAACTACTTAGCTTCTTAGAGTTAATTTATAAGCCTTATTATTATTAGTAAAAGATATTAGTTTTTTTACGTTACACTATTTAACCTCTTAAAGTTAATATATAGTTACTACTTCTTATTAAGCTCTATTATAAACAAAATAAGTAAGGCTACTAGGCCTAATTCTAGTTAAATAAATCTCTTTTTTATTTATATTTCTAGATGTAATCCTTTAGCTTAGCAGCGTGCTTAGGCGATATTAAGTACATTAGTTTTAGGCTTAGCGTAGCTTTATTATCTAGAATAATTTTGTAATTCTAACTTTAATAGTTTACTAGCTCTATAGCCTTGTTTATTTTAAAGAGTTCTCTATACTTATTAGTATAATACTTTTTTCTTGTTCTTAGTAGTAAAGGTTTTTTTTATAGTTATAATTTACTTTATCTGAATAACGTTTATTTTTTAAAAGTTTTTACTGAAAAAAAAAATCACATATAGCAAGATCTTGCTAAATCTCTTATTCTAAGTTAAGCTTTAATTTGCTAAGCGTATCTCTTTAGGTACTCTAGCAACCTCATATATAAATTCATTTTTAAGTATTATTTTTATTTGCTAGTTAATAGCAGGGTTATAAATATTTAGCTAATTATAACTAATGAACATGTTTAGTCCTTCTAAATATATATTATTAAATCTATCTAGCACTTTATGCCTACTATTTATAGCTTGATCAATTTAGTTTATAACTGTATTATGCTGTTTTTATACTTTATTAGTTTTATGTTAGCTAGTAGAATTAGATTTCAATTTTTCTTATTCTAGTACAGTATCTTGTGTTTTTTTACTACTTATAGGGAGATTATTATCTATATAGCTCTACTGTTTACAAGCGCCTGCATGTTCTAATTTTATATAACTCTAGTTATAACTTACTGTCTTTTTTAACTATTAGTATTTTGTACCTTTCTAAAGGCTGTCTTAAGCATGCCTTTACTAGTATAACTTTATTTTTAGTAGTATTTTAGTTTTTCGCCTACTTATCTTTTATCTTTTTAGGAAAGTAACCTACACTATACTTAGTGCTACAGTATATTAAGTAGCTATTATTATAATAGAAGCTCTAAATAAAGTTTTAGTAAAGTATCTCTTACCTTAACGTTTGTTTTTTTAGCTTTAGCTTTTTTATTATATAAATTAGGCAGTTTGCTACCTTACAAATAATTAATAACAAAGTAGCATAGTAATAGTTGTTTACTTATTATACATTCTTAAATTATTATTAATAGAAATTGCATTTATCCTTGCATTGCGTTTATAAGAGTTAGTAGTAGATTTTTACTTTTTTAGGTTTATAGAAATGATACTTGTCTACTAAGCACTTATCTACCTACAAGTTTAAGTAGTAGCATTAGTTTTAGTTTACTTTATACTTCTTTCTATTTTTCTTTCTAAAACCTGTAATTAAGCTTAAAGTTGTACTAATATAACTTTTTAAACTTTTTAGTACCTTTTACTTTTTTTACTTCTTAGTCCTTAACCTTAGCTACTAGATTATTAAAGTAAGGCTGTTAGTGTATTACTTAATATTTAACTTCTTTAGCGTTCTTGCTAGTATTGACAATTCTTACCTAAATAAAATATATATTATTATAGTGCGTTGTTGTTTTATATACTTAATATTAGTTTATAGCCAATTATTTTAGTATCACTTCATTTTTTACTTTTTAGTTTATTAGCCTAAGCTTGCTTAAAGTAAGAACTTTATTATTCAGTTTTAGTTATAGTATAATCTTATAGCAGTCTATTAAGCGTGCTTTCTTATAGAGGTCTAAGTTGCTTAAGTTGTTATTTAGTTCTGCTTAAACTAGGTATAGTATCTCTTATTTAATTATCTCAGTTCTAATAGCTGCCTATTTAACTTATTCATTTCTATAGTTTTTAGTAAAGTGTCTAACTTTGCTATATTAGAGACATACTTTATTATTATAACGCCTCTAGCGTTCTTTTTAATAAGGCTATTAAACTTTCTCTTTTTAATATTTTTATCTTTAGCTTTTATTATTAATTATTAGTTATAATAGCGTTGCTATCTTTATTGTACTTGCTACGTTGTTTTTTACGTTAGCTAAGTTAAGCTAAACGTATTTATTTAAACTATTTTATTTCTAAAGCCTATTGTTAATAGGCGTAACTAGCTAGCTTACCTAGAGTATATAGTATATTAAGCTTGTTATAGTATATAAAGCTGTTCTTTACATTTTCTTTTAAGCCTACTTTAAGTACTATGTAAGGTGCTTTATTATTTCAATTAATTTAAACTTATGGTTATTTAAGTCCTACTTTGTATGCTAATACTAACGTAGTCAACCTTAAGTAAGTAATTTTCTTCTTAGCTTAGTTTTTAGTATTTACTTTTTCAAAAACAAATTTTATTTTCTGTTTAAACTTTTTTTAACTTATAAATAAGGCCTAAGTTTCAGCTTTAGCTTTTTTAAATTCCATATGAAGTAAGTAGTTATTAAGATAAAGTTATATTTAGTTAAAGGCTTTATTTCTTATATATATACTTGCTATGAGAACTTTTTCTTAATTAGTAAAAACTTTATTATACTTATAACACAAGTTAGTGTAAGTAAGAAATATTTATAGTTTTTCTTTTCTCTATTATACTTTTTAAGTAGCGCTATCTTAAGTTTTTATCTAGCAAAAGCTTATTTATTCAAAGTAGCTTCTAGCTAACTTAAAAGCTAATAAATTATATTTATTATTAAAGCTACTTGCTATGCCTAGATATAAGCTTACTGCCTAATATTCTTAATCTTCTAAGCACTAAGGTTATTTTTAGCATTACAGTTAAATACGTTAAGTATTTTATTATTCTTTAATATCAGTTAACTTAGTATAGAAAGTTCTAGACTTTAAGCTATATTATCTTAAACAATTTTTAGAATTCTATTTTCAACTTTATAAAGTAACTTGTTAGTTAATTTATTTACTAAAATTCTTAATAGTTAAAGTATTATATACAGTTAGGCTATACTTCATTAAGCTTAGTTTATACTAAAGTAAAGTAAACTAAAGTAGTAGTTTCTAAAGTATTAGAAAAAATATTTAACTAGAAAAGAGTAATAAAAGTTAACTAACAGTAAGCAATACTAATTTTATAAATAATAAATAACTAGTTAACAATTTGAATTACAGCTAAACTATTTAATTCAACTATAATAAGTATAATAATAAGATTTAGTACATTTTTATACTTATTACCTTTGTCTTACTATTCTATACATTTCTTTTAAGAGGGAAGTTTATAATAGCGTTGCTATCTTTTTATGTACGGCTATTCTAGATGGCTCGCCTTAGCGGGATGGCAATTACGTAATTGGCGCCCCGCGCGGATCATTGCCTTCTAGCGTGGTGGCTGGTTGACCCTCAACCCCTATCTATACGTTAAGGAGAGAATCCTTCTTGTTACTTTTAACACATAGCGGAACACCTTGTGTTACGGGATGCCACAGACACTTCCCAACATAATATACCTAACAATAAGTAAAAAAAATAGATTCACTTAAAATAGTAACCTTAGTTTATAAATTCTATGCTCTTTTAACTCTATTTTTAGACATATGTTCTACTTACTGTATAATACGTTAATTTAGCACAAGCGTTACGCGATTACCGTACTTTAATAAGCAGTAAGTGCATTAAAAGCTTATCAATTTTATCAAAAGTTTGTTTACTTATAGCTTCAAATTTACTATTTTATTTTAAGCATTAGGCTGAAGCTTAAAAGATTATTGTACTTTAATACTAATTTTAAGACCGCCTGCTAGAAGTGCTAAATAAGGAGGACTCGCGCACTTAGCTTAAAGCAGCTTAGCTATTGTAAGGCAGATTTCACGCACGAAAGAGCAACTAGTTTAAAGATAGCTTGTATTTAGAGTAGAGAATAGCAGACGCAGCCCTAGAAGAGGCTGAGTATGCGGGCAACTATATAGTAGAGGAAGAGGAGCTAGTGCTAGCTTAGTGGACGCCAAGCCTGGTGCTACGCCTAGCTAGGACTAGTGCTTACCAAGTAGTAAAGGCAGGCCTCTACCTCTAGCTACATACTTCGAAGTGTATAGAACTGACTGAGGTATGTAGTAGTAAGTAGATAGAGGCTATGTCCTTACAGCTATAATATATTGCTGCTAACACAAGATATGTGGCTGTGTGGCTATACAATGCTTTTGCTAAGCACGCTAGGACATCTAAAAACTAGGTTAGATTAGAAGCAGGGCTAGATTTAAAGTTTCTAGTAGATAGATTATATTAACAAACACGCCTAAAGTAACTCCTTAACAAGTCAGTTAAGCTCCCGTGCACACCAAGGGACGTACAACACCTTCTAACAAACGTTATGCCAAGTTTAGATACGCAGAGCGCGTGTTATCGCACCCTGCCTCTGCTTCTGCTCGTAGTATCGCTTGTGAGCAAAGAGCCCCAATCATATATTAATACTCTATCAGACACAGCGACTCGCGCTTCCGCCTAATATGCTAGATCTATAAGCTTGTTGCGCAGAGACCTGCACTTGCTGTGGAATTGCCCAAACATCTTCTCATAGCCTCGAAGCGCGTACGAGTACTAGTGTCTAGCGTCCTCAGCACCACCTTGGCTTTCTATCTTATTATAATGCATCTTATTCAGCGTTAGGATAGATTACTGGCAAGTTGATATATATCTTAGCATTGTTATGCATTCTTATCACCGTCCACTCCCTCAGCTAGGTAGAACGTATCATCTAAGTGCCCTCGACCAATTGATTATCTTCGAACGAGTCTCGCACTGTGCTTGTCCAATTATTTTCCCTTCCAAGCCTCTTCAACTAACTCCTTCGCCGTCTTCGTCTTGAACCCCACGTCCTTCTTCTCGAAGTCAAAGAGCCCCTTCTCCATCAAAATCCCAAACACAGCCGCCATCCCCTGGAACGTCTCCTTCGGCAAATAAGGATACAATGCCGCATGTCCTGGCAATTCTGTCACCTTGCCCTGCTGCAGCAGTTCCATACTGTCATGCACTACATCAAACTTCAGCCCCCTCACCTCTTCTGCAATCGTCAAAAATTCGTTCCAAGATACCTTGTCCCCGACAATCACGCTCTCCTTGTCCCAGCTAGGATTCTGAAGCAAGCGCGCAACATACCGCCCGATATCAAAGGAGTACGTGAGTGTGATGGGGGCGTCGCCGGAACCCGGGATGGCGGCGCGGGCGGCGGCAATGTCGAGAACGATGGGAAAAGGGCCAAGGTAGGATTTTATGTGCGGGAAGCCAAAGTAGTCCATGAAAAGGCCGTTGACGACGGTAGTGTAGGTGAGAGACGTGGTAGACAGGACGGAGAGCAAGGAAAGTTTGATGTTGGCAAGGGGAAAGATGGAAGCGACTCTAAGAGAGAGGGTTTAGCAAGGCCTTTGAGTACACGGGAGATTGGGTAAGGAAGGGATGACCTACTCGGGTGTGTAGCGTGTACCCCAAAAGCTCGGGATGTACCGCTTTGTCACTTTGGACTTGTCCGCTGCGGCGATCAAGGCGAGCTCAGGGTCGGCGGAGAAGCCACCGATGGTGGAAACCACGGTGTCGATGTCGTTGGATTCGAGTATATTGGCTAGAGTGTCTGCATCGTTGTAGTCGATGGCTAGGATTGGGGCACCGAGTTCTTTGGACTTTTCAGCATTGGCCTATATCAAAGTGAGCATAAGGAATTTTGTGCGACCTATCCGTCTAAAGTATACCTGGCGACCCAGAATGAAGACTTTGTAGCTTCCATGCGCGATGAGCTCGTCGACAATGGCACGACCTAGTTTGCCTGAACCACCTGCGACAGCGACGACCTTGGATGCCATGGTGTTGCGAGGGTTCACGAATGGGATGTGTATGGTAGTGTAAGACTGCTTTGGCCAATGTAGAGTGATTGTCACGAATGTCAGGACACCCAGTTTCTCACGCGACGATCAACCAGTATTTATCATTTAAGCACCCTTCCTCTAGCTCCCACCTCCACTGCTCTCGAGATGCCATAAACCCAAGATCAGAGGTACATGTCGTAGCTGTCTGGATTTCTAAGCTGGACTAATTTGCTCGGCGGACCAATTTGCTACGTATGAAATGCATTGATTGTCCTTGCTCTTGCAGTTCGCCTGTTAGTTTCACTGCTCTAGGCAAACTATAATCGGTTGAGGCGCGGACCGTGTAGTATTCGGGCCTTCATGCAGCTTGCAATTGCCTCAGCTTGTTTAAGCAAGCGGAGATGCGGGTGCAAAAAAAGGCCGCACGTTAAAATGCCATTCTTTGCATCCACGCACCAGAAATTTGGTGCAAGGTTGGGCAAGCAACAATATTGGCGTGTATTATTGCTGAGATGAGTGTGATCTCGTTTCTCCTTTTCACAATTCAGCTTCATGCGATCTAAGCCTCTCACTCGCAGCAACAATTGCATATCGCAGTCGTTGCAAGGTTGACAACCTTGTGTAGATCATCATAGCGTTGTCTCTCTTGCATCGTTGACTTATGGACGCTAAGATGTACAACAGGGCGTGGCAAGGGCTAGACTTGCATTCGTCCGGTAATTGGTGCGCCATCGGACAACCGGAAAATGTGATCACCGATACCGAGGTTGACCGCCTTACGCCCCCCACCGCAGTACGACCGACCTACCAAAAAAAACACCTCAACTTCAGCACGTAATAACTCTACTCATGTAAGCTTAATTATGGGAGCTGAGAAGGAGCAATTGCTTGATCAATCGAGTGGAAAATAAGTGTATTGAGCAACTAAGTGCCACAACTAAGTGTTCAATAACTACTAAAGAGACTTAAGACGATCTAGCCTGTATATATAGGCGCTAGCGTGATCGTCACGTGTTCAGCTTACCAGGATCACCTGATCACCTGATCACCAGGGTGTTCTATATGTCAATACTCTAACAAGCCCCCTAGGTTAGTGAGATATTATTAATCTAGGCTGTGAGCAACTAGGTAATCATAATTAAATTGAAGCTGTTAACTAAGGAGGCTCTGTATAATTATAGCTCCTCCTCTTAATAAATTTTTGTTGTAGTAATACTGCTTGTTGTTTTCATTAAGCTAGCAGCGCTTAGCAATATTAAAACATTAAATAGACTTCAAATATTGCGCAATTAGTTAGTGTATAGTAACTACAACAATATTAATTACGTCTACTGCCTATCTAAAACCGTTATCTTTAGCTTTACTTAATATTAATTACTAAGTCTTTTAAATCCCTACTACACTACTACTACTACTACTATAGTAAGCAGTGTTGTCTTATTGTTCTCTTGCTAATTAGCTGCTAATCTTTCTAGTGTAGTCTGCCACTAATAGTAACAAGCATAAGCGTTGCTTGAAAAGCTTTTATCAAGAGAGTAATTGTTGCTTAGAAAGCCTGCGCTAATAACTTAAGATTAGTGCTAAGCATAAGTATTACGCGCGCTAAAGCTTTCTTATTTCTAAAATTCAGTAAGCAGCTAATCTTTAAAATAATAAAAGTTAGTTACTTATATTTATTGATTTATATACTTATTATAAGACTTCTAGTAGCACTACTTAAAGACTAATAAACTTACCTATTAAATTAAGCCTACTATTAAGCCTTGTTGGAGTATTGACATACGGATCGCCCTGGTGATTAGGTGATCCTGGTAAGCTGAACACGTGACGATCACGCTAGCGCCTACATATACGAGCTAGATCGCCTTAAGTCTCTTAAGTAGTTATTAGACACTTTATTGTAGCACTTGTTTGATCAATACACTTATTTTCCACTAAGGTAATTAAGCAATTGCTTCTTCTTAGCTCCTACAGTTATAAGCCTAGCTGCTTAATTATAGTTTTAATTCCTACTGCGCAATTAGCAAGCTAGAAGGTTAACTATCCAATTATTATCTCACTCTCCTCTAGGCTGGAAAATCGATTTTTTAGACTTTGCGATATCTAGGCCAATACTAGTCAAAATTTGGAAAAATGTCGAAATCTATCTTTATATATCGCGTAACTGACACATTTTGTAATATAAAGTGTTTTAATATCTGTAATATTAAGAAAGTTTTTTGACAACCCACGTTTTCGTGAGTTTAGGTTTGGGTTGCCCTAAGTTTTCACTGTTTTTTTAGCTCTAGCTAGTGTAGTATAAAAGTAAGTGTCGCAACGTGTATATGTATCCTCTAGCCGGAGCGCGATTTATCGATCGGTCGGTATTTTGTTTCCGACAGTAAGGAAAAATCTTTAGACAGCAGTTGTCTAGAGCTAGATTTTACCTTGCTAACAAACTAGGAATTATCTAATTTGGACTGGTATTCGCCAAGATATTTGATAACCCATACGAGCAGCCCCGAGGCAACCTATTTACTAGCCTACTCTCCTCAATTCTCCTACAGCACAGTCAGCAGACTACTACGTCTGCTATATCTTTCTCTTACTTAATTATACAACCACCCTCCTACTAATCTATTCTATAACTTACAGGCTACTGTTATTGTTAATACAGCTACCTACTAACTATCTAATTAACCCGCGCTTACTTTAATAATAACCTACGTCGTAATCCTACAAAGCATCTTACTAAAATAGACCTTGCTAATACACTACTTGTCGCCTTAAGAGTAATCTCTAAGGCTTAACTAGACTAGATAACCTAGTTTGCTTTATTAAGACTGCACTGCTTAAAAAAGGCATTTAGGATTAAGTTAATCCTAATCTCTCAGACGTGCCCTTGATAGATTACTAGGAGCTATAGTATTTAGAACTTCCTAAAGATATTAAGCAACTAGTTGCTCTATTACTTAGCGCTAGCACATAAATATAAAAGGACTACAAAATTGCTAAAAATAATAACGAGACTTATATAACGAAGTTCACAAGCAAGTGGCCACCCTAAGCAAGTAGCTACCCTAACACCAGCGCAGCGCACGCGCAGCGACGCAGCATAACACTACAACAAATTACTATACTCTACGCAATACTATAGTATTATTTAAAAGCGTTGCTATTATATACATCTTCTATTTCTACTTTGTAGGTATAGGAGTTATGCCTAACCTTGCTGCAACGGCCGCAGCACCTCTCTGCACGCACCCTCTTCGCAGGCGTCTTGCTGTCCTTATGCCTACTACTCTTCTTTTTAGTAATTTAAATTAGATACCTTACTAACTATTAGAGTCTTTTTTGTAAGTAAGTACTACTTTTTTTAAGTTTTACACTTTATAAGCGGGTTAATAATATCTTAAAGACTACTTACTTTGTTTTATATTAATACTATATTATAAGCTATTTACTAAGCGCTTTTACTTAGCTACTTAACCTGCTTATTTAATAATCTTACTAGTAATATTTAGTAATTTTAAATATAATTTTAAATTAGTATAAATTATACTTTTATTTTATAAGTGTTGCGTAGTGTTTACGCCTTTTAAGTAATAATACTTAGTATAAGTAGTATTAGTGTATATAGCTATATATTTAACTTTAATAGTATAGCCTTTAAGTTATATAAAACTAGCCTAGCACTTTAAAACTTTACGTAAATATTTTTTAGTATAAACGTTTTTTTATAAGCTGCTTTAAAAGGTAGTAAAAAGGTTTTTTTATTAATATAGTAAATATAGCTGAGTGCTAAGAGCAAGATTTTATTACTATAGTAGCGCTTTAATAGTAAGTAAAAAGTAATATAAAAAGGCTAAAAAAAGTATAATAAGTAAAATGATATATAAAAAGTAATAAATTTTTTTTAAAATAGTAATTCTAGAATTCTACTAAGTAGTAGCATTTATAGCTATTAATAATAAGCAGCTTGTACGCCTTAGTAGAAGACACTTTTATATAAGTATTAAAGTGCTAAAGCTACGCAAGTACGTAGTTATTATTAATCTAGCTAATAAAAAAAATAGTAATAAATTAATTATAAAGTAAATTGGTAAACTAGAAAGTAAATAAAAACTTTCTTTATAAAAATAAAAAAAAGTAAAATAATATGCTTTATTATAAAAACGTCTTATACTAGAGTTACTTACTTATAATTGCTAAGCTATAGTTTCTTTTATTTTTTAAGTTTTTCTAAGCTAATAATAATAAGCTAAAAAGATATTTTACTTATTATAAAGCTAAACTTATTGAAGTTCTTAATGTTTTTATTTATAATACTATATTTTGCTTTTATTAATTAAACTAAGCTAAACTAAGGCTAAATAACTACCAAGTCTTTGTAAGCAGCTTACTAGTAGTTATATAGATAACTTTATTATATTTACACTTTAAGTGTACATTTAATAAAGTTATTAACTTAGTTTTTACTTATAAAGTTTTTACTATGCTCTTTTAGTAGTTTATTAGCTATATCTTATATATATACTTTTAAGAGCAATAAACTACATAAACTCTTTTTAAGTATACGCTTTATAATTACTTTCTTTTCTAGCTTTATAAGACGCTTTAAGTTTAGCTTATAATTGCGTTAAGAGCGTTGTCTAGCGCGTTAGTAGCGTATAGTTGCTTAGAGAACGTTGTAGACAGCTACAGCACGCTTTTTACTTAGAATCTAGTTTAATATAATATCTAAGATTGCTAGAATTATATTTTTTTTAGTATAAGCTAGTTGTACGTTGCGCTGTTAAGACATAAGACGATATTGCTGCGCGTGCGCTGCGCCGGTGTTAGGGTGGCCACTCGCTTAGGGTGGCCACTCGCTTGTGAACTACGTTAATTAATGCTACGTACAAAAAGAATAATTACAATAAGCTACTTAATAAGTAAAAGGTATATACTACTTAGTAGACAAGAAAATTTACTAGGATTAGTAATATCAAGGACTAGATTAACAAGACTATGCATCTAGACCTGCTGTTAAACGCCTTAATTCATATAATTACAGAGGGGTGACAAAAAAAAAAGATGTCCAAAAAGTTGTTATCTTTGAAGCTTTATGTCTCTATAACTAGAAATGCTACACCTAAAATGGTAAGTGATTTGGAGAGCCAAGAGCTTCGTCTTTAAGAGAGGCGGCTTAGTAAGCTGCTTAGTCAGCACGATTGCGCCTGCACTCTCTCCCGAAATAAGAGAAGAAAAAAAGTAAAAATAGATTTTAGTATAACTTTTTTTTGAACTTGTAATAATCTATGCTTAAGAATTATATATTAAAGGCTTACGTAAGCATAACGTGAACAGGTTTTTGAAGCTTATTTCTTATTCACTTAAATTTTAATCTAAGGGTTAATAATATTAGAGGTTATATATGTAAGCGCTAATTACGTAATGGCTAGCTGATTTTACTTATTTAAACTTGAGTTTCTTATACTATAATTTTTACAGTTTATAGTGACTGTTATTTTAATAACTAACTTCATTTCTCCTATTAATAAAATAAACTTATTTCTTGTTATAGTAATATACTAAGAATGCCTTGAAAAAGTAAAACTAATACTATTTATAAAATAAACTTAAAAAATTGTGTTTTATTTACTTTAAAGCCTAAATTTAGCTCTCTTACTAAGATCTTTTAAAGAGTAAAACAGATGTCTTATAAAATCTACTTATAAATGTCTACAGTATAAAACCAATAACTTATAAAATAAAATGATATATAGTATTTTTTAAGAAACTACGGGAGCTAAGAAGGAGCAATTTCTTAATCACCTAAGTGGAAAGTAAGTGTATTAATTAACTAAGTGCTACAATAAAGTGTCCAATAACTACTAAAGAGACATAAGACGATGTAGCCTGTTTATATAGACGCTAGCGGGGCCGTCACGTAAACAGCTTATTAGGATCACCTAATTAATAGGGTAATCTGCGTGTTAATACTTTATCACACCCCCTAAGTTAATAAGAATCTATTTATTTAAACTGTTAGCAAGGAGTTAATCCTTACTAACATTACTGTTGTTAATTAAGAGGTTTTTTTATAATCTTAGTCTTACTACCTAATCTTCTTATGTCTATTGTAATATTGTAATATTATTTTAATTAAGCAAGCAGCTTAGTCTTATTATAATATTAAAATATTAGAAAGTCATTAAATATTGCGTATTTAGTCTATATGTAATTACTATAAATATCAATTACATCTACTGCTTTTCTAAAACCTTTAGCCTTCCTATAATATTAATTACTAAGTATTTCTAATTTTTAACGCACCTTTATTATGATTAATATAGTAAGCCTTATTCCTGTATCATTCTCGTACTAATAAGCTATTTATCTTTTAAGTATAGTCTACTTTTAATAGTAATAAGCGTAAGCGTTGCTTAGAAAGCCTTTGCTAGTAATGTAAAAATAGTGCTATGTATAAGTACTACGCGCGTTAAAGCTTATTTAATAATAAATTCTAGTAAGTAGCTTATTTTTAAAATAATAAGAGTTTGTCACTTTTGCTTTCTAATTTTTATACACATTATAAGACTTCTAGTAGCTCTACTTAAGAATTTATTTGCTTGCCTATGAAATTAAGTTTGCTATTAAGCCTTTATTTAATTTTAAATTAAACTAAAAGCCTTACTATATAATTAAGCTAGCTTAAGAGTAAAGGTATTTAAGAACTTATCAAAAAGTTAAAGTACATTACTGCTTAAGCAACGTCTAGAGAATAGTAATATAATAATAGTAACAGCTTATAGACGCCTATTAAGCTGTTTATAAAACGTAACGCGCTTTTATTTACTTAATAAAAGTCGCTTATAATCTTTTTAAAAATCACTACTATCTATTATACTTTTGTAATTTTTTGTGTAAGCGCTATATAAAAAAGATACTTACTAGTTTATACGCTAAGCGCTGCTTTAATTAAGTTTGAACTAGTAGTTAAAGTAGCACTTAATATAGTAGTTGCTTATGTTATATATACTATACTATTAACAATAATCTTGCTAATTGTTTTCTGGCTACATATAAAAGTAAAGAGGTAAGTTTTTAATTATTTAATTTTTTTGTTTAGACTACGAACTAATTTTTAAGAATAGAACAATAATAAGTACTAAGTTAATAACTATAAGCCGTTTAGCAACATTATTGCTTGCTAGTAAGAAATTAATAGTAGTATTATATTTACTAAAATGCTTTTTACGTAGAAGTCTGTAGTTTAAGATTACTATACTTAAAAGATATTATTTTGCAGTTTTGCGACTTAGCTTCTAATCTATACTCCAACTTTAAGAAAAGCTTTTCATTTAGAATATAAGCTTTAGAATGCTTTATATAACTTTAGTTAACCTGTAGTACAGCCTACTCAATAGCTAGCTTATAATTTATAACAGCTGCAGCAGCAATAGCACTAGCTATAGTAGTTATAGTAGTATACTTTGCATTAATTAATATTTTAAGAATAGCATGCTTGCAAAATACAACTTTTCTTTTCTTTATATTTTTATGCTGCTAATTGTTGTCCTAACTATTACGTAGACTAATTATATAAGTATGCTAGTGTAAAATAATAATTACTTTATAACTTAATTTATAGGAGCAATAAATTAAATTTATACTTTTATGCTGCTTGCTTATAGACTTTTACTATTTAAGCTAGGATAGCTAATAATACGCTTAAGCTTGCTAAGGCCTGAAATGCTAAGCAAGACTTACTAATAGAATTCAGTAATTATAATAATTTTAATACTTACTAGTAAGCTTATTTTTAGTTCTAATCTTTAGTTCTTTAGTTAGTTTAGCTTACTAATCTTGTGCTCTTTTTTAGCAATTAAAAGGAGGCTTAGCTTATGTTACGAACCTAAGAAAAGAGAAGGTACAGACTATGTATGAAGGATAGAGGCAGGAAGAGATCTTAGACTACCTAAACAAAGGACAAGCCTTTGTGTGCTAATAGATAACGCTACCCTGCACTAGTCACGTAATCCTACAAGCCTTAGCGGAATCCTTTATAAGACAAGTTACATACGTCCTACAATATACTACAAAATCTAACAATATCCTACGCATAGGACAGCATAAGATTCTGTAGAACAGCATAGAACTTTGTAGGACAGTATAATACTCTCTTAGTATATAGTAGTAAGTATTAAGCTCTTATAACATAGTGTGTTTAACTTTAAGTGCAATTTAATAATTACTTAATCTTTAATCTTTTTGTATTATTACATTATTTTACTAAACGTGCTAATATAACCTTGTACTATTACATTAATTTACTAATTATGCTAGTACAACTTTTATTTATTGCACTTACTTATTCTAAGACAACTAACGTGTTTCCTGGGTTGGTGGCTAACCTAGTATGTGGCTAAGCGAACAATAAGCGCAACACCTGCGCTTTAACTTTGCGCATTACAAAAATAATATATTAAAAAAATATAGTAAGCTAATCTATTCTTTAGACTTATTGCTATTCTTAAAATTCTTTATTTCTACCTTATAAGTGCAGGAGTTGTGTTCTTTCTTACTACAACGTCTGTAGTGCGTTATACTACACACTTTACGTGCAGGTCTTTTACTAGCATTACAACTACCACTATCTTTTTTAGCAATTAAGTTACTTACTTTCTTTACTATTAAGGTCTTCTCTATCTATATGTACTTTTATTTTCTTAATTAGTACTTTATAAGTTTATTAATTGCGCTTTGCATGCGCGCTTATCCCTCTTATAGTAATACTATATTATATATAATTTGCTACGTACTTTTACTTACCTAGTAAATCTTTTATTTAATAAGCTTATAAAAAAATTATAATAGTTTTAAATTCTTTATTAAAGAAGTAAAGCCTACGCCTTAATTTTACGCGTATTGCGTAGTGTTTACGCCTTCTAAATACTTTACCTTAGTAATAATAGTGCTAAAGTCTGCAACTTTATATTAAGCTTTAATAAAATAGCTTATAAGTTATATAAAATTAGCGTAGCACCTTTAAAGCCTACTTTAATATTTTCTACTATTAAAGACTACTTAAAAGCTAGTTTAAATGCTTAAAAAACAGTTTTCTTACTAATAAAGTATATAAAATTGCGTACTAAGGCTAAAATTTAGTTACTATACTTACGCTTTAATAGCGTAAAACAGCTAATATTTAAAGGCTATAGTAAATATAATCGAAGATGTCTTGACCACAGTCACATTCTGACCTCTGCACCAACTTGACTACCACAGGGACTATCGCCACCAGCTCCTTTTCGACCGACGGAGGTGGCCGCTCAACGACGGTGAACGCCGGCTTCGTGATCCA